>LPNX010468197.1:152935-168162 GCA_001517045.1 Pseudotsuga menziesii | reverse complement strand
AATGTCTTAAGCGTCGCTTTCCATTTTAAATAATTAACCAATTACGACAAATTATTAAATGATTGATAAGACATTATTAAATGAATGAGTAATTGAAGCGACGTCGCTTAAGCGACGCTTAGGAGGATATCCGTCGCTTAAGCGACGCTTGCAAGCCTAGCCGTCGCTTAAGCGACGCTTATCACCACCATTTCAAAAAAAAAAATTATCTTCCTGATTTTTGGCACTATTAAAATAAAAAATCCACGTGCCGTCGGAAAAAACCGTCGGATTTTGGATCGAAATATAGTAGTGTGTGGAGCCAAAGGACATACTTATGCAGATAAGTGTTTGGCTCATATGGCAACTTCTTGTTGATTATATACATATATATATACACATATGTGCGTGTGATTCAATTGTGAATTTTAGAATCTTGAATGAATCTGACATGAGAATTGATTCATTGATTGGGACTTGAGCATAGGTATTGCTGACTACCAAAGGCATTAGATATGATCCAAGCTAAGGAGAGGGATTCTCGAGAGTCGCATATTCGATCACTTCTTGCAAAAGAAGGGAATAAAGTCTGAATGGACACCAGAGTTCAAAGAAAGCTTCCAGCAGTGAAGAATCTTCTTACAAGTGCACTTGCTGGTGCGTATTGGTGCAAGAAATCGAGGACTTGGAAGAGCTCCAGATCGTGCCATTGGACATGTGAAGGTGTGGTAGAAGCACTGTAGTCCTGATGAGGTTATGTGGGAGCTGGAAAATGCCATGTGATTGTTGCATCCATTGTTGTTCAAGTGGTGAAGCGCTGAGGACAGTGCTAATGAAGGGGAAGGGGAATGTAACACCCCGGTTTTGACCTCGTTTGCATTTAAAGTATATGATGTAAATATTGTATTTAATCGTGGTGTGGAGCTCAAGGCAAAAAGCCCCACCATCGATTTAACATGTTGTAGTTTGGCAAGTAAATTAGATGCCGATGGTATTTTGTGCTAGCTAGGCACATTATAATTTTTCATCATGTAACTATGCAATTAATAAAATATACCACAGTCGACTATGTCAATGCAACCATTGAAGAGAAGGGGCATGATATCACAAGGATAGGGGGGGGACACCATTTAAACCTTTGGGCCAATGGACAAAATCCAAATGTCAAGGGGAAAACCCATAAAGCTGTCAACTACCCTTTTTGTCTTTTGTGCTTAGTCATTTAGGCAGTGGTTGAGAAATTAATGCATGGGGATGGGAAGATTATGGGAGTCAAACTCGAATTTGGGGAGCCACCCATTTTGGAAAAGCGTGTATTTGACTTGTTGGGCAAGTAAATGCTTGGAAAAGCATGCCAAAGCTATTACTCACCCACACCCTTTCATTTTTCACCATTCTTATGGAGGTTGGGCACTCTCACGTAGGTGAAGCTTGCTGAACTCCTTCCCTCACAATTTTATGCAGTTAAATCTTGTTGCCATGGCTGGGAAACCCGATTTTTTTGTGTTCAATGGATGGGAGAAGAGACCCACAATTTTGGAGGTTTAAGAGGACATTTTTCCCTCTACTCACGTGGTTGAGTTTGGCTGGGCATTTTTCCTCAACAATTTTGTGGTTTTCCTCATTTTTCCATGCCCATAATTCGTCCATTTGGGTTTCTCAGTGGTTACAGAGCCAAGTCTTCCCGATTTGGAAGTTTGGGGAGTTTGTTTTTTTTCCCCCATGTTGCCCATAAATGTTTTATGAGTTCATATCTACATTTGGGGATTTATGATGGCCGTTTTTGCCCTTGAAATGCCCATGGGTGATTTTTGAAACCGTGTTTGCCTTCAAAGGGTTGTTTTTCCTTTCACCAAATTATTTTGGTTGAAAAACATTTCCTTTCATGCCCTGCATGTGCATTTTTTGGTTATGTGCATCCCTGTGTTGGCTTGGCTGAGTAAGTCCAAGAAACCCATCTGTTATTTGGTTTGCTTAGTTGAGTAAGTCCAGGGAACCTAACTGTTAGATGGGCAACTAAGTTGAGATGTGATTGGTTGGATTGGTTGAGTAAGTCCAAGGAACCTCCACGTTATTGGTTTGTTTCCCCCACGTAGTCTGTGAAACCCAACTGTGTGTTGGCTTGACTATGGGTGTGTGGTTTTGTTGCATGTAAGCTTGTTGTTCCCTTGTTCCTTGTGGAATCATGCCCAGCTCGGGGGTGGAAACCTTACTAAGAGATTGATGAGCACACTGGCCTATGGTTGGGTGGAATGGCTCAACGACATAGCTGGTTGCGGGAGGCATCAAGCTTCAATTCAAGATAAGTATTCATGTGCTTTCTAACTCCTGCAACTGTAATTGTTTTATGGATGACAATATGAACAATGTTGAAATGTGTTGAATGTATGTGATTGCTTCCGTTTTTTACTTATTGATGATTAGGAATTTGCATCTCTGTCTGCTTCATTATTCAATGCATTTTTAAATTAACATGTCCATGAGGCTAGATTGCCCGAGTTGAGAGCAGCATCGGTAGCGTCCTCCTTGTCAGTCTGTGGGTCGGTGACATTACAGAGATATTTCTGAACTTGAAATACATAACATTTACATCACAATACAAAATACTAGAGCAAGAGAAGCTCTTGCAAAGAGATGAATATCTCACCAAGTGCGCCTCACTCCATAGAGCTGAAAGATGGTGAGAAAACTTGAGATGAATGGAAGAAAAAGATGATATTGAGATATCCATGAGCTTCCTGTAGTTTGCACCTGTAACTTATGACTCCATTGAACCTTTTTTAAATACCTGAGTGGCCTCTCCAAATAACCAATTAGGATGGGAATCTTTCACCCTTGAAATTGGCTAAGGCACGGAACTAGTCATCCACTAGCTCTCTCTTCACAAACCCAAATTCATCAAATGATAAAAAAACTTCTTTTCATGGCTGATACCTATATTTTATAAACATTATTGGTCTTCTAAAGTTACAAATCCATCCTTAAACCAAGGCCAAGTCGGATTGGTGTGGTTTCTCATGCTATGCCATGTGGCCTCTATCTTCACCTTCCCTCTTCTCCCAAATTCGAGTAGGAGCCTCTTGGCCTTCTCCAACTCCAAAAATTGACCTCTAAGATGCTCTATTCAGGCCTGACATGTCAGTATGTCAGTATGACAGCCTTCATATATGGATTGTGTCATAACTGTCATAGAATCTCCATCATTGGTGTCATAGATGTCATAAATGTAAGGGGAATCTAGCCAAGTGTCCATGAAACTCCCATTTGGCTCTTCCTCTCTCATGTAAGTTACAATTCATCCAAAATTAGACCTATGAATTATATGGACAAGTATATTAACCTTATAATCCATCCAAAAACATTAGGCTTCCCATAGATTCGAGATTGCAAGAGGAGGATGCCATGTGGCACCAATTTTCTAGCTTGTGTGGGCCCCATAGTCTCCATGTGTCTCCATGCTCCATTGCCACTTCAATTTTCTCTTGTATTTATTTAATAATATAAATTATTAAATACTTACCCTCTTATAATGTCTAAACATCATTTATTATCCCCCTTATTCCAAATCTAAAAGCTTCCACCCCCAACCTAGGAAACTAGTGATTTTCCTCCTTGGCAATTATTTGACTTTTAGCATCCATTTGACAAATTTCTTGAATATGGAAAATATGATTTGGCCATTGTGACCCAATGCCAAATTTGGGACATTAAAAATCCTCCCTTCCCAATATTGCTTGTCCTCAAGCAATTTCAAACATGGTTGTTGAAGAACCTGCTTTCTGTATGATTCTTTGAAGTTGCCACTGAGCTGCCCACTTTGAGTCTTTGAGATTCAATGAATATTTTAGAGAGGAACCACCATTATTGTTGCTGCACTACTCTGATTAAAATCACCTTATTAAGTGGGGAATCCATCTCCCATACTTTTTGTTTCCCGAATAATTTGGAACCAATGGGACTAAAAACTATCCCAGGGTCCCATTGCTTGCATTGCACTCCAACAATTAAGAGTGCTCTCCAACTCATACCATTAGGAAAGATAATTCCTGGATCCCATTTTCTTGTATGCATTCTTCCAAACATCATGAGTACATAATATATATCATCAAAGTACATAACAACATAATAAAAAGATACATCAAGGAGGTGCCTCATCAAAAAATCATGAAAGTGCTTATACCTCCAAGTGAGTAGACTACCATTTGCCAAGTGCATATATACTTCAAGTGACCAATCAAATCTTCCCCAATGACATAGGTGAGGATCCCATGTCCTATAATGCTGCTCCTAAAGAATTTAATATGCATCAAAATAATAATCAGCCATTTGTTCTTTCATCCAAGAAGTGAATGAAGAACCTCCACCAAAATATGAACCAAATAAGGAGCAAATAAAACATGAAGACTTCAAGTGGCTCAAAGAAGTCTCATCAATACACCCATGAATATGTATATCATCATGAAATAATAGAGGATGTTGCTGCCAATAATAATTTTCCTCAATCATATCCCTCTCCACCCAAGTGTCGAATGAAGTTCCTCCAACATCAAATGAACCAAGTGTTGAGCAAGGAAAACCATGAGTCTTCAAATGACTCAAATGCATATCATAGGTGCATCCATGTAGATGTGCATCATCATAAAGTAACAAAAGATGCTGCTGAAAATGTGAATAAGAGTGTTCTCCAACCATGTCATCATAAAAAGTAAATATAGGAGTTTCATACTCCTCATGTGGCACCATAAAAAGGAACCCTTTCACCCATACTTCATTTAGTCTAATGCTGCAAAACATGGAATTGTAGGATGTAGGAGAATGAACTAACTCACCCAAATGATAAAAAAAGTGCGGAAGTTTCATCATGGTAAGGATCCATATGGGTAGTATCATGCAACTCCTTCAAAAGGGTGAAACCTTTGTCATAGATTGGTTCCAATGTAGAGGAATCATGCTCTTTTTTAAAAATTGCATAACCTTCATCAAGAGACAATTCAAGTTCCTCTTCCACCACATCAAGTGTTTGGATCTCTTCAAGTCCATCTTCAAACACATCAAGTACATTCAAATTTCTCATGATCCACCATGTCATGAGAATCCTCCAAACAATATACCATTTGACAATCTGAAACATAAGAGGAAAAACAAGTGTCTTGCAACTTTTCAAGAAGTTGCTCATTTTGAATTGTGAGATTATGAATAACTTCATTATTATTCAAGTAGGATTCATGTAACCATTCACTAATATCAATGACATTTTTTCTATCAAAAAGAAAAGACATGAAACTACCTTTGATGTTGCACATTTCTCTTTGAATCTTCTCCATGTCTTCAAGGAAGGATGGCTCCTCCAAGGAAGTAGCTCTCCAACAAGAATTTGATACCAATGCTTGAGTGTCATGGAGTATCCTAAGGGCCTATTGGATCTTATTTTCATTCATATTTAAGGACCCTTCAAGAAAATGAGGCTCTTGCAAATGAACCTCCTCATCTTCTTCCTTCTTGCTTGGACCAACTTCATGAAGCTCAAGTGGTGATGGGGAAGTTGATCTTGTTTCTTCTTCAACTGCTACAAGGTATTCATTTTCGTGTTTAATGGAATTTTGGCTTGCAGCAACACTTTCAAAAGTGATATCTATGTCACCAACATAGAGGTGTGAGCACCCATTATTAGGTACTCTTTCATAGTTCAAACATCCATCCATAGATGCCCTTTGGTCCATGTCCATAGTAGAATTTGTTTCAGAATGATATTCAATAGTTTCAAGGTACTCTTCTTCCTTCTCATGCCATGTTTCCTCATATTTTTCAAATTCATTTGGGATTGACTTTCTATCCTCTTGATGTAATGCATTTTCTTCTTTACCACCCACGGAAATTTGTGGCTCCTTGGTCTCCTCCCTACTTGTGCATTGATGATTATTCCTTAATGAGTTCTTATTTGAATTATTTTTCATAAATTACTTTAACCAATAATTAAGGTCTTCAAAATGAATGTTATTATGTGTCTCTTCATGATGGAAACTTCTACTACCCATAAATTGGCTAGCCATCAATTCGAATGCTTTCTTGACCCGCCTGGTCATATCATCACCACATGACTTAATGACTTTATTCAATTCATCTATACCATCCATAACTTCAATAGGTGCCAAGACCATGCTATGATACCACTGTAATGTCCCCTTTTAGGAATTTTTATCAAAATTACCAATTCTTCAATTCTTTCACAATGTACTCAAATTCATCTTCTTACAACTCTAGTTATATGGATTCAATTGATTCCAAAATTCCTCCAATTGCTTTCAAACTTGGTGAGGAAGGTCTTGAGGGGTGATGGGACATATTATCACATCTATAAGACATATAATCAAATAATATACCCAACCATGGTCTGAAATTTGCAAGGGAAGAAGTTTCGGGACAAGACTAGTCAATTTGGGAGGTGGAAATCCCCCCTGGGTCCTAGAACAAATCTCTTCACAAAACTGTACAAACTTCACTAATGGTCGGTATGATACTTGGATCTGTTATCAGACATTACTTAAAGTATATTTGAAGCGTAATATGTGGTTTTTGGGTCGAATAGGTATCCAAGAGAACTCCATGAATTTACTAGTATTTTTGAGGTTCCAACCCCCAATGGTAGATGACTCCAAATAGATCCAAATGATATCGAATTGTACCAGAAGGTCTATGAATGATATAATAACTTAATTATTATGTTTAGGGATGTATTATGGCCCTCAAATCAGTTCTGTAAGTCTGTACTAAATTCTGAACAAGATAAATGATTTTACTAGCAATTTTGGGTTCAAATCCCCCGGGGGTAAGTGGTAGAAATGGCTTCCCAAATGTGCAGAAACCTAATATAATTATTAAATTGAATCAGGGGATGTGTATAAGACATTATCATAGACTCATATGCATAACCAATCTACCTCCCATGGCTGTTATCACTTCCTTCAATCAGATATAAAAAAACTAGTTTTGGACCCGTGGGGAAACGAGATGTAGTTTGCTCCAAATGATATGAAATTAGACCCAATGGCCAAAAATTCTCAGTTACTGAACATGAAACCCATATTAGACATTAATGACAGTTCATTCACTCATAAATCATCAATGTTGCACACATATATTTGATTCCATCAATATTGCAAGAGTTTACAACAAGGTATTGGGGAAATGGCATTGTTTCTTCAATATTGGACAATAATACATGAGATATATTGGCCTTTTGACCTGAGAGATTTATGAACTTGAAATACAAATCATTTACATCAGAATACAAAATACTGGAGCAAGATAAGCTCCCTCAAAGAGATGAATAGCTCACCAAGTGCGCCTCACTCCATAGAGCTGAAAGATGGTGAGAAAACTTGAGATGAATGGAAGAACAAGCTGATATTGAGATGTCCATGAGCTTCCTGTATCTTGCACCTATAAATTATTACTCCATTGAATCTCCTTGAAATACCTGAGTGGCCTCTCCAAATCACCAAATGGATGGGAATCTTTCACCCTCGAAATTGGCTAAGGCAAGGAACTAGTCATCCACTAGCTCTCTCTTCACAAACCCAAATTCATCAAATGATAATAAAAAATTATTCTCATGGCTGATACCTGTATTTTATAAAAATTATTGGTCTTCTAAGGTTCAAAATCCATCCATAAACCAAGGCCAATTCTAATTGGTGTGGTTTCTCATGCTATGCCATGTGGCCTCTCTCTTCACCTTCCCTCTTCTCCCAAATTTGAGTAGGGGCCTCTTGGCCTTCTCCAACTCTCAAATTCGACCTCTAAGATACTCTATTCAGGCTTGACATGTCATTATGTCAGTATGTCAGCCTTCAGATCTGACTTGTGTCATAACTATCATAGAATCTCCATCATTGATGTCATAGATGTCATAAATGTAAGGGGAATCTAGCCAAGTGTCAATGAAACTCCCATTTGGATCTTCCTCTCCCATGTAAGTTACAATTCATCCCAAATTTGACCTATGAAGTATATGGACAATTATATTAACCTTATAATCCATCCAAAAACATTAGGCTTCCCATAGATTCGAGATTGCAAGAGGAGGATGCCATGTGGCACCAATTTTCTAGCTTGTGTGGGCCCCATAGTCTCCATGTGTCTCCATGCTCCATTGCCACTTCAATTTTCTCTTGTATTTATTTAATAATATAAATTATTAAATACTTACCCTCTTATAATGTCTAAACATCATTTATTATCCCCCTTATTCCAAATCTAAAAGCTTCCACCCCCAACCTAGGAAACTAGTGATTTTTCTCCTTGGCAATTATTTGACTTTTAGCATCCATTTGACAACTTTCATGAATATGGAAAATGTGATTGGGCCATTGTGACCCAATGCAAAATTTGGGACATTACAATTCTACTACCAGAGGTAATGATAAACTTGTAATAGGAGGATTTGTAGGTGGAGAGAAGTCCCCTATGCCTTAGGTTATTGGTACTCCTTCTTCTTGTTCTGGTGGAGTTCCATTGTTGACATCAGAAGTAACATCCATTTATTGTTCCATGAGTTGGTTTGTATGGTTTTTATGTTGTGGATACTCAAGTGATAGTCCTTGTATTCGACGAGATCGTCTTAAAGGTTGTTCCGCCAGTATGTTAGGCCAAACTCTCTATCTTTAAAATCTTTTAACTACACACACACAACAAGCGCTACTCAATCTAATAGAAACAAGCAAACTTATGGTAGGTGGGATGCACAGGATGGATCCTCACAAGAGTGTCAATTCGTCACAACTTGTGATATACCGCAAGGTCCAACAGTAATACAAACCATGGAGGATTGGGATCGTACCCTTGGTTGTATAACCGACTAACTGAACAGTATGTGCGTAGTAGATCGTCGAGTGTTGTTCACAGTGTATTGCTTCAACAAGACGATCGATAGGTTACTCAGTTGATCTCAAGATTCTAATGGTGTCTCTCGATATACACAATATACGTGGGAGATCAAATCTGTAGTAGTTTTTTCTAATGCACAACTGTTCAAAAGGGGCCTTCCTATATACTGTTGAGTACGTGAAATAATTTTTCTATATACCATAAAAGTATGTGTAAGGTCGTTCGATATACCGACTAGTACATTGAAGAACCACACAGTCCTCAAGATGCACCGCAAGCAAATAATGATAGCTCCTATCCTTTAAGATGCCATAACATGTCTCTAACCTAACACACAATCTTGCTAATTTTTTTACCCTGACTAGTGCTTGATTTTTTATTTTTGTAGTTAAGTGGACAAGATGAGGAGAAGACTAGAATCATAAACCATGCAATAATGATGTGCAGGTATTTTCTTTTCCTTTCAATACATTCCCTATTTAAGGAGAGAGTAAGAAGTTATTTTCCCAAAATGCAAAATCAAACATTCAACTTGAAACTAAATTGAATCAAACCCTTCAATGTTCGAGACCGAGATACAAACCAACAAGTTCCTTCCACTTCAATGAAAAACAGATCTCTAATACGACAAAAGGAAAAACTAATTGATGTTTCCAAATTTACAACTTTCAGCTATGCAAAAGGATCAAAA
The DNA here is from genome assembly GCA_001517045.1 of Pseudotsuga menziesii. Taxonomy (NCBI): domain Eukaryota; kingdom Viridiplantae; phylum Streptophyta; class Pinopsida; order Pinales; family Pinaceae; genus Pseudotsuga; species Pseudotsuga menziesii. The sequence goes on along the minus strand of LPNX010468197.1, from coordinate 158,606 downwards.
TAATATTTTTTTGTTTTGTTTTTAAATATAAGAGTCAGATCCAAATTGACACTAAACTAGCTAACGTCAATCTTCTTGAAAATTTTGACAAATATTGGAAATGAGAGAATGAAAACAAAAACTCTTTCTAGAGGTTTATACAAGAATGAAAGGATTTTTTTTCTTTTTTTGTAAGTGTTAATAATAATCAGAGACCTATGGAACCAAACTATTAACCCAAGACAAAATACTCATACCCAAAGACAATAAACTCACAAAGATTTATCAAAGTCTAATCTTTAAAACCAGGTAAAAGATCAGTGAAAGACCAATCCTAATTAACATAAAAACTGCAAGAGATAGTGCATCTACCCAGAAATAGGATTCGATACCAAACAAAAAGACTAAGCCAAAGGTATATGAACACTTACATTGATGCAGCTTGCTAATATGCACTAGTGCGTCTTTTCCTTGGCGACACAGTCAATACACTGATCATAAGCATCGGTGACACACCATAACCAACATCAAGATAAAATAGTGGCATTTCCTTCACAAATAGAAAGTGTAGAAGTGTCGCTCTGTAATTACTAACAAAGTGCGCTAGACAACAGAAATGCAGGAAAAACACAACCCAGGTGGTGGCGGCAAGTGCAAGTAAAAATTTAAAAAGTATTTTTTACCAAATAAAAAGATAACCGTAAATGAGTTGAAAAGTCCTTGGATCACCTAGTGACCTTTAAAAGTAGTTTTCAATAGAAACAAGGTGAATTAAATGCTCTAAGAGGACTAAAGGAAAATTAAAATTACGAACCAAGCAACTCAAAGACTATGGATTTTCCCCAGTAGAGACGCCAATTTTTTTTCAAGACACTTCGTCAATGCAGATAAAGACAAAGCTCTCTAGTCCAAATCGTTTGGATCTAGAACAAACAACCGACAAAAATGCAAACTCTTTCCTAAATTAATCAAATTACTTGATGATACGTAGAGTCTATACCTCTTTTTAGAAGAAGCCTTCTTGTCATCTTCAAGATTTTGTTGTCCTACTTGTTGAGAAGGAAATAACTGACAACAGATTCAAAGAGAACAAGAAACAAATAGAAACTACAAGATAATTTGATAGCTCTAAGCAAATAACCAAGGAGAAATGCTATAAATGACATAAGACAACATTTTGGAAAAATAAAGTCATTACTATATTAATAACAAATTGGGAGAAATTACAACTATGGTGCCTTGGTGTTGCACTTCTTCTAACTAGCCTTTTTCCTCAAAAGTATAACCTTGCCTCTAATGGAATTTTAGTTCTAGGAATATTTCAATAGCATATGGGTGCTTTCCTATTCCTCCCCCAACCATGAGGGTAAGCTTGTATTTATAGGCCAAAGGGGATAAATGGAGTTGAGGATTCCTTGGAGAAGGTTAAGGGATCATCCCAAGAGGTTAGGGGTTCGACTGCCACTTATGCTGATATGTTGGGATAAGCCTCAAATCTTCTCTTTTTTCCTTTAAACGAGCACTGACGCACTTTGTCAAAGAGCGGAAAGCGTCAGTAAGGTATGGCACATGCTGTATAAAGGCATGAGGTGTCATTGACATACCTTGTCAGCATGCAGTGTGCATCAACAAAGGTATGATGCATGATATAAAGAGGCAAAGTGTGTCATTGTTGCCAAAATTGAAAAACTGAAAGGCATGACCTCTTTCCCAAGCCATTTGGGACTAATACTTCAAGGATGAGGGAAAATTCAAGAGTACATAACTCATTATTAGAGTGATGACAAGATTTTGGTGTAACATCTTTATTAAATCGTATGTTTCTCTAAGTTTTGTGTCTGGTGACATATGAAATATATCATGACATACTTATATTTAAATAAAAAATAATTCATTTTTTTTTAAATACGCATACACATAGATCCTTATTAACTTAAAAACTTTCAAACACTTCACATTTGAATTTCATTTTTTTTATCTTATGTATTTAACATATACTTTACTTCAAATACTAAATTTATTTCCCATATTGACTTTTCAAATACAAATAATTTTCTTCAAAACAATTATGGAGAAAGTGAAAATTGATACCACTAATTATGAAAGAAAGTTTAAGTTTGACACAATTAACATTGGGTATGCGCATGATTTCCCATATCTCCCACTATTTTGACTTGTACATAAAGGTTTTGGAAAAGTTTCTTATCCATAGTTTTTGGAATGAAAGAGATCTTCTCTTCATTGTTACTATGGAGGTTTCCAAACACTTATGGCAACCACAAACATTATCACTCTTAGTACATGGTTGCTATTAACACTCTTACATGCTTCAAACAAATCCATAAAACAATTAGAAAAGGTTAATATTAAAATAAAATTACATGGTTTAAAAAAATCCATAAAACAATTAGGAAAGGTTAATGATAAAATAAAATTAACTTGGTGCACATTAGTAGCAGCGCAGCGTGGAGATTTAACATGGTATATATGCATTAGGTACATAAATTGCGTTGCCTTGTGTGTTTCAGGACCTGTTCAGTGCGATGGAGAAGATGGGAGAGAATGGGTTTGCGTACGGCTGGGCTGTTGCTGCGGGAAGCAGTGCTTCAATCGCAGCAGTCGTTGCCAAGGCCACATCAATAGCTCAGGTATGCATCCATATCCTCTGCTTCTATGCCTTTTGAATGTCACCTGGTCGAAACCCATTGGGTAGAGATAAATTATGCTCTCTGCCGATTAGAAAGTAGCAAGTACTGTGGTCATTTTTGTGCCCACTCTCTCTTTTTGGTGCGATTTATGGTAAGTAATCGTGAACTTCCTCAAATATTTATGTTGGCCAATCTCTGTATCGATCGTGGAATTATAAGGAAGCGCTCAGATAAGGTCAGGACCTCACCTCAGCTATGCTCAGGTAAGCAAAGACCTATTCTGGGCTACGCTCTCTCAGGCAGGAAGGAAAGGTAGGTAGCTATGCGAAAATTCCCAGTGATTTAGTAGAATCTCCATTTTTATTGGCAGCCATTTCTGAAAAGATTTCAAATTAGGCGAATTGGGAATATTAGCTAGTAAAAGTTCTCTTGCTGCTGTGCACCTTTTGGGTTGCTTGGACACACTTTTTTCTGTTTGTAAGGATTGTTTTTATTTAGGAGCCCTTCAATCTGGCAGATCTAATAGGATACAAAACAATCATAACTTAAGTTTAAAATTAGGATAAGCAGGGCTTGCATGGAAATCGCATATGCATATGTTTTGTTTTGGTTTTTGCTTCAAAAATCAAGCCCCCAAAAGGGCTGCACCATAAGAAATGGATTTCACTTAGCTACCAGGTCTGTGGGCAGTGATTACCAAAATCATCCAAAACTTATATCCTATTTGATCTCTTGGAATGAGTACCGATTTGATCCCTTTGAAACTCATCCCATATGGGACCTGGGTTGGAGAAGACTACATGAATAATGCTATCCTAGTAAATGGCTTAACACTCTTATCATCCTCACCAGTGAACCAATGCTTCAATGCCTGGATGAGCATGAATTTGATAGATTTACTCATCTTTCTTTTTCTAAAGTTTCTGAAAGTACCTTAAAAGGACCAAAAAATAGTAAAATTTAGTTTGTAAAAACATAATTATGATGGAAATGGATAAATTTAGTTTGTAAAAACATAATTTATTATGGTGCCTATATTGGTCTTTGTACACTATTTATTTGACAGCTTTGTGCAATTTCTGCACTTTTTAATATTGCAGGTTGATAGGAGGTTTCAGCTGTTGGGCTATGCAGGTGTGATTTTATTGAATGTCACAATGTGGAGCTGCTATGTCAACAGTCTTAAGGCTCTAACTTCGTTGCAAGCCACAGTTGTGAACTTTGCTACCAATTTTTTGGTTTCGGGATTAACTGGCCTCCTTTTCTTCAAGGAATCATTACATTTCCAGGTTTTTTAATTTCACCTGGTTTCATTTTTTATCCCAGTCTAGTAATAACGAGGTGATTATATTTATTGTTAGTTTTATAATATGTATAAAACGATTGCCTTGATTCAAAAAATTTACATGATGTTATACCATTTTTTAAGTTTTAATGCATTATCGTCTTTTTTATTTACATTCCCAGTCGGGTCAGTGTAGAGCTTTAAAAGAAGTGACAAGACTTTTCTAATGTTACATTCCAAAGAAATAATTTAATGACAGATTAAATTCCCGCTGGGCCAAAATTAAAATACAAAGATTGATTTGCTCCCAGTTAATTCTGAAATTTTCAGTGGTTTGTAGGTGCCTTTCTAATTGTTTTGGGTACCCTCATCCTCAGCAAATCAAGCACTACACCAGAGCATGCTTCCCATGCTGCAAAGAGTAATCTGGATTAAATGTCATACTCAATAGAAGTTTGGCATTTTGAAAACAATATTTTTGTATCGAATATCTTCTCAAGGAGTTGCATGTTGATACGTCAAGATGTGAAAACTAGATTTAAGTTACTGTTTCCGTTGGGATACATCACTTTTGAAAAATCCAAATTAGAAAATTGTATTGATTATCACTCTATGGACTGTACTCGGTTCAAATTCTGGGAAGCTTGTGAAAGTTCTGATTGGTCCAATTGATGCCTGGATTTTAGTTTCATAAAGAAGTGCTATATTTTCAGCATAGCTTCATTAAGTTGTAGACTCTGCAAGGGGTTCGAGGGACCAAGACCAAAATCATGAGCACTTTGAGAAGTGACCTCCATAATTTCAATTGACGATTTTCATTTTTTGATGGATGCAAGTTAATATATGATAAATTTACTTTCAGGTTCAAACTGTTAAGCAAATAGCAAGATGTGAACATGGAAGGTATTCATTGTTTTTTACTCTAAGTAAATACTATCCACTTACTGTAGTCTCTAAGGAAAATAAATATGCTTGTCTTTCCTCATCTAGTTGTATTCAGGGCTGAGCATAAGGATATCACTAAACAACACAGTTGTAGAATTAGAGTCTGTCAGTTACTGGTTTAAGTGTTCTCTGTTCAAGAGATGGAAGATTATATGATTCCCTTTTCAAGGATTTATAAAATTGTATGATTACATATATGTTTTTAAAAATAAATGATAGCTATCTTCTTGAAGATTTTCCTAAATAATATTGTATTGTCAGAAATAATAGTATCGAATTGAAGTTGGAGAATCGGAATCGTCAAATCTGGTCGCATTTAAGGTCATTGAAGATACTCGAAGATATCAACATAAATTGTTGCTCCCCGGTTTCTCTTGAACAATATTTTGCTTTTCTTCATTAGTTGGCCCCCCTCTTGTTTGCATTCCAAAAGGATTGCTGGTTGTAGATCTTGGTATTTCTATCTTTGTTAAGATTTGTCCATCTTCATATGTTTTGGAAAATCGCTATATGATCATGTATTTGGAAGAATTGAATTTCCATCATTTTAATAATAGTGGTATAATTTGTTTTTGCGCCGAGAGGCGCATTCTACAGCCCGGTATGAGGTAGAAGTGTGATTCCGTGCTCAACGTGGAGTTGACAGGTGTCACATAAAAAAGTCGCTTATATATCTATATATATACAAGTTGGCTTAATAATTAATAATCTTAGGTGTTACTTACAAGCTGGACCTTTGGAATAAGGCTGAGAGCAATTACAGATTTGTCTCAGGTATGTGAATGCATATATTTTAAGTATGCATATGAAATGT
>LPNX010468197.1:132210-152762 GCA_001517045.1 Pseudotsuga menziesii | reverse complement strand
AAATTGACACACAATTATGCTTCTACTGCACACATAAATCAAGAAGAATCAATCTCTCTGAAACAATATTTGAGCCCAATATGAACAATGCATGCACGCCTATTATTTTCTCACTGATCTAGGTTGCGTATTCGCGTATTAAGCTATTCGGCAACCACTCCTGTTGTTTGACGTTGCATTCTTTTGGAGTGTAGAGAATGAATTTTTTTTCCAAATGCTTTATGTCAATTAACTTGAAAGAAAGCCAGTCTATTTGTGATCCCTGCCAATAGATTGACAGGAATTAGCATCCGGATTTACTAAACCAAGAAGTAGGAAATCATAAAATGTTGAAAGAATAAAATATATTCCCCTGCAAATGTGTTTAGCCATGCTGATGTTGATAAAAATAAATTATATGCCCCTGCGAATGTGTTACTCCTTACCGTATTTATATGCCATACGTTTCACAGACCTTCAGCATTTGCGAATGTGTTATTCCTCGCCATCTATATATATGCCAGACATATGCATGTAAACCATTGCTGCAAATACCTCCATGTAAATTCTTTTTTCACTATGTTGTTTGTTGATAGATACCTGAGGATTGCTGACCAAATGACATGGTGTCACAAAATAATTATCCAATCGAAACTGTCACCTAGGTAAAACGCTCAATTTTCATGTAATTCAAATCTGCTCATACTCATTTCAACATCCATTTCAACATCCAGGCCTGTTCATTATAATTTTCATATATCAGTTCGTTGTAGTTCTTATAAACATCCATTTTCTATTTCATTCATAAGGTCACCAAATCTCTCTATTATTCCAATATGAAATTGAAACAGCTGTTAAAACAGTCAATGTAAAAAACGAATACCATCCATAACATTTTCTAGAGATAAAACCCATGTTTTCGTCCTGGTAGTTGCATATTATTCTGAAAAGTAATCAAATCCATACAGATATCCGCACTAATCTGACGATAAAATTTGTAGATCTAGCAAGCAAGCTAAACACATGACATTCTTCTTGATGATAAAATTATTTATAACAACGCCCTTTTTTGGAGTGCAATTGTTGAAGTAGGGTTTGCACCTCGAAATATTTGATCCCTCTCGGCGCATGATAGAGCCGGGTAAAGCTGGATCTACGCTGGTGTATATGGAAATTCGGAACAAATTTAGATTAATTGAGTACTTGGTCATATCCAAGGTTGTTGAGAATTTATATAGATATTATAAATATCTGTTTGAATTTATTATATAAATGTTTATATACATTTATTATATACTTATGAATATTTGATTTAAAATATTAAATATAAACAATCTACTTCGTATTATACTAAATTATGAGATTATGATTTTAACTTACTTCCGAGTCTTGAATACATGTTATTGAATTATTCTCATGATGGTTCAAACTTCAAAGGCATGGATTTACAAAGGATTGGGTTTTGTCTAATCAATATGTTACAGCAAGACACCCTTCGCATTAAGTGATGAGATGTACCTTTATTGTATCGTGGTGCTTTACAAAAACAAGAGCAGATGTAGTGTTGTGATTGCTTATATTGTATGCTAAATGTAGAAGATCCATAATCAAGAGTGTTCCTTTTATTGACATGTTTGCATTGGATTGGTGCAAGAACATGTACACTAGCATATGACAATACTACTAAATGGTTTTGCTGTTGTAGAGTTGTGTTCTTTGTTGTAAGCATCGTGGTGCTTTACAAAAACAAGAGCAGATGTAGTGTTGTGATTGCTTATATTGTATGCTAAATGTAGAAGATCCATAATCAAGAGTGTTCTTTTTATTGACATGTTTGCATTGGATTGGTGCAAGAACATCTACACTAGCATATGACAATACTACTAAATGGTTTTGCTGTTGTAGAGTTGTGTTCTTTGTTGTAAGCAGGTTTATCTGAAAAGAGCCAGTTGACTTGAATTTTATGGAACACTGCCAATAGGATATGCCTGCTATCTCAATGTGCTGCTATAAATTCAGCTGCTTTTAATATTTACAATCTTCTCTATTTTGTCCATCTGCGCACACTACTAGTAAACGATGACCTATAGACTATTATAACCATTAATGTATGCATGACATGGAATTAGTACTTGAATCGCGTTCATAGATATTGTCAAATTATGGAGTGCTGATTGATGTGATCCAAACTGGGTGCTTGTAGCTTGTGTACAGAGAAGAGGCATTTATCATACAATGTCACTATATAGGTTTCAAAACAGCTATTTATATCACATACTAGTATTTATATCAAAGTTACTTGGGAGCAGAGCAAAAAGTGAAAATTTTAAAAGCTTTAGGTTTGCCAGTGTTTTGGGAGCGTTTTTTATATAATATAAATTTTTAATATATTTTGATACATAAATGCCAACAAATGCTTATAGAGTGTTGACTTAGTTATGGAAAGCATAAAAACATGAAATAAACCTTAACATGATAAATAATAATACCATATAACATAATTCAGATTCAATCAATTATCATATACTAGTGAATTTGTCAAACATAGGTCCATTATCCATAACATCTAGTTATTAACCTAACCGCGTCAGAGTTCAACTTCAAACTTCAAACTTGAATTGCCATGTAATGTTCACAAAATATACCATAATAAATATAAAAGAGTCAATGACTCAAGTTCTTGAATCTCAACAGTGCAGAAACTTGAAACTTGAAAGTATTGTAAATAAGAAAATACAAGAAAAGTAGATTTTATGGATGTTTCCTCTTGCCACGGGAAATTTCTAATTTCTTTTCCCGTGGTCTATGAACAAGGGAGCGGGATTATCATCCCTAGTAGTCACCGAGGTTGAGTGGCTTGAGCCATGTCCAAGACTTGGTTTTGCATGACCCCCCTCGTTGATGCAGGTGGGGTTTGTCAAGTTGAACCTCTAGGAAAAGATGGTGCATCTGGAAACAAGGTAGCAGATGGTAGTCGCATTGTTGCTGCTGCTACTGTATGGTCATTCTCATCGCCCAAAAGCTCATCCTCCAAACGTTCTAAAGTTAAGGCTCCATCAAGTTATGCTCCTCTAGATTGTTGTCCCAAGTGACATATGTCCTATCGATTTTGGCTCGCTCACAGTAATGAGTCAACAACCTCAAGTTGTAATGTACATAAGCCAAGCTTTCTGCGCGATTTTCATTTAATCGGTTCTTTTCAATGAGTGGATGAAGCTATAGGTGCTCTAACATCTTTCTGTAGAGGAATTGTTTACCACCTGTGAAAGCACTTTGGTTGCCAATTTATGCAAGCGTGGGCATGATGCGTCATACATGTTCCACCATCCAATAGGAGGCACCCTATCTCAATCTTTTCTAGCATGCAAAGTACCAAACAGACCAATATCATTAAGATATTTGCTTAATTCACTATGCAATACGGCACATTCCTCTTCATTAGGGACCAACTTGTCTATAGCAACCATGTACTCAACCTGTACCTCTGGATCTGTTTGGGGCTTTCTCCTAACCCCACCCCCAGGTGCTGGTTTGGCCAACCATGATGGAGAATAATATTTTGGTGTTAATACATATGCTAAGGCATGCAGTGGAACGTTGAGATGTGACCACACATGTGTGAATATGGTCATATAGGATGGGATCCTTTGATTCAACAATATCTTTAATCTGGCCCAACATGCTATCCTTCTGCTCATACACCTCCCCAATTATCGGCTTATCTGTATCTGCAAACCGAATCATGTGATAAATGGGTTTTGTGAACTGCAAAACAAACTTGACACTTGCCCAAAATTGACCATTAAGAATCGTGTCTTCCACATCTTGAAAATCAAGACTATCAGATGTGGATGTAGCCCTATCTTTCAAGGCTTGCCATGATTCACTTGATACCATGCTAGCCAATGCCTCTCTTACCTTCAAAAGGCGCCTGAAGGTGCGGTAATAGCTAGCAAATCTAGTCTTTGCTATCTTTAATAGCTCTAACTTTGAGTGAGTGTGGAAAATGCCATGGGCATAGCTATGGTTGGTAATAAATCTTATCATTTGCTTGCCCTTTTTGTACAGTTCACCAATCCATTTGTATTCATTTTCCTTCAACTTAATAATGTCATGCATCAAAAGGTTCAATGTGTGAACCAAACACCTGGACCAAAATATGTTGGGGTATTTATCTTCAATGATTGCTCCTGATACCTTACAATTAGCAGCATTATCTGTTATGACTTGGATGACATTGTATGGACCAATAGCTTCAATGTTTTTGAGTAGGAGTTCTGCAATGTTCATGCCTGTCTTGAATTTATCTGAGTAGCCATGTGCCGAAAGGAAGACTGCACCAGTAGCAGAGACACCAAGAACATTTATCAATGGCTTACCTTTCACATTTGTCCAACCATATGATACAATTGATACCCCTTACTCATTCCAAGCATTTGTGAATTGCCCCAAAGCATTTTGGATCTTGGCTTTTTCCTTGTCAAGCCCCACAGTTCTAGCTTTGTCATACTCGGGGCTCTTGTATCCTGCAAGGGCAGTGCAGATGGCCTCTACCATTTCATGCCAATAGGGTGAGCGAAGAACATTGAATGGTATGCCACATGCATAGAGAAACCGATACAATTTTGAATCCACGTCATCCCTACCACCTTGATCAAGGAAATATGATATTATCTTTCCACGTGACTGCATGGGAGAGAATCCACTGCCTTGGGTGGATGGGCCTCCAATTCTTGCTGAGCATGAAGGGTCATGGTCATCCGATGATAGGTTTGTTATGTTTTGTGCTTCAAATTCTTCCTTATTATAGATGGCTCTTTGTGTTGATACCACATTTGGGCAAACACAAACTCCTACTGTTTTTCTTTCATCACATGGCATGTGCCCACATAGATGTCTTCTCACACGGGTATACGAACCTGTGTATGTATTTTACAATGGGGGCAAACAAATTTGGTGGTTCCACCCCCTCTAGTTCCTGCTTTCCTTGTGGCATATTTCCACAAGGGTGTGGGGTCCTCTTTGGTTTTTTTTCGATTTTCCTCCTCTCCCCCCCTCCTCTTCCTCCTCCTCCTCCTCTCCATGGTATGTGTGACTTCCTACTTCTCCATCATCTTCCTCATTCCTTCTCTGGTTTCCAACCACCACCATCAAAATAACAAATGGAACCAACAAAATAAACCATAAACCCATCATCATGGTTGATGCCAGATGGAACTAGAGGTTTAACATGTTTCCAACAATAGAATGAGGGAGGAACTAGAGATTTAACAATGTACATTACTACATTCTAGTCACTAGACTCTAGAGTCTAGAATTTATATTCCAAGGCCAAGCATTCATAGAAATCAAAGGTAAAAAACTTTCAAAATTCTAACACAAAGCAAATGACAAATGAATAAAGAAGGTTGTAGAGCCTACCTCTTTGGTTCCCGCTCTCCAATGGTGACAACGTTCTCCTCTCCTCTCCTCTCCTCTCCTCTCCTCTTCTCTTCTTCTCTTCTCTTGCAAAGTGATAATGAGGTTGGAGAAGAAGGCTTTATCCCCCAAAGCCCTCCTCCTTCCCTCCAAAAACCAACTCTCATCCCTTTCCTCTCTTTCGCGGGTTGTGGGCATCGTTTAATGGGGGAAGCGCCGACAGGAGCGACAAGAAGTGTGGGCGGGAGCGCAGGGAAGCGTTGTCGGGAGCGAAGCATGAAGCGGCGGGAGCGAATTCGGAAGCACAGGAGGGAGCGATGACGAAGCGCTATGGAAGCGTTCACTCCCAGTTAGTTCCCGCAACGCTTCCTTGCGGAGCGAGCTTCCAGAGCGGGGGCGAGGGGGTGGGGCGGGGGGCGCTTACCCACAACCTTGATCTATATAGTGCCATAAGATGCATTTATCATACAATGCCACTATATAGGTTCCAAGTTGCAATTGGAAGTCTCAATTGCAACTTGTGTAGGCCTTATACAACTATATGCCTTAATATAAAGTTTGGAGATAGCCCAAAATATTAAATTTGGAAGTTTCATTTGCAACGTGCCAAGCCACACAGAGATAAGACCTTCAGCTATAAGCTTTGAATGTTAAGATCCGGAGATACCTTCATGTAGGGTGTTTCATATTTCGTAGTCCCACATGATGGTTGGTTGGTTATATTTTAAGTAAATCACATTATTGTTGTAGTTAAGGAAATTCAAGTAATTTGATTTTGTAAAGTTTTTAGGATGCTCATATGGCAATGGACTTTAGTTGCATGTACTGCATGCCAATATCATTAATATTGTGGTTTTATATACATGTGATACACAAATATGCACTTTATAGAATTAACCTACAACTAAAATTGAAAGATTTGAAACACCAATCAAAATTTCAGATATGCTTAAACACAAATGTTGAATGAAAAACTCAGGAGTGTAGACACCACATATTAAAAATTGAGATCAGCCCTACAAACACATAGAGATTAGATCTAATAAGTCAACAATGTGATTATAGTGAACAACAAATGAAAGTTTGAAAAACCAATCACTACATTCTCATTTGTTGGAAATTTCTTGGAATGACACTTGAATGCAATTAAGAAATTTCACCTTTTTCGCGAAGGTTTCTATGATTTTAGCCAAATATTTTTCAGTGTTTAGGATTGTTGTAAATTAATGTATAAAACAACACAAAGATGGCAATAATTCACTTCTAACAATCTCAAACTTCACATTAATTCAAAGTATAGAGATATCAAACAATGAGATAAGTTTCACTGCTTTCTAGGGAAATTCATCAACCAATAATTAGATTTGAAAATGTATTGTAACAACAGTAAATGCAACCCCTTATGTTATTCCTTTAGATGTCAAATCATTTGACCAATTTGCTCCTTTATCATGTCAAAACAATAAGACTTAAATCACTATAAATAGCAAAGAATATTGAACGTTTCATTGCAAGTTCAAATCTGAAAATGGCACAAGATATCGATTGTTGGAAACTTCATATATAAGTTCAAGATGAAGAACAATTACATACCATGATAGCTTATTCTCAAGATATATACAAAAATCCAACCATCCAAAAAGCCTTAGTTTGGGTAAATCGACAAACCTTAGCTCAACCAAAAAGAAGCAAGTGCAAGAATCTATCCAACACTACCTCTTGTTGGAGAAAACAAGGGATTTAGAAAGAATAGAAAAACAAATTCTCCTAGCAGAGGTGGTGTCTAAAGGCATGGTTTCAACACTTAAGAAAAAGCATTAGAATTCGACAATACATCGGAATGCATTGTTCACCATCTCCTTTCTCACATATAGATTCAATCCATATGATCGTTCTTTTATAGCTCCAAGGTGTGACTAAATCATCTACATAATGTACAACAATTAAGGTCTGACCTTTTACATAGAAAACATAGATATTATGATCCGATTCCCAAAGTTTGGAACAAAGATTGATAAAAAAACAATCAATCTTCTCATACCAAGACCCAAGGGCATACTTCAAACCATATAAGGATTTTTTAATCGACAAACAAGATTGAAACCTTCTCAAAACCAGGTGGTTGTGCCATATAGATTTCTTCATTTAGATCTCCATGAAGAAAAACACTTTTGACATCCATATGATGTACCTCCCATCCGAGTGGAGCAAGAAGATAAATAATTAGTCGAACCGAATTCATCTTTGCAACACGGGAAAAAATTTCAATGTAGTCAATTCCTTCTTGCTGAGAAGAATATTGGGCATCCATACAAGCCTTAAGTCTTTCAACAATACTATGAGATGTGAATTTGGTCTTGTAGACCCATCACCATTTCACTATGTTATTTCCTTGTGGTCGAGGAACTAAATCCCAAGTTTCGTTTCTCATCAATGAATGATATAGGCTTCAACCATAACATTCTACCATTTAGGTTGACCATGTGCATATACATATGTGTCGGGATCACAAGTCTCTAGCACACATGCCATTAAAGCAACCCTATGAAATTGTTTCAGACTTCTAGTCTTTCTTGAATCATGGATGTCTCATGCATCTGTTCCAACAGCTTCAATAAGCTTATTATCCCAACGAGGTTGACAAGAATTCTGAAAGGAGGGACTTACTATATTGACCAGTTCACTAGAGTGTTTATCGTGAGTTCCAAAGATGGCAGTATAATCCGTAGTAATTGGTTGTCTACGGGTCAAATTACGCAGCTGAATCAACTATCTAGTTGAGACTCCAAAATAGGGTTTAGTCGATCTTGCTTCTCTCATAATTTCAAAAGGATCATTGCTTATCAAACCACACTATACATTCAATTGTTTAATACCTAATGTATTCTCATCAAAGATTGTCTCTTTGAATGATGATTTGTTGTTTGACTAGATTAAACAACTTGTAGGCTTTTGACTCTTCAAAATATTTTATCGTGATGCAAGCATGATTCTTTGCATCCAATTTCTTTATAGTGTCGTCTACAATGTGTGCCCATGTAATGGATCCAAATGTTCTAAGGTGACCGACTAAAGGTTTCCTTCCTCTCCATTTCTCAATTGGATTTATATTAAGCACTACTCTAGTTAGAATAAGGTTCGATGTGTAGTTTGAATAGTAGACATCTTCTTCCTAGAAGCTAGTCAACAATCTTTGGTCTAAATAAAGCAATGTGCCATTTCAATCATTGTCTGATTTTTCCTTTATGCTACTCCATTATGTTGAGGTGTGTAACCCTTCTTTGGGGTCAAGGGACCCTTCAACAACTTTTTCCCAACTATTCACATCATAGCAAATTGATTTGGCCAAAATTCATCTTTATTGCCAATCTGAATAAGTTGGGGTGTTGACAACAAATTGGCACTCAAGTTGGGTACATGATACACAATAGTGATCACACCATTTTGACATTCAATGTTACCATAACTAGCAACAATAACTGCATCATTTCTTGGCAAAAAATCTTTTATGTAGCTTCACTTAAGGAAGAAAAGAGAGAAGCATCTTTAGCTACATGGTGTGTACAACCAGAGTAAATTATCTGCTCACTCTCAACAGTGTGGACATGTAGGGTGACGGGTCTGAGAATTACTAGAATAGAAAGTATAATTGTCTGTCATACCTTCTGGAGGTCGATGACTAACATCGATCGATTATATATTCGACATGTCTACTTCAAGTTTCTTGACTTTTTCTTTCAGATTGTTGGTCTTCTTCCAACAAGACTTTTCCATATTTCCCACAATAATGGCATGTTTTCTTCTTCCTGTCCTTCTTAATCATCTCATCACACTTCTTCTTCTCAGTGTGATTGATGCACTCTCAACTTTTCTTCAGGTTACCTTGTTGACCTCTCTCTTTATAGTTATGCCAACCTTTTCCCTTCAATAAATGAGCATGATGCCTAATGCTCAATTTACCTTCATCAAGTATTCCTCTTATTCCCTAATCAACAATCCACAAAAGGAGTCAAGGGCATAGTCCTTACCATTTTTTTTTCGGAAAGCCCAACTAGCATGGGATGTAAAACATATTACATCATAAGGTGTCTTTGGGTTCATGAGGATTAGTTCAATGAGCTATTTGTTTTTCTTCAAAAATTCCTTCCAGTATTCACCCAGTTTCAACTGCAATTCCTTGACACAAATTAAGTATTTCTCAATCCTTTCAAATGAGAGAGGATCCAATGTGACCAACTCTTTCTCAATATACATGACCTAACTTTCATCGAATTTATCAAACAAAATATCTATCTTCTTCTAAACCGTATGAGGACAGTCAATCCCACTTGTATGAAAGATAATATCCCTTGAAATGTACGTAGTAATCACTCACAATACCTCATCCTTCTTCATGTCAAAACAAACTTCTGTCAATCATCCTTCGAATTTGGAATCACGGTCTTGGTAAACTACGAGAGGGACTTACTTTTTAGCAAAGTCTTCATATCTTGAGCCCATATTCTATAGTTGTGGCCATTCAAGTTCATAGTTTCTTGCTTAGAATCCATAATGGTGGTATATCAATCTAAACCTTGATATTGTCTACAAATAAAACCCTAGAGTCAATCACAAATAGATCTAGCTCAATAGAGCATGTCCAAGCAATACCTCAAAACGACTTGTAAACAATTGGTTTTGTCTCAAACCAACAACTTTGATACCATGCTAGAGAGAACCTAGGACATTAGAGGAATTTTGAGGTAAAAAATGGGTCTTAAAATATAAATGCATTGTCAAAATCAACTTTATAAGAACCAATACGATTCAAGATGATGATGTCAACCTTAAGGGTAAACAGTTTTGAAGGAAAAGGGAAAAACTATTTTTTTATATATCATATTTTAAACTTATCTCCTTGTAGGTTTACTCAAATTTCAAGTGTGAGCACTCATTAGATGTTGAAATAAATTCAGCATCCAACAAGTATCCACTCGACATACTTTTAATAGACCCTTGGTAAGAAAAAACTTGAAATACATATAAAATAATGTATTTCATTGAAGGAAATACTTTAAAAAAATGTATTTCAAGTTTTTTTTTCCTTCTATCATGGGTTTTTCAAAAGTATGCCAAGTGGGTACTAGTTGGATGAGAAATTCAATTCCGCATTCAATGAGTGCTCACACTTGAAATTTGAGTAAACTTACAAGGATATAAGTTGAAAATATAATAAAAAATTTATTATTTTTTCCTTTCCTTAAAAAAATTATAACTCTTATTTTATTATTTTCCTTAGGACGCCCATTTTAAACCTCAAAATTCATCTAATTGTTATACCAAAATCCTGTCACCATCATCTAATAAGACTCTTAACATACCTATTTTCCCTTAATCCCAACACTTGGAGTGGAAACTCATACCATTTGTCAATCTTTCACAAAAATGCTCAACACCGCGCTTCCCCTTTTATCCATGAGCGGTACCTTGCTCGCACCGTCTATCCCTTGTTAGCCACAAGCGGTGCCACCGCTTATGGCCCTTAGTCCATAAGTGTTTCTTACCTGAACCGCTCTGCCATTGAAGGAGAAAAGCGGTACCCTGGGTAAAATGGGAAAAAGAGAAGTTTCTCGAGGGTTCTAGATCATGAGCCTCGTGTCCTCCCTTATCCCTATCATTGTGGGTCAATTGAGCTCGAGATCCCCCATCATAGGATCTTTGAGGCCACCTCATCCACAAATCTCTCAACCATTCCTATCCATTGAGCCTTATAAATATGAGCTCATGTCCATGGTTGGAGGGAGAACTCTTAAGGTATTGTTATGCTGTTGGATTGATTACTTGGCCCAAGCCATTGGAGAGCATAGAGAGAAAAAGTTGGAGCTTATGGGGATGAGAGTGTTTGGTTTTATGGAGATGCATGTCAACACTAAGGATTAATTGGTTGTAAACTTCTCCATTTTATCTTAATGCAAAGCTGATTTCCGTCCCACATTACTGTTGTTGTTTGATTTCACATGTATATGTTTTTAGATTCCTTAGTCACTAACATGGATCAGTAGATTATATTCTAGTAGCTTTGATGTGTTTGCGTGTTTAATTTGATTGCAGGTACACAGGGTTATTATCGAAGCATCACATTCCAGGTATCTACGGCGTCCAGGGAGGGTCTTCAACCTTTGTCGTTCATTTGTTCTGGATCTGAACCATTCAGACCAGTGGAACACCTTATTGTCCGCAGAAGGTGAAATATTCCTGCTAACAAATCTGGCGACTCTGCTGGGGACTAGATATATGTATCAGTTATTCTGATCTTCCTCGGCTCTTCAACTCTTGTCTGAATCCAAGCTCCTTCTCCAACTCTCTTCAGTCAGATATGCTATCTGACTCAATGAATTTGGGTTTGAAACTTCTAGCTTTATTCAGATCTGAATCATTTCGACCTTTTATGCTCTGTTTTTATACTCGAACTATCATCCTTTACCCTGATCTAGTCTTTTTCTGACTTGATCTATCGTTCTCTTTGTGTTTTGGATTTTTACGGGGAACCGCGCCTATGCAGTGTATGAGAAGCGGTGCCATCGCCTAAACAGAGTGGGCAGTACGCGGTGCCACTACCTGTATCTTGTTGGCGAGAAGCGGTGCTGGGATAGAACCGCTCTGTCAACACCTGAGAGGCGCGGTGCCAAGTAGGCATCATTCCAAGACCTCCTTTTCCTCATTTTTTGTAAAAATTTGGGTTGTTTTGCTTTCAATCCTGCACTGTTAGGCTTGTGTGACAGAATCTGATGCTTGTGGTTTGAAATTGTATGGTTTAAGATTGATTTGATTGGGAAATTCAAAAGCTAAATTAGACTTTTTTATTGTTCATACACTTTGGTACTTGTTGGTTGTGATTGCAAAAGGATTTCTTGTTTTTTGAAAAGCTTAGGGTGTTAGTAAGATCTCTTTTCATTTCTGTTATATAGACTAAAAGAAGAACATTTGATTAGCATCTTAGTTTCATTTCTTGTTTGCATAGAGAACTTCTTTTTCCTTTAAAAAAGAATTTTTTTTACTGAGACTAGGTTATCATCATTAAGCGTTGGACATTAGATCTTTGATTGGCTTTACAAGATTTCAGGCTCTTCATGTTCTTTCGTTATGCATTTAGTACTATCTCAATCAAAATAAAAAATATGGTAGTTTTAAGTTAGATTTGCCTATGTTTTAAGAGAAAATTGAAAGAATAGAGTGCATTTGCATGTAGTGTGCTTCTTTTTTTTCTTTTAGGAAAAGAGATTCTCCCCCTTCTTATTGCTTTCAGAAAAGAGAAATCACTTTGGAAAGTGCTGCTTGTCTTTGATTTTGTGTTCAAGACTGTTGTTTGGAAGTATTTTTGGTTTTGAAACAAAAGAAAATACTCTCTTTCCCTCCCGTAAGTAGGCATACTGAACGGTAAAGTGAAATATTTTGCATAAGCATACTGCATAGTTTTACTTTTATGTCAAAACATCATGCATTCACCTAACCGTCCACTTTAAAATCAACGATAGTTATAAGTTAAAATTTGTGTAGCAATTGGAGTGATAGGTTAGAGACATGTTCGAGCGTCGTTAAGCATAGGAGATGTCGTTATTTGTCTGCATTACATTCCGGGACTCGTGCAGTTCTTCCACGTACTGTCGGTATATCGAACGGCCTTTCACATACCCTTGAGGTATACAGAAAGGTACT
Source organism: Pseudotsuga menziesii (assembly GCA_001517045.1). Lineage (NCBI taxonomy): Eukaryota > Viridiplantae > Streptophyta > Pinopsida > Pinales > Pinaceae > Pseudotsuga > Pseudotsuga menziesii. Next base: position 139,670 of record LPNX010468197.1, on the reverse strand, counting down.
TCACGTACTCGATTGTATATCGAAAGGCCCTTGTGTACAGTTATGCATTAGACAACACTACTACCGATTCAAGCTCCCACGTACCTCGAGTATATCGGGAGACCCCACTATGATACCTTATCTATATGAAAAAATCCCATTGGTCGTCTTGCTTGGAGCCATACACCGAAAATAGCATTCGGGGACATTACTACGCACATACCCTCGAGGTATATCGCGAGTGGCACCTTCTTGACAATTATGGTGAGAGATCTGACTTTTTGAACTCCTCCTATCATTTTAAGTGTGCTTGTTTTGACCTATAGCTTGAGTAGGGAAATTTTTTGGTGTGTTTTCTAGTTTTTCAGACCCTAGGTTAGATAGGAACTATACAAATTGGCTGATTTAAGACAGTCCAGAAGAGTACGGGGCTTGCCACCCTATTTTATTCCTGGTTCAGGAGAAAATCCAATGGAAGCTATCGACCAAGGAGTTGCTACCACCTCCCAAGTGGGAGATAATGTGGTTGCAAAAAGTGGAGGACCATATTCTTCACACTCGCCTCCCTTGGTCCAACAACCTTCTCGGGGAAATACCTCGTTTCATTCTCCCACGGAAGGTCATGTTGATGATACTAGCCGTTCGGATTTTGGTCCCAATGCTCCATTTTTGGATACCCCTGTAGGACAGGCCATTGCCTTGTTTGGCACCCGTTTAAACTCTTCTGAAGATTAAGAAGAACGTCGGCAATATCGTGCTGCCATTCTCCATGCACAGGAGATTGACAAGCAAATAGATGACCTATTAGGCCTGACACCATCACGTTCCACATCTGTTCCTGTGGGATATTGTTCACTTGCCGATTCTATGAGACCCATTGAACTAGTTATAGATCATCCAATAACACCCCACAACCCAAGTCAAAAAACCACCTCCCATATTATGTTTGTTCCTAATCCTCCCAGGTCTTCTGCACCTGGGGCTCAACCTTCAATTCCCGTTTCCTCAATACCTTCTAGTGCCAGGGGGCAACCCACGACACGACCTACGTTATCTGACATCGAAATTGTACCTAGTCAAGGACATACCTCTAATATAGAACCATCTACATTTTATGTCCCTCCCACCCATACTAATGCGGTTAATCCCCCATCTAGTTCAGTTCATCCCTCGGGGGCACAACCTGTAACCATTTAATCTTTTGGAGGTTATGGTTATCACATATCTATAGGTAATATTAATCATCCACCTAATCCTACAGGGATTCCTTATGCTGGAATTCCATACCCTAGTAATACTTTTACGCCATGGGGGAAACCTAACTGGTCTTACATGCCAACTATGGGGGGGATACCTATACATACTGCGGGAGGTGCTGGAGGACCGCCTTATGGAGGTCCTCGCCCTGGGAGGCCTAATGGTCCCAGAGGATCTGTCAACTTTCCTTCTTATGGTCCTAGTGGTCCTAGTGGTCCTAGGGGGCCTAGTGGCTTTCCTCCTTATGGCCCTGGAGGGTCTGATGGCCCTCCGCTTAGTGGTTTTGGAGGCTCTGGAGGCTTGCCTCCTAGTGGCTCTGGAGGGTCTGGTGGTCCGCCTCTTGGTGGTCCTGGTGGTCCTAGTGGTCCCGGTGGTCCAGGTGGTCTTGGTAGCCCTAGTGGTCCTCCTCGTGGAGGCCCTAGTGGTCCTAGCGGTCCTGATCCCAAAAATAAACCCCCTGCGGGTGGATTTTCCGACAGTTCTTCGTCACAGCAACTTGTCTTTCAGTCCACTTATGGTCCTATTGGTAATTATATGCCATATCAATATTACCAGTATGTACAACCCAACCGATAGTTACCTTTCCTAGCAACTTTGGACTTACCAGATTTGTCCAAGTTGATTAATGACCCCATTTGACACAATCCCTCGTGGCCTCCTATTCCGGTAAAGTTACCATCGGATATCCCGAAGTTCGATGGGAAGCAGGGAGACGATCCGACGAACCATGTTATGACATTGCATTTGTGGTGTTCTTCCAACTCCCTCATGGATGACTCTGTTTGGTTACGACTCTTTCAACGAACTTTAACCGATACATCCGCGAAGTGGTACATTGAACGCCAACAACATTCATTTTTGGATTTTGGCTCATTGGCAACCGTGTTTCTTACACACTTTCAGCTCCTTATTCGTTATGAAACGGGCATTGATATTTTAACTTCTCTGTGACAGAACACCTCCACCCACATATCTGATCATATTCACGAGTGGAGAAGGCAGAGAAGGCTTATTAAGGCCCCTATTCCGGATCAGTTATTAGCTAACTGGTTTACCAAATCCTTGTTGCCTCCTATTTCCCGAGATGTGGCTATGGACGGTGTCGTTACTGAAGAGCAAGCTATTATTCGAGCCCAGTATCTAGACTTGGTCTATTCCCAGTCTGGAACCCTTTATGACTTGATTCCTCAAGCTCCTCGCCCAAGCACCGATCCCGCCAAGCCACCAGCAGAAGTACCTGTTGATGGGATTGTTGGTTCAATCCAGTCCCCGTTAGTAGCAAAACCTGCCAAGCAACCCCAAACTGCCACCCCTACTCCTTCGACTCCTAAGGTTTCCGCCAAGGTCAATTCCATTCAAATTACTCAAACCTTGGGTAATAATAAAAAGAAAGGTAAAAATAGAAATAGAAAACCTGGAAACCAACAGGAGACTCCAAGACCAACCAACAGTGATAACGATAAAGGGAAAAGAAAGGAAAAATATCCTTGTCTGCTATGCTGAGGTGACCATTTTTCAAAGGAGTGTCCTCGTCGGGACGAAATCTCCCAGTTTCTGAAGTCCAATCCCGCACCCGTAATACGTACAGATCCTTTTCCCTCTCAACAACAACTGATAGACCACATGTCTAATCAGGGTAACTCTAGTTTGTTAGAGGAAATTCGTATGATGTCCTCAGATACCATCAATCTGCAAACTCGAAGTCAGAATTATGACAAAATCACAGATAAAAAGAAGATCATTTTTCTTCAAGGAAAGCTCCCTCTACTAGTTCTCCTGAAGCCTCGTCTATTGTCCCCTTATCTATCGAGAAGCCTACTCTTGACATGATTTTGCATCCACCTAAGAGTACTCTTCGGAAGGCAATATTTAACCCTAATGCCCGAGCTGCTCAATTTTATAATGTAGTTGAAGATCTCGCTCAGGCACCTTGTGCCATGTCTACCTTAGAAGTACTCCAAATTTTCCCTACACAGCGCAAAAACTTGTTAACAACATTAGGAGCTTTAGACCTGGATAATACTAACTTGATTCATTTCAATGTTGAGAACTATAAGTCTAGGTTACCGCATAAACTTGATTTTCAAATCATTAAGAAAGTAGTTGGAAATAAGGTTTTTCGAACGGTAGTAGATGAAGGAGCTTCAACCTCGGTTTTGTCTCTGTCTTGTTGGAAGGCTCTCAGCTCTCCCGAGATTGTAACATCACCTACGACCCTTAAATCCTTTAACGGACGGGGTTTCCAACCCCATGGTCTCATATCATCCATAGCAGTCGAGCTGGGGGGAAAAAAATTTCCATTCAAGTAGAAGTGGTAGATGCCCCCTTAGATTACAACCTCCTTCTAGGAAGAAATTGGTTCTATGCCATGACTGCTATCGCCTCAACAGTATTCCGAACAGTCCAATTTCTGCATCTAGGGAGAATTTTTACTATTTACCAACTTGATTTCTGTACGTCGGATGTTACTACCTCCATGGTTAATAACATCCCCATGTTAGGCCAGCCCCCTCCTCCTTACCAGTCGATTGGGGTAGGCATGTTGAAGGATTCATCCCTTATGGGGATTTTTCCCTCCACTCCTCCTAGCACGGATACCATGACAGTCCATATGATCGCCTCATTTGATTATGAGCCTAAGGGTAAACAAGTTGTTGAATCCACCTCGTTGAGTTCACACGAAGCACTGTATGACACCATTCAAACCTTTTTCGATGATCACACGGATGACCTTCATCTAGTGGCTTCATATCCTTACCATTTACTGTACTAGTTAGAACCTTCTCTTCCCGTTCTAGATTATCTCTCTGATACTTTTCCTTCTGATGAGTCCATTTGGGAGGATCACTATCATAGATCCATGTTCCTCCCCAACACCATTTTGGTTAGCCATGATTTTGCATCCTTGTTTCCTACTAATATTGTCAACGTACCCCAAAGTCCTATATTGTTGCAAGATACAGATTCTGAAGGAAACCTTTGCAACATTACTCAAACGAATTCGATTGACATATTAGCCAAGCCTGATACTATCGAGCATGTTCATGTTGGGTAGAACGGCTCGGCAGATGAATCTGAAGCCTATAAGGCACTTTTCAAAGAATTCCGTGATATTTTTTCCTGGTCCTATGAAGATATGCCGGGGATTGACCCATCCATTGTGGTCCATGGGATTAAAACCTATCCCACGGCTAAACCTGTCATGGAAAAACTAAGGTAAGTCCATCCTCGGAAGGCCGCAACTCTTAAAGCTGAAATTGAGAAACTTCTCAAAGCTGGGTTTATTTATCCTGTACCCTTGACAGAATGGTTATCGAACGTTGTCCCTATCCATAAAAAGCAGGGCACCATTAGAGTCTGTATCGAATTTAGGGATTTGAATAAAGCTTGTCCCAAGGACAACTTTTCTACTCCGCACATCGATCAGATTATCGACAACTGCGCTGGAAGTGTCATCTTTTCATTCATAGATGGTTTCTCTGGCTATAATCAGATTGAGATATTACCCTCTGATCAACATAAGATGACATTAATTTGCCCATGGGGAACCTTTGCATATAAGAAGTTACCTTTTGGCTTGAAAAATGTTGGAGCCACGTTCCAGCGCGCGATGTCCTATGCATTTCACGATATTAAACATATTGTTGAACCGTACCTTGACGACCTCCCTGCTCATTCACAGCGATGGGAGGACCACCATGGTCATCTTAGAGAGATATTCCTGAGATTCCATCATTATAATATACGGCCCAATCCGCATAAATGTGTTTTTTGCGTTGAGACGGGACGTCTGCTAGGTTTTGTGGTATCCAAAGATGGCATCCGGACCAATCCTTTGAAAATTGCCACCATTTTAGATCTACCAGCCCCAACTAATCTCCTTGAACTCCAAAGTTTGCAAGGGAAGGCAAAATTTCTCCACCGTTTCGTGTGCAATTTTGCAGAGAAAACGCATAGTTATATGCGTCTCCTCAAGAAGAATACCCCATTCTTCTAGGATGACCAGGCCCAACGCGCCTTTGATAATCTTAAGCATGCTATAACTCATTCACCCGTGATACACCCCCCAGATTATTCAAAGGAATTTCTCTTGTATATTGCTGCCTCCACTACTACCATCGCTATGGTTTTAGTGCAGGAAAATATCCACGGTCAGGAGCACGTGATTTATTATGCCAGTAAGAATCTCATGGATTCTGAAACTCGCTATTCACATGTGGAAAAGTTAGTATTGGCCACGGTCATTGCTGTACAAAATTTTTGTCACTACATTTTGCTCCGCACTACCATTGTATTGGAAGACTAGAACCCTATGTATTACATCTCGACTCGTCAGGTGCTCAAGGGAAAGTACTCCAGCTGGATAGTCATACTTCAGGAGTTTGATCTGGAATTTGCCAAAACCACATCAAATAAATCCTTGGTCTTTGTCGAGCTTATGTGTGATCTTCCTTGTGCTTCGATGGAATCTGAGCCCAGTGATTCATTTCCAAATGAATTCATGTTCCTAATTAGCACTATCGATCATTGGTATGGAGATTTGCTTATTTATCTCCAAACACAACGATTTCAGCCACATTTATCCTGCGATGATTGCCGCCGTATCCGTCACCACGCGAAATACTATCTCATCCTGAATGATACCTTGTATAGACATGGGATTGACTCAATCCTCCGGCGATGCCTCACCCATGAGGAGGCTGAACATGTGTTGAATGATTGCCACTCAGGAGCATGTGGTGGTCATTTATCTGGGATGGCTACAGCCTAGAAAATCCTTCACTCTGGCTATTTCTGGCCTTCTGTCTTCAAAGACTGTCATGAGGCTGTTAAGAAATGCCCACCTTGTCAACACTTTTATCCTAAAAAGCGCACCCATCCTGCTCCACTACACCCTGTCATTGTTGTTGGCCCATTCGCCAAATGGGGGATTGACTTCATGCATTGTAAGCCTACCTCAGCCGGGGGGCATGGTTACATCATCGTAGCCGTTGATTATTTCACAAAATGGGCTGAGGCCATGCCTACATACGTAGAAGATGGTAAGACTGCCGCTCTCTTCTTGATCAATCATATCATAGCTAGATTTGGAGTCCCGCAGTCCATCGCTACTGATCACGGATCCCATTTCTGTAATCAAATGATGGAGGAACTAAGTGCCAAGCTAGGTTTTTGCCATGAAAACTCTACACCGTATTATCCACAAGCTAATGGTCAGGTAGAGGCCATTAACAAAGTTTTGAAAAATATGCTTCGTCGGATGGTTGGAGATCATAAATCCAACTGGCACCATGTTCTTTTCTCCGCTCTTTGGGCTTATCGGACTTCGGTGAAAACAACCATTGGTTTCACACCATTCCAGCTTGTCTATGGACTCGAAGCTGTCTTACCGATTCAATGTCAGATTCCATCTTTACAACTTGCCGTCGAACTTCTCCTAGACAATTCCGCAGAGGAAGAAATATTTTTGTACTTGAATAACCTTGACGAGACTCTGAGAGATGCTGCCTTGGCTAATGAGGCACATAAGAAACGCGTCAAGGCGCAGTATGATAGATCCATCCAACCTCATGTCTTTAACGAGGGTGACCTAGTATTGACTTATGATCAGAGATATGACAAACTAGGGAAGGGTAAGTTCGAGTCCATGTGGTACGGGCCTTTCGTCATTTCTAAGGTTTTAGAGAAAGGAGCCTATGAACTCGTTGATTATGATGGAATCCTTTTGGGCAACCTTGCAATGGGTTGTTCCTGAAAAGGTACTTTTCCTAGGTATTTCTTGGATAGTATCTTGTATATATGTATATTGATTGACTTTTAGTGTGATTTTAGTATTTTCAAGATAGTTTTGAGTTTAGTGTTCGCATCTGTTTATACCATGTTTTGGTCATGCAGATGGATTTCTATGGCTTCACTAATCTTGTTTTCCACCACACCTTGAATCTCGCCTCGGTTGCTTGGGTCCTCTATTCCCCAGCTAAAGATTTGGTCAGTTCAGGAGTGGTTTGTATAGGTTCTGCTACTAATAACATCGTCGAGTATGAAGCAGTCATCGGTCTTCTGATTGAAGCTGTCTTCCAGGATGTTCATGATCTAGTAGTCTTGATGGACTCACAACTCGTGGTTTGCCATTTAAACCATGTTTACACCATTAGAAACCCTTTTCTCCTCCGCCTCTTCCGGAGGGTACATTTGCTAGAAAGATCATTTGAAACCATCACTTT
>LPNX010468197.1:78625-131551 GCA_001517045.1 Pseudotsuga menziesii | reverse complement strand
AAAATCATCATACAAAATCCTGAAGCTGTCAGCTTTCAGTACATATCTCATACACTAGTGGTGCTCGTGATAGCACATCACTGCTCGAGCTACTCTACGCCGCATCATACTGAATCGACCCGATACTCCCGCTATGGATCTGTGATATCTCATCGGGAGGTCATCTATGGAAGCATCTGGGATATCCAAGGTCAACCTCTCTAGGTTTTCCTCTAACTCCCTGGTGATATCATCACCCTATGGCACAAAGCGGGCTCCAGCTCGCCTATCCAAGGGAGAAGCTCCTCCAGGTCGCACTGCTCCAACATCTGCATGAGAATATACAGGTCTCATCACTTAACATAAAAAATATAAAACATTAAAAAGCATAAAAACATTTCATCCATTTTAGGGTTTCTTGCTTCTTACTGATGTCACCCCACTGTCCACCAGGTGGGAGTGGTAGGTCAAGATCTCCGGTGAAGTCTGTACCTGCGTAAGCATAATCCTCAACCATGAGGATCTGATCTCGGAGCCATCTGAAGAGCGGGTCATCGAAATTCACCCTTCCCATACCTGCTCCTGTACCAGCCATGACCTGGACCCACCCCAGCATACGGGGGTCCCGCGCTCTCAAAATCCGGAAGACCACCTGAGGTCTCATCTGTGGTACCCACTCGAAGAAGAAACAGGCTAAAATGGAACCAAAGCCAGACTGATTTAGCTCTCCCTGCCGACACTTAGTCAGTTGATCTTTGAATATTGGAAGCATGGCTTCTGCCCAATTGAATACCATGGGTGCCATGGCCTCTATGGCATATAGCATGTGTGCCCTAGAATCTTGGTGCACACCCTGACTCCCAGCCACCCTCTGCATAGTAAATAAGATGGTTCGTAGAGGCCCATCCGTCACTGCTCTGATGGGGATTTTCTTCCCCAATGTCCTCATCCCTGGAACACAGTGACGATCTATAAGCTCTTGAGTGGTAATATCCCCTCCATGGGAACCTGTCAGTGAGATGGGGGCACCCCATCTTGAGAGACCAGTCAAGAAGTAGATATCCTCTACTTCCACTGTAAGAATATGGCCCCCCACCTTGAAGTATTACTGCTCCGGATTCCACATCCGCAGCATGTGCTCCAGTAAACACTCGTGTGATACCATGCTTGGGGTCTGGAAGAACTTCAGGAGCCCACAGTCCCGTAATGTGGCTATACAACCCGCATTTCTCTCGACAAAAGCATCATCATTGTCATGTGATCTTTTTTTCCATATGACCATGTTTTGAGCAACCAAGACATGTCAAAAACAATCATAGCATGCATTAGAATCATCCCTAATCATTAAAAATCAAAAGAATGACTTTATATTGCTCATGATATTAGTTTAAAATCTCCACGGTCGGCACCGCCTATGCACCGTTGGATACAGGCGGTGGCACCACCTCTCAACTATGTTATAGGCGTGGTTCTCGGGAGGTACCGCATATCCCACAAGGGGTGCCCACTTTTAAGGTTTTAGGGCTTGCCGTATGAGCCAAAAACCCCATCAAAATTCAAAATAAATGCTATGAAATGAAAGAGTATGGTTTTAGCTGTTACCTACAACTGACGGTACTCAAAACAGACGGTGGGAACTCCTGGTATCAGCTGCTGAAGATCTGGCTAAGAAAGTGTTCCAAATGCTCTATGCTATGGGTAAATAGTGAAATGATTTGATTTTTTACTATTTACATAACTTATATAGGCATTTTTGGGTCTGACATACTATAGTTTTGATATAAAATCATATTTTAGTCAAAGTTTATTTGTCGTAATCCCTTAATGCTAGTTATAAATGCATCTAACACTTGTTTCTAAGTCGATTGCAAGATAAGAGAACTATAGTAAGAAGCTTTGGAAGTTTGTTTATGGCTTTTTCACACTTTCAAAAAACGGAAAAGGTTGATGAGCGTTTATTATGACACTTTGATCACGCTCTTTAAACCCAGTATCAAAGGTCTAAGCCCATTTTAGTTTCTTTCCAGGATCATAAATAATTGACATTGTGTAAAGAAGCGTCATGGAGTCTTCTTTTCACCTCCTTTTCAGGCTCCTTAAACACGAAAAGATCATCGAGTCCATTTCTGATTCTTTCTAGGCTCGTAAAAAGTGACATTGTGTAAAGAAACCTCATGGAGTTCTCTTTAAACTCTTTTCAGGCTCCCTAAATATGAAAATATCATCAAATGATCTTGTCTTCTTCACGCTCATTAAAGTATTTGAAGAGTCGTCCGTCTGATGGTAGGTTATCTCTTTTTCGGTTCGGATAGGACTATTTACGAAAAAGGAACACTCCAGCCAATAATGACTGGAAGAGTTCCCTAAGGTATGATTTTATACTTTTTCGGGCCTTAAGGACTAAATCATACGAAAAAGGACCCCTTTGGAGTCTTCTTCCATAATCATTCAGACTTTCTAAACACGAACGATATCGAGTTTTCTTTCATTGGACTTGTTAAATTAAACATTGAGAGACCCATTTTGGGAACGAACCCCTCCTCTCTCAGGTTCTTAAAACATATGAGTCTGGACTTGTCTTCTGACAAACTATATTGAGTATTTGTTACCCTCTTTGAGCTCATAAAACCGAAAAGAGGCACTCATCAACCATGATGGGGGAAATGGGAAGAGAATCATTTTGTAAATAATGGCAGTTGTTTGTCATTACCTTTGAACATGGCACATGTCTGCACATCATGTCAGTCAATTGGGTATTCAGCTGATCTCCGTGACGATCCACTCTCATGAGTCATGTCACTCCTTTGAGTCTTTCAAAACATTGAATTGTCCACTGTCGCATTGTGTGTTTGTCTCGTTCAGTCATTTTGCCAAGTCTTTTTTTCGTGTCACCCGATGTTCAAAGGGGATTTGAAGAAGTTTTACCTCTGTAGTCCACACGGTTTTGAGTCATTATTATGGTTACTACATTCACATCATTCCACAACTATGTTCTGAGTTTCGTGTCGTCGATGTGGGACTCATCATGGCCCTCCTTCGACGAGACTATTCCCGTCGACATAAACTCATCATCCAGGAAATAGTCTTAGAAACAATATTTAGTACCTTGAGATCTGTATGCCTTAATGACAGATTCTCTCGCTCTCGACATAGGTTCACATCATTAACCTTTGATCGATAGAATCGACTGGTTGTTCGACATCAGGACATCTATTCACACTCAGTAGATTGTACTAGGGTACCTTGGGAATCATTGACATTAATGATGATCTCCCTTACACTTGTTAACGGTTCACATCATTGACCGATAATCAAGTGGTTTCTACCATATTCAACTTCAGATCATTGTAATCACATGGATAGAATCGTACTTTGTGGAAGACGAGACGAAGGCCCTGGGTATTTGTTAAGTGTTCATTGCTTTCCCCAGGTTGTAATGGAGTTTTGTATGAGTCCTAGCATGGATCCACATTTGTATGGTCGTGGCTATGCTCAAATTTGTGTTTGTATGACATAGATCTACATTGTATGTTTGGTAGATATGTCCAAGTTTGAGTCCTCTATCACATGGATCTACGTTGTATTCTAGTAGACATGCTTGTTTATTCCTCTCATGGATGTACCTTGTATTGTTCTACAGCCATTAGTTGGTTACTTGTGTCTATGAGTCAACATACTGATGTACTACAAATGCCTACTTGACAACATGCTCCGATCGAGCCTACATTTTCACCTCGTAGCGACGACTTGTTCTCTCGAAGATCTTGTTTATCGTATCCCTATAAGACTCATACTTTGGGGGGCATCCTGTTATACCAAAATCCTATCACCATCATGTGATAAGACTCTTAACATGCCTATTTGCCCTTAATCCCAACACTTGGAGTGGAAACTCATACCATTTTTCAATCTTTCACAAAAATGCTCAGCATCGTGCTTCCCCTTTTATCCATGAGCGGTACCTTTCTCGCACTGCCTATCCCTTGTTAGCCACAAGTGGTGCCACCGCTTATGGCCCTTAGTCCATAAGCATTTCTTACCTGAACCGCTCTGTCATTGAAGGAGAAAAGCAGTACCCTAGGTAAAATGGGAAAAAGAGAAGTTTCTCGAGGGTTCTAGATCATGAGCCTCGTGTCCTCCCTTATCCATATCATTGTGGGTCAATTGAGCTTGAGATCCCCCATCATAGGATCTTAGAGGCCACCTCATCCACAAATCTCTCAACCATTCCTATCCATTGAGCCTTATAAATATGAGCTCATGTCCATGGTTGGAGGGAGAACTCTTAAGGTATTGTTATGTTGTTGGATTGATTACTTGGCCCAAGCCATTGGAGAGCATAGAGAGCAAAAGTTGGAGCTTATGGGGATGAGAGTGTTTGGTTTTATGGAGATGCATGTCAACACTAAGGCTTAATTGGTTGTAAACTTCTCCATTTTATCTTAATGCAAAGTTGATTTATGTATCACATTATTGTTGTTGTTTGATTTCACATGTATATGTTGTTAGATTCCTTAGTCACTAACATGGATCAGTAGATTATATTCTGGAAGCTTTGATGTGTTTGCATGTTTAATCTGATTGCAGGTACACAGGGTTACTATCGAAGCATCACATTCCAAGTATCTACGGAGTCCAGGGAGGGTCTTCAACCTTTGTTGTTCATTTGTTATGGATATGAACCATTCATACCAATGGAACACCTTACTATCCGCAGAAGGTGAAATATTCCTGCTGACACTAATGGTTAGAAAGGACAAAGAGCAAATTATCCATACAGTGGTGGTGTCCAAAGGAATTGTTTCATCGCTCAAGAAAAAATATCAAAATTCAACAATACATTGAAATGCATTGTTTATTAGCCACAATTTACTTCTTCTTCTTCACATAGATTTGATCCATAGTATCATGCTTTTATAGCTCCAAGATGTAACAAACTGCTTTGAATTGAGGAAGATTGTGCCCACATACTTGGGACATAGCACATAACTACCTCCTTGAATTCTTCCATGTTTGCGCCATAGCCGATGATTTTGATATATCTGCTTGATTGGTTGGTCGACTAGTCAATTGATCTATTAGGTCATTAGGTGGTTAGTTGGTTTGACTAGTTGAGATCCTATTCGACCCATTACTTGACCAGTCAATTGACTCTTCTAGTCGATTATCAAGTGTCAACTTTGTGTCTCCATAATATCCAGAGGTGTGATGAACTAGCAAAGAATTTTGTTCCAACATCTCCAAGGCAAGACATCTTCATCCTCTTCTCTGCTTCACCAATTCACCCTATGTTTTTTGCACAAAGAATTAATATCCAATCTACAAGGGTAAAACTCTAATATTATAACTCCAATATGCTCCAAGAAACACAAGAAGACCAAATAACCCTAGCACCTCAAGTGTGAGAGAGAGATACCAAGTGAATATCTAAGGAAGATAGAGAGAGAGAAGGTGCACACCCTCTTCTCTTAGTCACATATTGTCACAAGAATGAATTCAAGTTAGTGAATGGATATGATATGGAAATACCTTTTCCTTCCTCTGTTTATAGGAGAGGTAATCATAGTCCAACAATACTATATGGGCCTAATCCCTTATGAGCAACCTACATGGGTCCTTATAGGCCACACACGCAAGAAATTAACTCTAAAGTACATGTGTCATGCTCCAATGATGATGTTGCGCACATAATGACTCCAAGATGATGTAGCTACACTAGGAAAGCCCACACCCCTCTATCATGAGCCTCTACGAACTCCATCTATCATCCAAAGCAATGTACTCCATTGGGTCAACAACCTCTTGGAAGAGCTTTGTCAAAGCCCTAGGAAACCCCAAGACATCTCTAATCCTTTGAACATGAAACCAAGTTGTCACATGCAAATTATTTTTTGAACTCCTCCTCCGTGATGCAAAACATTTTAACACTTGAATTTCTCTCTCTAAGTCAGTGGCTCCTCCATGAGGCCTCAATGAAGGGCATCCACCAAACTACTAAGATATTTCCATTGCTTAAGGGAATACAACCAAGCCAACACCATATTGAGGTCAAGGATCCAGTTAGAAACCTATCTCAACTATGCATATCCATCATGAACCATATCTCATGCTACAATCCATCTTGGACCATTCAAGGACTAGTCATACACCATGCACCCCAAATCTCATGAACCACCTCTAAACATAGTGTAAACACATTTAGAGTAACCAAAAAAACTAAAAATCCCTCTTTATGAGGAAAGAGTGTACAATGACACCTATCAACACCCGTTGTAACTCTAATAAATCTAATGTCTACAAATCAATACTAGTTATAGTCTTGGAATTGATCACTGTCAAATGTAAAGAACTTGTCTCCTGAAAAGAAATTGTCAACAAATCTATCTTAACATCTTGATCCACCAAGGAATAATGGCCTCCTAAGAATATTAAAGAACAAATTCTTGAATTAAAATATAACTACCAACCTCCAAATTCCTCCAAATCAACATCATGGGCGAACATAAGAGGACACCACATCATAATTTGTCTAGGAAAACTTGCAAAGATAGTCATATATCTATGCAATATCAAGACAAGTGAATCACATTTATCAAATTCACAAATATAGAGATCCACATAAGTCATCTCCTAGATCATGGAACACAAAGATCATGGTAAAGGTAACAACCCATGCTAGACTATCATCAACAGGATTATTGTGAGAATCCCTCTCATGCACCTCAAACTATTTGGAAGCTGAAACGACTTGTACCAGGTCAACTCCCTTGTATTGAAAATCCTAAAGTAAGAGTATCATCAAGGGAAACTCCCTCTATTAGATATAAACCAAAATCCATTTGTACTCCATAATACTCTCATCGGTTTCATCTTTGGAATTTCTTTTTGCATCATCCTCCATCAAGGTATCACACCTATCCAATGAACAACTAGAAGGATCAAGAGTGAAGTGAATCCCATCATCACACCTCTCCTCCTCTGTACAATTGGAAGTCTCACTAATGGAAGAAACCAATGCTATATGACTAGCAGATTTTCTAGGAGGTATAATCAGTTCTATATGTTTCCGAGTATCTTAAAAATTAATATCCAAGTTATCCACAACTAATGGAGAGTCATATTTTCTCACCACAATATCTAGTTGCATCAGTATCTCAAATTTGTAAGCCATAAAGGTATCACTGTAATTAATAGCACACGATGTTCCAACATCTTGGATCGAACCGATATTTGTGTCACCTTGACGTGTATGTGCCTCTTGAGAACTAAAAGGTCCCATCAATCTCTTGTTGGAATGTAAGAGTGCTATTGGATCAACAAGTAAATTGTAAATTCCATCGACTATCACCATTCTATCCAATGTCCTCAGGCCATCTAGACTACAAACAATGATGGTGCATTATTGTCCCTTAAAAACTTAAGTGTATATCTATCATGCAAGAAAATGAAAATATGTTTTTCCTCAACCTTGGAAAAATAGAACAATATATATATCAATATCATCACTTTAAGGCATTCTAAATGAAACAAATCCAACTCCTTTCATAGAGTGAGTGGCATCGTCACCAAGATCTACAATCATATCTCCCTCTTGCACCTGAATCCTTCTAATTATGGGCCTGTCACATGTCATGTGTCTCAAGGATCCATTTTCCACTTAGGCAACCAACACTGGACACAATGTTACAAAATAATAATGAAGCTATGGAAAATGAAGTTCCAAACATAGAGGTCATCTCCTCTACTCTTGCAACAATCCCAACTACAAGTGTTTCAGACCCTTTCCTTTTTTCTTCAAAGGACATTGTCCTGCATATTGTCCCATATCATGACAAATGAAGCATATTATCACATTCAAGTCCTTTTTTCATGTATATGTCCCATATTTTTTCTTGAATCCTTTCTTGTTATCCTTATTCCTTTGTGCAACGAGATCAATATCATCCATTTTTTCTTTTTTCTTCATACGAAGATTGCAGTATGTTTTCCTTTTTCACAATATCTACTCAAAACTTTGGGAAATATGGTATATTTTATCAAGCACAAATACATTGAACAAAAGGTTCCAAACAAGGAGAAATCCTTTTAAAGGATATGGATACTTACTCTTAATCCTCAACCTTAGTTCCACTAGCAACCAATCAATCGTTCAATTCATTGTTCTTGGTAAAACACTTCACCATAGGATCTATCTTACTCATACAAACTGCAAAGATTTGGTTTCAAAAGAGAATCAAATAAATTTTGAAATATCTTAGCCAAAGCATCAAACATATTCTTACCATTATTTTTATTATCAATGTTTGAGATGAGATGCTCACTGATTGAATTGAGAATGCCTATTTTCACTTTGTCTTCCTTATTCTTATGAGTGGCAAACTATGCTAGGTTGGTATGTTTTAGAATCTTCTTTTCAATGTGCTCCCAAAGACTAAAATCTTCCATAAGAATATGAAAATTGGGTTTCCATGGAATAGAGTTAGAATCCCCCTCCAACCTATCACACTCTTTGAGATTGACAATAACCTTACACATCTTGTTAAGCCTCAAGTGCAAAAAAAAATAGTATATGAATAAATATAGGGTTTACACCCAATGAAATTACTTGGTGAAGTTCCCATCCCAAGTAAACTCTATATAATAACAATAAATACCTCTTAATTAAGAGTGATGTCAAGCTACAGTTGATCTGGAACCACATTGGAAATATCTTAGAATGACACTTCTAATAAAATTGAAATTGAAATTTACTCCTTTTTCCCTAGAAGGTTTCTTAGATATTAATGCCTCATGAGAGAGAGAGAGAGAGAGAGGTGGCTCCTCCATAAGGCCACAATGAAGGGAATTCACCAAGCTACCAAATGATATCCAATGCCTAAGGGAACAAATCCAAGCCACCATCATCCCAATATTAAGCATACATTGAGCAATCTATCTCAACTATGCATATCCATCACAAACCATCTAACATTCTACAATCCATGTTGGACCATCTAAGGGATAGTCTTACACCATTTACCCTAAATCTCATGAAGCACCCCTAAACATGGTGTAAACACTTTTGGAGTAACCCGAAAAACTAACATCATTCACATTATAAAAAATTTACAATAATGTCTTCAAGGGACTACAACAAATTCTCATAGTTATTAGGTACTCTAATTAGTAAAGTCAGTCTTCTCAAGCTCCCTATATATAAGCCTAACTAGTGTGCCCTCTCTTACTAAGCCAACCTAACAATAAAATGAATAGCGGTTATAAAAGTAATGGCTAATAATATCCTTCAAGAAATGAATCATCCACCGCATGGAACAATGGATCTCTCATCTAGTGATGCACCTTACTTAGGATGTGGAACTCTCATAATAAATGCCTCCTAGTATGTAAGATGAATTCATCATAATTGTCATAACTTGACATTGACCAAAAAAAAGATGTCAAGAACTAGAAGTGTAAGGAATATGTCATTGGGGTGTATGATAATCTCTCCCAATGATGGTATACCCATCCTACAGTGAATCTCATTCAACACTCATGTGTCCCCTTTATAGAAAAACAACTTGGATCAACAAAAAAAATCCACTTATTTGTGAGAAAGTGTAAGTTTAAACATGTGAAGCAAACAATGCATACATATTCTTAAGAAAAATAGAGATAAAACAATGGCACACACAAAGTCCATAGATATATACCCCGGAAACCCTTAGCCATTCACAATACAATATTTATCTTGGATCATAATGTGACACAACCCACATGTAAACAATATAACACATACTCAACATTCTCCCACTTATTTTTTTCTTTGCAGAACAGTGGGCCATGTATGATAGGCTCATTAGTGCAAGGCATCAATGACCATATATTCTATACACCAAGAGAACCTCTTAGTACTAAGAAACTTTGTCAATGAGTCTATGACATTCTTCAAGATGTCAACCTTTTGCAACAACATCTTCTTATCTTCAACCATATCTCTCATAAACTGATACTGCACTTCAATATGCTTCATTTTAGCATGATAATCAAGGTTCTTTCCAAGAAAGATTACACTCCAGATGTCGCAAGTGTTATATTATTATTTACCACCCCCTTGGGGATCACTAGGAACCTTTACCCACTTTAAGTTGCTGAGACACTTCAATTTTCTCAAAACTTATTATTGTTATTCAATAATAATAATAATAATTTATTAAGTAATTTAGAAACTTTATTATTTTGACATCCATTAAAAAAAATACACTTTCTAGAACCTTTGGTGAGTTGTGAGGATATTATCTTCATGTGTTGGATCCTACATGTTATGAGCTAACATTGCTAAGATCTAGGTGTCTCCACGCATACCATCTACCTTCACCATCCACCTATATAATGAAGGTCCTCCGATGGATAAAGGAGGAGATCTTGGAGAGTATTGTTATGCTTGTGGATTCCTTAGTGGATCAATGTTGATTTCATTATACCTAGAGAGAAATCAAGTAAATTCCACCCATTTGTAGAGAGAGCCTCTTCCTTCCTTGTGTGATCATCATTGATAGAGAGCCCAACGTTTGGTGATTGAGGTGAGGAGGAGTTGGGATCAAGGAGTCAAGGAGTCAAGGAGATCCTTCATCATGAATATAGGTAAATAGCATTGTGATTTATTGATTTCCATTTTGATATAGATATTGATGGTTTCCCCCATATTCATTGTGTTACTTCCATGGTATGCACTTGTAATATGGAATCTTTTTATTGATTAAATTAACTAGATTAGATCTATACTCTTTATGAATTATATCTTGTTGAAAATGTTTGAGGAAGGTGTCTCTTGTCTCTTTGTGTGCAGGTAGCAGGTGTTAGAATATGGGGAAAACATCTCTAGGAACTACACCAACCAATATCATATGAAGGACAACCGTTGGAAATAAGGTACACTTTAATCATTATGATTTCAATTGTTTGCATGAGGTAAAAAGGATTGGATCTAGAGGGAAAATTATCGATCTCTACACCTAATTTCTATCATGAGTATTGGGCACACCTAATGGAGGTATCAACTATATGTAGGAGGGATTTATGCATAAAATAATTGGCGACTCCGTTGGGGAGTATTCTAGTTGATTGTTCCTCATATCTTGAGTATACCTTATCTTTTCTCCAATTTTGAAAACTGATTTGCATTCATTTTCATTCTCTCTGTACATCTGGGTAGTCATATATGTCATATCCCATAGTCCTAGGTCATATTTGTGATTTTTCCCTTACAAGTTTTCTTGATCACACCTCTCTGTTGATTACAGAGCGATCAAACCCCTTCGATCACACCTTTCTGTGGAACAAAGAATAACCAAACCCCTTTGATGTAGCTTGATAAAGCCCGTGGGTGCTATATTTGGGTTACATAGTGACCACAATCCTTTGATCACACTCTATCAAATCCTATGGGGGTGATCTAGGTCCTTTGGTCTCACTTTGTCCTAGCCTATGGGGGCGATCAAACTTGAAAAAGTGTGAATTTAAAATTGAGATATTTTTGCTTCGTGGACTCAAATTTAAGTGTAGTCTTTTTTAATTATGTATTTTTATGAGGGGAATGTAGATCTATAGTTTTTTCCCTAAAATTATTCTTATAAAGATACATAAATTAGTCTAAGTCTCAATGCTCTCTTTTGACAAAATCCAAGCATGTGTGAGCCTTTTAGGGATTTTTTTCTGTTTCTTTTGAGAAGAAGTGATTGGGTTTGCTTAGTGTATCATCCTTGTGACTGTGTACAAATTTGAAAAAATATATTTAAGTACTATTAAGAAGCATTTGAATTTGAAGGAATTGTGACACTGTCTTTCCCCTTTCTTGGTTTGTGGGCCATAAAGCTTGTTTGATTTAAAGAGAAAGGTTGTTGTGACTATGATTTTCGACAAGTGTATGAATGTGGGTGATATATTAAATTTCTGATGTGATTTTGTGTGGTTTATAGTATACATATTCAAGCAATTTCAAGGTTGGAACTCACATTACCATTCATTGAGAGTGTCATTGCAAAGTATCAAGTGAATCCTTCCTTGTCTTTGTGTGGTTTTTATTGGTTACGCACTTTTAGTTTTTAAGTCTTGGGTTCCATTGAAAGGAAAATTTGGGGACATTAGTTTTCATTCTTCTTCTTTCTTTTTCATTGTTGATAAATCAAGAAAATAAAAACATAATAAAAAGAACCAAAAAATCCCAAAAGAAGCAAGTTTGCATTAGTTGATACATTGGAGGGGTGAAGCAATTGTGCATTAAAGTAATTTTGAGTGTGTATTTGGTTGGAATTTCCATTGTGTGTGTGAAATAAATATCTTCCCTTTCTTTATATAACATTCATCAAACGAAAAGGAAAAAATCTTCATTATTTTGCGTGGTTTTTATCGAGTCAATAACACCACCATAGTTAAAAAGAACTAGACAATTTTCTTTTGATAGCAAACACACATTAGTATAGGCTAGGGACTTGGGATTGGGTTGTGGAGAGAAAAATCTCTCAGGCCACAAAAATTTAAGGTATAATTGCTCTAGGGAGTGGAATTCCATTCGTAGCAAGACACGCTTATCGGTAAATATCTTCTAACACAAGAGTCAAGCACGAGGTCAAGATCAGTACACTTGAGAGATCATCCCCTCTCATTTTCTTGGTTGGTTATTTTTTGTATTGGGGCCTGGTTAGTTGGAAATTTCTCGTTGTGGTACCTCTTGACTAGGATTCAGTTCTTTGACATATGTTGCACTGGTTCCCTACCCACACATATGAAATTGACTTGTGACTGTTCCGCCCTATTGTCATTTTGTGAAGTGGTAACCTTGGTGACCTTTGTTTAGGGTTCATACCTAAGTTATTGCAAGGGGGAATTCCTTGTGGCACCTGAGGCAGTTGACATATAACACTCCTTCGTAGGCCTTTGGGGGGTACCTGTCCTCATTGAGGGTACTTATTACCATTGCCCGATGTTGTGAGTAGTTATGGGTAGTTATGGGTAATTGATTCTCCATCCTCTAGCCATGCCTGCATGGTGATCAAAGCTACTAGGAAGTGGTGTCCCTGGTACCTATGTTCAAAGGGAGGGTAATTTTGCTTGATGTTGCTTTAGGAATCTTTATAGAGAGTGCTCTTTGTTGTTTGTTGACTAATTGGACCATATGTTGAGTCATTTTTTTATTATTCTTGTGGTGATTTTTTTTTGTCATCATGGATAACCAACCTGTATGCCACTCATGGAGGTTATGTGGGGATTCTCTTGAGTTTGAGGGTACACTAGTCCAATGACAAAGGTTCAATCCTTCAATCAAGTTACCTACCATTACAAAGTTTGAAGCCCATTTAGCTTCTATACCACATGCACAGTTACCACATTTAAAACAGTTAACCCCACCTAAAATTGAAATAATTGAAGGGTGTCAAAAATTCCATTACAATCCATGTTTGACGGTTCTTTGAGATCCTAAATTAGTTCAAGTTAGGAATTTACCTTCTTTTGCATTAGAACTCAAGGTTGAATCTTACCACACCATGTCGGGTGTGGGTATTCCATCTACTCTTTGGGGGTTCACTCCAAGTGTCTCCGACTTGCAAGGAGAACCTATAGTTAACACACCTTCTACCCCTATGTCCAACACCCCAGTATCAACATTCATACTTCACATGGTTATAAATCCATTAGTGAGTTTTCCTTCCCAGGTCCCATATTTATTTTCATCCTCGGATCCACCCACCACTATGCCTATGTTTCGTATTACATTGACAAATCCATCCTTTGTGTTTGGACATACCACTCATCCCAATGTTGGGACTAGCATATCATCAGGTTTCATCCCAAGTTCTGTTAACCCCATTGTGAGTTTTCCTTCTAGTTGGAACTTATATACTAGAACTAGTATTCATGTTAGTTCTGGCATATGGGGGGACATGTTATGTATCAACCGCCTATCGGTTCTTCAGACTACCCTGTTATCATGTAAAATGGTACTTCTTCATCTGAGTGTTGACACTTAATGTGTCCGTACACAAAAGGACAAACTAGATAGAAGTATCCAAAACAATATAGATGGGCATGACCTTTGATGCATCATCCTCCCACCAGCTAGACCTATTTTTTGTATGGCCATTGAGGTGGCTACGCAACTATTGTCATTGCAACCCGTGTATCATACGCGAGTATTGACACTGCAGCTCGCATATATATGATCATAGTTGAAATACGTGGGTTTCCCTTTAGAAATTCGCGTATCATACGTGACCTGCTAATATTGATAGTCGTGTTTGACTTAATCCAAATTTAAAAAATATAAACACGTTTAGTCGAGGACATTTGGGACCTTAATCATAACTATCCCAACTTCCCCAACCATCTCAACCTTCATAACCTCTCTCTTTCATCATGTATAAATAGAGGGTATGGGTTGAGGCTAAATAATCATGAATTATAGAGAAAAGTTATGCTGGTGGTTTTCCTTTAGATATCTTGGAGTAGAAGAACTCAATTTCCTTGGTTAGCATAGGATCACTTGTCTCAGATCTTGGGTTGTAATCTCACCTCACTTGTTTATCAAAAAAGAGAGTCCTTCTTCCAATATTGTGTCTTTGCACTCTTATATATTGTGATTTCTGAATTGTTTTATTATTTCATTATAAGCATGTTATTTCATTAACTACTCATATAATATATAAGATATTGAAGGAAAGATCTTGCTCTTTGCAGGTGTTGGAGATTCCCTGGAAGTTGTGGAAGCAATTTGAAGAGAAGAAGAAAAGCTAGGATCGACCGTCATAAATGTTGATGTAATTGTAACTTCAGAATGTATTCACTTGTATTTCTTATGTATTGTAACCCGATGTTTATTCCGGGATGTACTTGAGTCATGTCATGCCTCAATGTTCCTATCGAGAGGTTCTATAATGTAAACAAGTCATGTCAAGTCATTGTGGGTAACCCTCCTATTGATCAAGGGTTAAAGTCCCCGCAGTTTCGAGGCACTAGGGTTATTAGACTCTCCTAGAGAAGTTGGACCTAGTAGGGTTTAGTCAAGTCAGGAATTAGTATAAATAGAGAGCTAGCCTCTCTATTTATCACACACTCACTCACACTCAGTTGTAGCGCATAGCTGAGGAAGAAGAAGACACTGGGGCTAGGAAGAAAGAGGTTACTGTTGTCGGGAGATCATCTTACTGTTTTGGGATCTTACTTTTGGTGTTGATTATATCTCTAAGGAAGTTGTGGGGTTTTCTCCATTTATGGTTTCCCCGAGGAAAAACAATGTGTTCATTGTCTCTTGTGTTTTATTGTTGTGCTTGTTATTCTCTCAGTTAAATATCCTAATGTAATGCTAGCTTAATGTTAACAATCTAACATGGTATCAGAGCTAACCTGAGAAGAAGACACTATGCAGCTGCGGGAACTAGGGATTCCTACTTTGTGGAGCTCTCTCCACAGATTTTCAGCAAAAGAAGGTTGGAATAACTCTCCTCCCTAGGGCGCATCTTTCTGTCGAAGCATAATCCAATTCTGAGGTTTTTCAGTTTGGATCCGACACTACTGCCGAAAATTAGGGCTTTCCACAGAAGTGGAATTTTTAGTGAGCCCAGGCCTGGATTGATCTCCTCCTCAAAATTGAAGTTTAGAGATCAATATCAAAGCATTTGGTTGGACAAAACTTCGGAAAAGAAAAACCCTAATCTGCTCCTGAACCAGCACTGCAGGATTTCAGCTCCAAATCTAGACCCGACATCTTGACTTGGTAATATCTAAATCTTTTGTATTTCCATTTGAGGTTCTCAGTTAAGATGTCTCATCATACCAAGCTTGATGAAAATCTTGAGGGAGCTGATAACTTCCAAGCCTAGAAGTATAGGATCTCCCTGGTCCTGGAAGAAAATGAGTTGGACTCCTACATCAATGAGGAGGTTCCAGTACCAGAGGGAGATGAGGCTAAGGCCTTACACAAGAAGAAGTTGGTTATGGAAAAGAGGATTATTGTTGATTCAATCAACGATCACCTCATACCATAGTTGTCCTCCCTAAAGACACCTAAAGCTATGTTTTATGCCCTAACCAAATTGTTTGAAGGGAAGAACATAAACCGGAAGATGACTCTGAGAAACCAACTGAAGAATGTAAAGATCTAGAATGCAGAGACCATCCAGTCTTACTTTACAAGGGTATCTCATATCAAGGAATAGTTAGAAGCAGTAGATGAAGAAGTAGAAAATGCGAAGATTGTAATGACCACCTTGAATGGTCTCCCTAGATCATGGGACTCCTTTATTCAAGGAATCTGTGCCAGAAAGAAGTTAGTCAAGTTCAGCAGACTATGGGAAGAATTCTCTCAAGAAGAAGCTCAAATAGCAGCTTGAGAAGAAAACATGGGAAGTGAAGATCAAGCTCTCATGGTACACTTCAAGAAAACTAGAAGAAGTTCTCATCACCCCAGAGGTAAGCACTCTCATCAAAGAGATATCACTAGAAAAGACTTATCTAAATTAAGATGCTATACATGTGATGAAAGAGGATACTTTGCCAAAGACTGTCCTAGAAACAAGATTAACTCCCATAAGAAGAAGGGAAACAAGAGAATACATCATGCTCATGCTACAGAGGATGATGAACCTTCTACAAAGAGAACCAGATATGAAAGTGAATATTCATCAAGTGATGAAGAATATGTTTTGATTTCTGCGATCACAGGAAACATAACTCACGGAAGCAATGATTGGCTTATAGACAGTGGGGCTTCCAAACATATGACAAGATTCAAGGAATCCTTTGTAAAACTATCTGAACATGACTCACCTCACAAGGTGAAACTTGGGGATGACTACCAGTATCCAATAAAAGGTAGTGGGGAATCCTCCTATAAGCTAGACTCTGGAAAGTCGATGATAATAAAATAAGTATTGTTTGTACTAGGACTAAAGAAGAATCTCCTCTCCATATCTACATTAGATGCAAAAGGAATGAGGGTTGCATTTATAAATGGCCAATTCATCATGTGGCCAAAGGGAAAGACTATTAATGATGCAGTAGTAATTGGGAAACAAGAAGGAGGTCTATACAAATTGAAGGGCCATCCATAACAAGCATTGGTCCATGACACAGTAGAGCCAAATGAACTTTGGCATAGAAGGCTTGCACATGTACATTACAGAGCACTACCACTTGCAAGCAAAGTTGTCTAAGGTCTTCCATAAATTCAAGCAAAACATTACGGAGTATGCAAAGGATGTGCGAAAGGAAAGAACACAAAGAAGACATTTCCATGTAGCGAGAGCGAAGCAAAAGGAATCTTGGAAATCATCCACTCCGATGCAGGCAGTCCAATGTCATCAAGTTCACTAAGCGGGTATGTATACTATGTTTCTTTTATTGATGACTTTTCTAGGAAGACATGGATTTACTTCATGAAGAACAAATATGAAGTATTCAGCAAGTTCAAGGAATTCAAAGCCTTGATCGAGAACCACACTAAAAATAAGATCAAGACCTTTCGATCAGATAATGGCGGAGAATTCAAAGAGTTATGCAAAGACTCGGGGATTAAGAGGGAGTTATCCACTCCATATAATCCACAACATAATGGAATTGTAGAAAGGAAGAATAGAACCATCATGGAAGTTGCAAGAGCAATGCTTCATGATCAAGATCTTCCCATGCATCTATGGGTAGAAGCTGCCAGAACAGTGGTGTATGTACAGAACCATACTCCACACAGAGTACTCGAGAACAAGACACCTGAAGAAGTATTTTTCACCAAGAAACCAGAAGTCATCCATCTCATAATATTCGGCTGTCTAGTGTACATACACATTCCAAAAGAAAAGAGGACAAAATTAGATCCTTCAGAAAGAAGGGTATATTTGTGGGATACTCTGAAAGCTTGAAGGCTTATAGAATATACTTCCCAGGATTCAAGAAGATCGACATTAGCAGGGATGTGAAATTTGATGAAGACATAGCTTACAAATCTAGAAAGAGACCTGCTGAAGTTCCTGAAGAATCGGAAGCACCCAGAGTTCATGACACAGCCATGAATGAAAAAACTCAAGAAGAAGATCGAGAATTTGAAGAACCTCAAGAACCTATAGATCCACCTCAGGAGAAGAATCCTCATAAGAGGAAACATGCTTGGGTACAAGAATCTATCTAAGGTGTGGAAAGATATGGGGCTCCAAAAGAAAATCACAGAGAAAGAAAAAGGACCAGATTCTGCTCTGGATATGTAGCGTTATTATGTGATTTCATCGATAAAGAACCTTCCAATTATGAAGAAGCGGCAGAACATAAAGAATGGAAGGATGCTATCATCGAAGAGTATCAATCGATCATGAAGAACAATGTTTGGGATGTTGTCCCAAGACCAAAAGGGAAGTCTGTCGTAACTTCCAAATGGATCTACAAGATCAAGCATGCTGCAGATGGTAGCATTGAAAAATATAAAGCAAGATTTGTTGCTCGTGGTTTCTCCCAGAAAGAAGGAATAGATTATGAAGAAAATTTTGCACCTGTAGCCAGATACACTTCCATCATATCAGTACTTGCTCTGGCTACAGTGATGAAATGGAAGATACACCAAATGGATGTCAAGACTGCTTTCTTGAATGGTGTAGTAGAAGAGGAAGTGTATGTGGAGCAGCCTCTCGGTTTTGAGACACATGACAAAGAGTCTCATGTGTGTAGATTGAAGAAAGCCCTGTACAGTTTGAAACAGGCACCCAGGACATGGTACGGCAAAATTGACAGCTTTCTATCTAGTTTGGGCTTTACCAAAAGTAAAGCAGATTCCAACCTTTACTACAAGGTTAAATATGGAAACCCAGTGATGATCCTATTGTATGTAGGTGGTCTGTTTGTAACAGGTATGGATGGGTTGATTGCTAATATGAAGAGGAAGCTTGCTGCTGAGTTCGAAATGAAGGACTTGGGTATGATGCATTATTTTCTAGGCATGGAGGTGTGGAAAAATGCAGATGGACTCTCCCTCGGACAAGGGAAGTATGCAATAGAGATCCTAAAGAGGTTCGGGATGATGGACTGCAAGGCCATGACCACACCTA
The DNA here is from genome assembly GCA_001517045.1 of Pseudotsuga menziesii. NCBI lineage: Eukaryota > Viridiplantae > Streptophyta > Pinopsida > Pinales > Pinaceae > Pseudotsuga > Pseudotsuga menziesii. Next base: position 112,511 of record LPNX010468197.1, on the reverse strand, counting down.
TGGCATCGAACCTGAAGCTATTGAGTGATGCTTCATCAGAAGCGGTTGATGCTATGATGTATCGTCAGATGATTGGGCCCTTGATGTACCTGATGAACACGAGACCAAATATTTGCTTTGCTGTGAACACCTTGAGCTAGTTCCTAACAAATCCAAGACATGTTCACTTGATTGCTACAAAGCATATTCTGAGGTACCTGAAGGATACAGTTGATTATGGGCTCAAGTATGAGGTGAATCATAATATTAACCTAGAGGGTTATGTTGATTCAGATTGGGCAGGAAGTGCTATCGATAGGAAGAGAACTTTAGGGTGTTGCTTCAGTATGGGATCAGGTGGGATCTCTTGGTTTAGCAGGAAGAAATCCTGTATGGCACTGAGTACAGCTGAAGCAGAGTATGTCGCGGCTTGTTTAGCTAGTTGTGAGGTAGTATGGCTGAGGAAGCTACTATCTGATTTATTTGATCTCTAGTTGGATGCTACTTGTATACATTGCGACAACCAGAGCTGTGTGAAGTTGTCAAAGAACCCGGTGTTCCATGACAAGTCAAAGCATATTGAGATCAAGTATCACTATATCAGGGATATGGTGCAGAGAGGAGTAGTGAAGCTCCGGTAGGTTGTGACAGACGAATAGATAGATGATGTGTTGACGAAGCCATTAGCCAGAGTGAAGTTTGAGTACTTTAGGGAGAAGCTTGGTGTTCTCTAGATCGAGGTTCCTTCCAAGGGGAAGTTATGAGTCCGTGAGCCATTCTGACATGGTGAGAGGATTGGTTCCTTCCATGGTCAGATGTAAGGGCTGAGCCATTATGTCATGGTGAGAGGATTGGTTCCTTCCATGTCAGATGTGAGTGATGAGCCATTCTGATATGACTGTAGGATTGATTCCTACATGATCAGATATAAGGGCTATTGCCATTCTTGGAATGGAGGTGCCTAGTCAGTTACCAAGAATACTTGGTGTAGGACTGAGGGCCATTCTGATATGACTGTGGGATGTGTTCCCACATGATCAGATATGAGTGCATGGCCATTCAGATGTGATTGAGGGATGTGTTCCCACTTGTTCATCTATAAGGGTTGATGCCATTCTCTATGATAATGGAGGAACCTGGTCAGTTACTAGGAACCCTCAACTTGGGGTTGAGAGCCCTTCTGACATGGTTGTGGGATGTGTTCCCCCCATGGTGAGATGTAAGTGTAGAGCCCTTCTGACATGGTTGCGGGATGTGTTCCCCCCATGGTCAGATGTAAGTGTAGAGCCCTTCTGACATGGTTGCGGGATGTGTTTCCCCCATGGTCAGATGTAAGTGCAGAGCCCTTCTGACATGGTTGCGAGATGTGTTTCCTCCATGGTCAGATGTAAGTGCAAAGCCCTTCTGACATGGTTGTGGGATGTGTTCCCCCCATGGTCAGATCTAAGTGCAGAGCCCTTCTGACATGGTTGCGGGATGTGTTCCCCCCATGGTCAGATGTAAGTGCAGAGCCCTTCTGACATGGTTGCGGGATGTGTTCCCCCCATGGTCAGATGTAAGTGCAGAGCCCTTCTGACATGGTTGCGGGATGTGTTCCCCCCATGGTCAGATGTAAGTGCAGAGCCCTTCTGACATGGTTGTGGGATATGTTCCACCCATGGTTAGATGTAAGTGCAGAGCCCTTCTGACATGGTTGTGGGATTTGTTCCTCCCATGGTTAGATGTAAGTGCAAAGCCTTTCTAACAGGGTTACGGGATGTGTTCCCGCATGGTCAGATGTGAGTGTTGGGTTTGCCTTTCTGACATGGTGTTGGATGTGTTCCTCTCATGGTTAGATGTAAGTGTTGGGGGGGGGGATTCTGACTTGGTGTCAGATATAAGCGCTGAAGAATACCTACATGGAGGCTAGGCCTACAACCAGCATGAAAAAGGGTTGCCTCTGTAGAAATTCCTGTGACGAGAAGAATCATGAGATAGCACCTGTGATGATGATCCAGTGATGATGATCCAACAGTCATGATCCAAATCGAGTGATGATCCAGATCCAGAGATGATGCTCCAGTGATGATCCATATCGAGTGATGATCCAGATCCAGTGATGGTGATCCAGATCTGAAGATGAAGATGAATTGAAGATGAAGATGACTTGAAGATGAAGATGACTTGAAGACAAAGATGACTTGAAGATGAAGATGACTTGAAGATGACGAGGACTCAAGGATGATCCAGATGATACAAAGAAGAATACTTATGCTAATAAATTGTGTCGAGAGAATACCTTCCTAGTTAAGAGGGAGTGTTGATGTAATTGTAACTTTGAAATGTATTCACTTGTATTTCTTATGTATTGTAACCCAATGCTTATTCTAGGATGTACTTGAGTCATGTCATGCCCTGATGTTCCTATCGGGAGGTTCTATAATGTAAACAAGTCATGTCAAGTCATTGTGGGTAACCCTCCTATTGATCAAGGGTTAAAGTCCCCGCAGTTCCGGGGCACTAAGGTTATTAGACTCTTCTAGAGAAGTCGTCTCTAGTAGGGTTTAGTCAAGTCAGGAATTAGTATAAATAGAGAGCTAGCCTCTCTATTTATCACACACTCACTCACACTCAGTTGCAACGCATAGTTGAGGAAGAAGAAGACACTAGGGCTAGGAAGAAAGAGGCTACTGCTGTCGGGAGATCATCTTACTATTTTGGGGTCTTACTTTTGGTATTGATTCTATCTCTGAGGAAGTTGTGGAGTTTTCTCCATTTATGGTTTCCCCGAGGAAAAACACTGTGTTCATTGTCTCTTGTGTTTGAATGTTGTGCTTGTTATTATCTCAATTAAATATCCTAATGTAATGCTAGCTTAATGTTAAAAATCTAACAATAAATAAGGTATGCCTGATTTATTCCTATTTCTATTTCAAATTCTGAAATGGTTGACTGTCTGTAAGTTAACTTAGTACATTGGTAACCCCAAAGACCCTAGGTTATAAGGGTGTGTTTTCCCAAACAACAGAATTGGCGACTCCATTGGGGAGTCCAACATGCTGTGGGTCCTTTCTTTAGGCTTATTGACCAGTTTTTTCTCTGTTTGATGTTATGAGTGGCTTGTTTTAATTTTACCTTTGATTTCTAGTATTGCATGTTCAGAGCCTGCTTGTCAGTTTTTTTTTTTTGAAATTTTTTGACAACATATGTGGGTTGCCTTGGTAACAGTCCTGTATCACCTGTTGTATATGAGGGTTGCTTTAGTAACAGTCACGTATGGTACACAACCCGCCTTGATGGCAGTCATGTATTTCCTGTAGGTGTCTGTGGGTCGATGAGGTTCTTTCTTGTCCTTGTTTTTATGATTTCTTAGATGCTTGTGAAGGCTATTTTTGGCATGATAATGTGGTTTTAGGTATGTACATTTCTCTGTTTGCTTGCTTAGTCAAGTTGTTTGAGAGCTTTTGGTTTGACTCCTTCATTGGTAAATGTGTTAGGTCCCTCCTGCTTGGTCTTTGGTATGAATGCTTGTGTTTTTGGGTCATTGATCAGTCCTTTGAAACACTTGTATACTCTGGATTGCTCTTCTGGTAGTCTAAGTCAGTCGTTCTTTCCTTCTTTTGGATCTATTAGTCCTTGGGAATTGATAGTTCCGCCAAGTCTAGGTTTAGAGCCATTTCTTCCCATTTGGGTGAAGTGTGTTATTGTAGGGTCTGGATGCAATCATTTATTGTTATATGGTCAGATTGTTTAAACTCACTCAATTTGCATTTACTTGCATTATAGTTTTTGAATTTTTTGAAAATGAAAAGATAAAAAGCATTTGTGAACTTTTTGCATTAGGTTGCATTTAGTTTTTCTTTTCTTTATTTTTTTAGAAAAAATAAAAAAATTTAAAGTCTTGTAGTTTCTCATGCTATTTAAAAGTTCATTAGCTTTCATTTACAAACAAAAAGATACGAAAGTTTGCATTTTGTAGTTGCATTTGCTTTGAAAATTTGTATACATCATTTGCTTTCTTTTTGCTCAGTCTATAACATCCTACGGTCTCATTCTGCTGCTTTTGACTAATACATCCCATTAAAAAGAACTATTAATTAAAATTTTACTAGTAAGTTTCTTTTTTAAGGCTCATACATCAACTAGTCCAAGCTAGGATTTTGGACTAGGGAGTTTCAACTAAGCATTTGATTTCAAATGTAGTGGCCTTCATTAGGTAAATCCTCTTCTACAAGAGACCATCTGGAAAGCTCCTCTCACACAAGAGTTAAGCAAGAGGCCGTGTGAGAACTTGGTTGAGGAGATAACCCTCGACTTCCCTGTTTGATCGTATACCAAGATTTTTATGCATTTGGGGATCTTGTGAATACCACCTCTTAGGCCCCGTGTGGCATCGATGTTGACAGGGTTTTAGGATTTCCTACCATGCCCATGCATTATAAGGATCAATATTGCAACTGTTCCACCAGACTCTCGATGTAGTTGTGGTATCCTTTAGTTTCTTGATACTAGGGATCATACACAGGTGTTATTGGAAGGCTATTTCCAGTACACCTTGGATGGACTTGGAATGTAACCCCGGTAAACAGTTTGGGAGTTGTACCATTTATATCATCAAGCAATGAGTCCAATATTATTGATGCAGTAAAAGGAGAATGAAGATACACACTGAACAAATCAAACCACACATGAAACAGATGAGTATAATTCAGATAATTATAGTATCATTGTCATTAATTAAATCTGGTGTTACAATAGTTTACATAAGGAAGAATTCAAATCCATTAGGAAAGAATTTGAATCTACCAACTGGATGTGACTGTACCTACTGACTAGCTAACTCAAGATGTCTCAATCAATATCGGAGTCCAAATGGTTAACTCCAAATGTCTAAACAACTCACACAATTAGTAATAAATAGTTAACTCGGTCTAACTGAAGTGTTAGGTGAGCAGAGGTTCCTAATCCACATGCAGCCATGCATAACTAGTGCTAACTGAACTCATTGTGATCTAACTGAATGTAACTAGAAATTAACTAATCTTAACTGGTTCCAACTCCAACTGATTGAAGGAGGTTGGTGTTGGGACTCCCAATGGCTCCTAAAATGTAGGGATTGGCCTAGGAGGCGCCTAATCTGATGCATGCAAGTGCAGTTAGTGGCAGATAGCCTCTAGCAGTGTTCCCCACACTCTAGTAACTGGTACATGTGGCCCCATTAGGCCATGTGGACTCAATGGTACTAGTGGACTTAATTAATTAGTTAAAACTCCTAAGTTAGGCTAAATTAATCTAATAGACAGTTTCGTCAAGGGAGGATTAATAATCCTAACACCCCCCTTGAATCCTAACTTGGAAAACTATGGACCCTAGAAACAAGGCCATAAGTCACCCATATACAATTTAAAATACATAATGTTGCTTAATACAACCGAGGAAACAGGGGAAAACCTCATGGGAAACCCTCCCCCCCCCTCAAAATAAGAAGAAATAGGAATTGAGAATCAAGCCTTAATGCCTAAAAGAGACCTGAGAAAGGAAAATCTCTTTTATGTAAAAGACTTGGTAAAAATATCTGCAATATGATCCTCTGTAGGACAATAGTGCAGTGTGATGGTTCTGTCATGCACCAATTCTAGAATGTAGTGCATGTGAACCTCTATGTGCTTTGTCCTCTGCTTTCGAACTGGATCACTGGAAATTTTGATTGTACTCTGTTTGTCACAATAAAGATCCACTGTAGGTGAAGTATGAATCTCGAACTCTGTCAAGATGCCATGTAGCCAAACTGCTTGAATAGTTGCATTCACAGCTCCCTGATACTCTCCTTCTACTGAAGAGAGTGCAAGTGTTGCTTGCTTCTTGTTGGACCAACAAATTGGCCTAGATCCAATCATGAATACAAAACCCGAGGTGGATTTCCTATCATTTCCATCTCCTTCCTAGTTTGAGTCTGTAAATCCTGTGAGATCAAGTTGTGCTCCAACTGCATAGTGGATCCCATAATCTATAGAACCCTGCACATAGTGCAATATCCTCTTTGTTTCCTTCTAGTGTAGCTCATGTTTCTCTTGCATGTACCTAGAAGCAACACTCACAGCATATGATATGTATGGTCTCGGATGTGTGAGATACAGGAGGCTCCCAATGAGCTATTTGTAGAGAATGATATCTACCAAGGGTGTGGAACCACCTTCTTCAATCCTGATGCATGATAGAAAGGGACAGGGGGCTTCCTTGCAATCCTCCATGTGGAATCTCTTAAGCATGTCTAATGAATACCTGGACTATGAGATCATGATTCCAGAAGTATTTTGACTTACTTCAAGACCAATGAACTGTCTTAACAGTCCTAGGTCAGTCATAGCGAATGATTTGTTTAGAGTAGACTTGATGCTACTCAATCCAGCAACAGAGCTACTAGTAATGATCAAGTCATCCACATATAATACAACCAAAATCAATAACCCCTCTTTCTTATGCATGTAGACATTGCAATCTTATTTGCACCTTTCAAATTTCAGAGATATGAGGAAGGAATCCATCTTGGAGTACCATGCCCTTGGGGCTTGTTTGAGTTCATACAATGATTTCCTCAGTCTGCAAACTAAGGAAGGATCATCAATAAAACCCTCAGGTTGTTTCATACACATCTCTTCCTCCAAATCACCATTAAGGAAGGCACTTTTAATATCCATGTGATGTACCTCCCATCCTTTGGAAGCTGCAATAGCCAAGATAAGCCTAATGGAATCCATTCTAGCTACTGGAGTGAATGTCTCATTGTAGTCCAAGCCTTGAACCTGAGAGTATCCTTTGGCCACTAGCTGAGCCTTGTACTTGGTTGTGGTTCCATCTGCAACTATCTTGGTCTTGTAGATCCATTTGCATTGAACAAGCTTCCTTTTTGGAGGTACGGAGACAAGTTCCCAGGTTTTATTGTCATGTAGCGAATCAAACTCCTCATCCATGGTTGCCAGCCATCTAGGGTCATGGAAAGATTCCTTGAAGGATTGAGGATCTGAACCCAACATCATAAAACACCTCTCAAGAAGAAGTGGATCTGTGTGGGACAATGCAACACTCTCCTTCTGATACTGGGACCTCATTCTTCTCTTGTCATATGGATCCCCAGCACCATTTCCAGCTACTTCTATGATCTGTTGAGCCCATTTAGGCTGTTGAAATGAGGTAGATGCTGGATATGGATCTAGATCCTTTTGAGGTGTAAGCTCAATGTCTGGATCATGCTGGTGTGCCTCCTATTCTGAATCTGAATCTGAAATGTTAAGAAATAAAGTTGTATCTACAATAGGAAGTGAAGGAATGCTTATACCTTCATCTGATTCTAATGGAAGCTATGGTGATGCTGGAACTATAAATGGCATGAAGTGAGAGAAAATACATGCCTTGGAGGAATGATCAAAAATCCATTTCGCTACAATATTCCCAGTTGAGATTTTTGTGATCTCCACTAAGTCAGGTCCAAACAACACTTGCTTTGGTGAGCCAGTGTGAGTCATCTGATACACATAAAACAGATTAGATGCAAGAGAAGGCACATATAGGACATCTCTGAACACACCATGCTGGACTTTGATGGTGCCTCTTCCTGCTACTAGAATTTGGGAGTCATCTCCCCTGTGAATAGTGGGCCCTTCTTTGATGTTGAGAGTGGAGAAGAAATCCTTCAAGGAAACCATGTGGTTGGATGATCCAGAATCAATCAAATAGGTTGTTGACCGAGGTAGGCCACCCTCCCCTGAGGATAATACTCCTCCACCAAAATCAAACTATATCATAGTGAAATATTCTCTCTCATGTGTAACATCAATACACACTCGTACTCCATTAGTCATGGTATGGTTTCCCAACATTGGTAGAAGGATCCTATTTTTGAACCCATAGTTCATTAAAAAAAAAATTAGTTCATATGTATCTTCAATCCCATTGAGAGAGGACTAAAAGGTACCCTTTATTCCTCATGCAAATGGATCTCAATCAAACATACATCGACTTTGCAAACGATGCTAGTTGTTGGTAAAAAAATTAACATCAACCATTTGGGCCATTTTACATCTCCCACCACACTAGTGGAGTATTCCTGGGGGCACTTACCAACAATCAAGCCAAGTACAATGTCATTATAGGACTGTTAACATACACCATACATTTTGGTATAACTCACTTACATATCCACCTAGATTCCAATCTAGTGGCGTCACAACTCAACAATGTGTTTTGTGTACTTAATCCACTTCTCTTCTGCAAGTATCTTCGAGTATGTCTCCTCATACGACAATTTACAATCATTAGTTTCACTCACATATCAAGGAGCGCCAATGTAGTCACCAATGAAGTCTTGAATTGGCACTTAATCCATCATGCCTAACCTGAAAATTTACACAAGGTTATCCCATACATCAACAAGTCCCCATAACTATGAATGTGTAAAATATCCATCATATACAATGTGAAAATAACCAGATATATATCATGTACTAGAAATACAAAAACATATCAACATCTACACATAGTATCATCATCATGTGTTGATCACCAAAATATCATGTATAAGTATCACATACTAAACATCGATATGAACAACATACATATATCCACCTCATAATCATAAAACATCAAATATACACATCAAACATCCATGAGAAATAGCATGTATCCCACCCAAAATGGTATATATATATATATATATATATATATATCAAAAAATAGTATGTCATGTACAAAATGGCCCTCTTAGGGCATATACAAAAAGAATCAGAGACCTTACGAGGGATACATCATATAAACCACCTCTTGTAGGCTCAATCATCATATGAAATATGGGCCCTCAAACCCCAAATACAACAACTCTTGAGCACTCAAGCTACCCCTCCACCTTCCTTCTATCGTGGCCCCATAATGGCCAATGGTCGCACTGCCTCTGCTGGAACTAGCTCTGGCTCGGGTCCCCGTGCCAGTCCTGGATCCTGATAATGCCTCTGTTTTGGAGGATACCGATGCCCTCCCGGTGCTACTCATGCCATCTGACAGTAATCACATTCCTCCTTATAACATATCGGAGGTTCAACCCGCATGCCACTAGAAGCTGTAGAGTGAGGAATAGCTCCTCATTAGTAAGGTCACCAATATCCTTCTCATTGATCCTAGTGCTCGCCATGGATAACCTCCACTCCAACTCAGCTAACACTATAGAGGTTGTACATCTAGCCGCCACACCTTTGATGGCATCCCAAGGTAGATCTCGAACACCAACAACACCAATTGTGGCCTCCCTTGCTACTCTCTCCACTCTCATCTCCCAACGATGATGACCACGGTGTACTCTCAGAGGTGGGGGAGGAGGAGGGGGAACTGCTCCCACAACTAGACCAATAGAAACAACAAGTAAGGATTCAACACAAGTATATATCAACATAAGTACATAACACAAAATAAATGTACACCAAATGGATACAATACTCAAAATATTCAGTGCGTACCTATATCATCCCAACCCTTTGGAGGATCAGGAAGATCCAAATCACCTATGTAGTCCATGCCCCTCCAGGGGTACTCCTCCATCAATGTGATCCTCTGAATCCACACCACCATGAAGCGTGGGGTATATTTTTCTCCCACCTCACCCCCTCCAAATCGGGGCATCGCACCTCTCCCCCTAAAGAACATTCGGGGCTCATGAGGCACTCAAGCCGATATCAAAACTAGAGGCCACAATGAAGGAAATCTCTCCAGAAATAGAGCCATTGAGACACTCCCATGTCAAAATTTCCTCTCCCTCTTATTATGCAGTGCCTCCAACCCCGCTATGATGCTCTCCCAAAGCATCGACGTGCATGTCATTGGCTAACCAGCCAATACACGCTCTACCAACAACAACTGACTACTAGAAATATTATGAGTCAAGGCGGACCCAATAACCCTCAACACTGCAGCCACCATGGCCCGCACACTCAGAAACTATGTAGTGGCAATCCAAATTTTCCCATGATCATTGACATAGGTTAACCCTCCATAGTATTGGTCGATCAACCCCTGAATCGACTGTCCCCCAATCATATGTGGGATGATAGACTCCCTCATCTCTCGAGTGCTCAAACCTATTAAAAAGTATAGGTCCAGAGAAGTAATAGCTATATCCTAACAACCCACATGGAACACCTACTGGTCCTTATCCCACATATATATTATCTCCCATAGAGATAGTCCACCGAGCATATAAACAAACACATAAAAAAATTCAGGAGTCCCACATCCGCCAACTCCTAGTTCACCTCCAAATCCCTCCAAACCACATCCACTAGGTATGAGTAGTTATGCTCCCTCTAATCAACATATATATATGTATGCATAAACCACATAAGCAAGCAACAAAATTTTACTTAACCAGTGTGACCCTTCATCATTGTAGTGGGACCAAATCATGCACAAAACTCGCTGAGTGTGTTAGTCTCCCACATTCCTACACATAACAAACGAGCACACTTTACACTCTTCAGCTATGCACTAGCGTGACTGTCCTGTGAAAACTAGCGTAAGATTCTCACTAAATCTAGCGCGTATATCCCACACGAGAGTATTCCCCAAAATATCATGCTACACTAGTGCGATATTTCCCCAAAATATAGCACTATAGCACACTAGATGCCAAAAATATCGTGTGGTTGGAAAATACATACAAATACATAAACCTACCCTAACCTAATATCCTCCTGGATAAAATCAAATAGGATGAGGTTAGGCATACCCATGGGGACTTCACTTAGTGAACCTGTCACATAGCACGTGTGATCATGGGATATTAAAGAATACCCTTAATTTCTAGAGATATTGACCCAAACTCTTTTTGTTGAAACCCCCTCCCAATACTTAAAACCTCCTCCCCACCCATTTTTATACCTCAATCGTTATAAACCACCCTACCCACCCCCACCTTAAACCCCTCATCCTCCCCAATACCTGCAATATATTGGTTCAATTTTTTATAATTTTAAAACCCACAATATGAACTAACGTGATAGAATATTGGTCAAAAAGTGAAGCCCCCGTGGGCATACCTACTTCTCGATGCTCGATGAATTTCTCACCCGGGCTCTTGGAATTCTTGAAAATGATCACCAGGGTACAAATGGTGAATATTACAAATGATTTTCGCAAAGTGGGCCTCACCATCTTTTAAAAGAAAACCCACCTGAACTTGTGACCCTTTACACGGCCAAACATGGTATCTGTTTAATGAGGCATTTTCACCACCACGATCAACACCTCGATCTCTTCAACATGAGATACTCGATTCCAACCAATGCACCTTCATCCCACATGGGATCATTATCTGGGAACCCATTAGGTGCACCAATTTTTGATTTAATACTTATGCATTGTCAAAAAACTTTTCATGTTCTTTACTACACTTGGATATGTGCACCATGGATGCAAGAAAATGATCAGAACATCCATAACTGTTGCCAGTGGCCTAAATGCAAGGTACCACTTCCAGGTATGATCACAAAACTCGACTCTTGGCACCATTGTTTCCCCTTGATAACCATACCGAACATACCACCCTTCATCAGTGATCTGCCAGTTTTGATGCACCATCAACATCCCAACTGAGGACCACTCTGTTACCCCCATGGTTGTTTTCCCTAAGAAATCCTTCATCATCATATTTGAATCCCATAATGTCGATCCCGCCACAAGTCTGAAGAATTTGTCCCTGCATAAGTACTCCCCTACTTCAAGCTGTGCCACAAACAAAACAAGTTCCTTGACACTAGTTTGGAAGAGATTTCACGATATCCTACTCATACCTCCATGAGAATTTCCCATCTATAAATTTCCTTTGTATCATTACCTCTGCCAAGACTTCAATGGAGTTCCCTCCTCTCTGATATCACAAACTCCATACAATTATTCCCACGTGAACATTCTACATGGAATCGATTCATGGGGCACCCATCTTCACATTTTCAAAATACAAAACCCTCATTTCATCTTGGAAAAGGTTCCCTGATTCACTCAAAACTGTGGGAATCCTTCCCATCATTAAATTGACTCTCTGACTCACCAAAAACCATGGGAATCTCACCCATCTTCAAATTAGCCCTTCAACATTGACTCTCTGATTCACCCAAAACTATGAGGACCCTACCAATTATTCTTTATGTACAAACAATTCCCAGTGTCATGTATACATGGGAACCAATCATTCTCTTGGAAACAATACCCTAGTCCCCTTAATCGATGAAAATAAAATTATCCTGGTACCCCATATGTCATGCCTTTTTTAGTTTTCAGTCTCTCAATAATTGTGTCACTCACAAAGCCTCCATCTGTAGTTTGTTTCACTTAGTCGCATCCTCACTTTAAGTATGATACCATCATTCCCCCTCCTAGTTGATCATCGATCAAAGGAAGTATGATCCCTACGCTTATCATACAGTCTTGTGTTAGGTTAGTCATTAACCCTTGGTTACAACATGATCTTGGTTTATTTTGACAAGTCCCTTGTCTTGTAAAGATTCTTCATCTCTCATCGACACCAAAACATCATATTCTGAGACTTGAAGAAATAGAAATGGTGCCTTGGATTTCATTTCAATCACTATAAGGGATTACCTTGAACTAAGTAAGGAGAGTCATTAGTGCTCCTTAACTTGGTCATATTACCCCTATGCTCGACAGAAAAATGATTTATTCACATCAAGGGGAGTCATACATATTGAAGGTAACAATGTTCACGTTTGAAATGATCAGTTGTAGCAAATTTGCTACAGTAAATCCCCCTTGTCTCCACACTCCATATAAAACCCCACTCCCATGGGCCTCTTCAAATTCACAGTAGTTCCACTTCTTCAACACTAGTTACAACCATTCTAGGTTCCCGTTCTCTCATGTTTTAAGGTGACCCTCACCCATGCTTGCAGTAGTTTATAAGAGGATCCTTTAGTATTTTTAGCTTGTAGCCACTCTAGCACCCTTTTCACAAGTATGAGAATACCCACCTTGTTTGTATAAAAAACAACACATTGGCACAAAATCCCCCTTTGGAAGGTCACTATTGTCCACATTGTTTGAAGAAATAATAGGGAAAGAGAAACATAAATGATGATGCATTATCAGCTCTACAGTACCCTCTAAACCTCATACATTGGGGGGCATTTGTTATCATGAAAAACTCAAACACCTGCGACAATTTCACGATTTACACGGTAAAGCATCATCAACATACAACATGCACACAACCAAAGACACCTTCACAAGGTTTAAAGAGAAGAATGAGCCCAAGATATCCTCAAAAAAATGAAAACAAAAAATAACACTGGTTAAACTCTGGTTACTAACGCTGTAGCGTGAGCCCCTTGAACAACACCCACATTGTAGCATGAAATATCCTTCAATACATGCATTACTGACACAAATGATGTTATCTCACACACCAACGACACATTGATGGATCATGAAATCTCCACTTACCCATTTGAATTCGAATTTGGTCTTCCACACACTTGGTTTCCTTAAATGGCTTTTTGGAGTACTTGGGAGCACAAACCATGAATCAATGGGTTCACATTGTGATCTTGTTATTTCTCAGCCTTCTTTTAGTCTATAAAAGAAATCCATGGGCATGCCATTTGTAAGAATAATTTGAATTGAAGTTATGTTGCAGGAATTGTTCTTGAGATCTCATTTTTCTCACCCTTTTCCATCACTTGCCAAGCATTTCTAAAGCTTCCTTGCCTCCTTGCATCGAGGAGAAAGTGTTATTCCCATTCTACATTGGTTCATTAACCATACTTCAAGCATTTTGTTGGACAAAGAGAACCTCCGTTAGGAAAAGTGTTTTCCTCTATTTGGAGCTCACCTTTCCAAGGTGTTTGTATTAGCTTTACCATTGAGCAATATACAAGTGGTTTGACTCATTGCGATTGTTGAAGTTTGCATACTCTCCCCCTTCTTTGTTAGTTCATGAAAGTTTTACTATTTCTATTTTTTATTCTTTGCTTGCTTCTAACAATCTCTTGAAGGATCACTTAGGGTCATCCAACCTCACATTCCCCCCAAAAGGGACTTGATATTGAGGCATTCCTGCAACCTACAAGGCCTATCCCCATCACATTAGTGGGAAGCACTCTTGTGCACTATTTCCCACAACAAGGTTAATTAATGTACAATCATATTTGATTTGTACATTACAGTGGTATTAAAGCATGGTCCTATGTACATGTGGACCATAATCCTTGAAGAATCCCAAAGACACTTCTTCCAAGATCATAAATCTAGAAGTTTAAGAAAGATGGCAGATATGTGCGTACCAAATGATGAAGGGGAAAGATTCTTTAAGATCCAACAAAAGCATACTCAAGAGATAAATAATCATTTGCTGAAAATGATGGAGGCATTTTATACACCATTTGTACTACAAAGGTTCAAAATATTCTTCTTTGGTTCATCCACAAAGAAAGACTGCAAAATTATTTATGAATAAATTGGTTTCGAAGAAGGTGCATCCATTGAAGGGGGCGTAAGTCTCTATGTTGGTGACATAGAGATCAATTTGGAGGAGCCTACTGCAAGAGACCATTCCCATTCCCATGAAGATGAAGAATTGAAAATACGCTATCTGAAGCTAGTGGAGAAGGAATGAAAAATTTATCCGACTCTCAAATTTCTAATGATTCATTACCTTATTTTGGCTCTACTCTAAATTTAATGTCATATATAGTATCAAACGAATCATAATCTACTTCAGAATCATTTCTAGATAATAATAAAAAATATAGCTAATTTTTTTGTAGAAAGGACATAAATTTCTCTTGAAGAATTATTTTCTAGTGTTCAAGAGTCCCTAGATTCTTCAGTGAATAGTGTCAATAGTGCCTTGAAGTATACTTACAGTAACATTAATGCATCCATTTTGAAATCCACAAAGAATCTGCATATTCATTAGAGAATGCAATTTTTGACATTCTTCCCATGGGTGATAACTCTGGAGGATTTGCATGAAATAATTCAGTTGACTTGATGAGCCCTTCTTAGAGGTGAATCACCAAAAAATAACGCTATAAAAAAGGTTGTGCTAATCATAGAATATTTTGCAGGTTCTGTGTTAGGAATAATAGTGAATTTTCTGACAAATGTTTATAGCTTTACAAAGGCTTTACTTCCTGCTGAAGTACAATCTGTATTAGATGTTTCTGAAAAGAAGGAATAAACAATCATTAATCCACTTGGGTTTGCTATTCACCCAGTAATTAAGATGCTTTCCTACTTGTGCTTTATTTTCAAAATGATTTTCAAGAGAAAATTTATTATATGAACGTATTTATACAGTTTTTTTTTTAATATTTGTCTTGGAAGTATGCAAACTACTTTTTGAAAAGGTGCATTAAAATATTGCTTTACATTTATCTACGCAATTGGAAGGTGAACACCATTATCTTGATACTAACCGGGACTTGAATATTTTGTTACAGGTTAATGATGTAATTATAGATATTGAAAACGCAGTAGGTGTGAATCCCGAGAATCTAGTTATTCCAGCCATAATGTTTGTTGGAAATACTATTTTTGTAGGGTATAGATATTTACCGTTAAACATAAATAAAATGCAATTATCTGGCTCGTATCACTTGTTATCCCATTGTTTCTTATGTTAAGATTCCATATGATTAGCTAGATATCATTAGTATTCAATTCAATTTCACAACAATAGCATATGTAGGATCACTAAAAGAAACACAATCACAAGAGATACACAAATTTATCCCGGGAAACCCTCTAGGGGAAGAAAACCCAACAAAACTTCTTCTATATGGATGTATCAAAAGTACAAAGACAAAACCCCAAATAGGTGCTCCTTATCCTTGCAACTCTCTCTCTCTCTCTCTCTCTCTCTCTCTCTCTCTCTCTCTCTCTCTCTCTCTCTCTGTGCTCTGCACTATACACAAGCGAGTGCGTGTATTCAAATGAGGAACACACCTCTTCTATTTATACTTTATCTTCCACTTGAATTTTTTCGTAACAGATTGACCCCAACAAACTTACTGGGTCGACTTCACCTAGGAAGACACAAAACAATATCATATTATATTCTCGAGGGTTTTATTGACCCGACTTACAACAGAGGTTTTACCACGTGACTCTATGATGACCAAATACAATAATAGCATCCCGACAAAGGAATAAAACATCTCTGATAGATTACAACAATAAAATACATTTATAATATTCTTTGAAGTTACAATATTTCAACACTTCCCCTTAACTAGAAGGGTATTATACTGACAACAAAAACAACAACTGTAGGAGCAACGAGAGAGTGAGCATCTTCATCAACATCAAGGTGATACATATATATGTCATTAGAAGTTTTATTCAACAATAATCAACAACTGGAACATCTTCAGTACTGGAGCATCATATTCTACAACACCGAGTCTTCATATTTGATCTTCATCCTTTGCAGCACTCGATCACTCGATCATCTACAATAACACTTGATCTTTCGATCAACAACAACATCATCTGCAACAACACTTGATCTCTGGATCAACAACCACATCATCTTGCAGCAACATAACGTGCAACACACATGATCCAATTACGGGATGATCAACCCCTATCACTTTAGGACGTAAGTCCAAGGATGATGTAATCCTATCCACATCATGGATATAAAAGTCTATGGATCACTTTAGGACTAATTTCGAGGGATGATACAATCCCACCACAATACGAAGAAAAGGTCTGTGGATCACTTTAGGACTAATGTCTAGGGATGATATAATACACCACAACACAAAGACAAAGGTTTGTGTATCACTTTAGGACTAATGTCCAAGGATGATACAATCCACCACAACACGTAGACAAAGGTCTGCGGATCACTTTAGGACTAATGTCCAGGGATGATACAATCCACCACAACACGAAGACAAATGTCTGCGGATCACTTTTGGACTAATGTCCAGGGATGATACTATCCACCACAACACAGAGACAAAAGTATGTAGATCACTTTAGGATTAATGTCCAAGGATGATACAATCCCACCACAACACGAAGACAAAAGTCTATTGATCACTTTAGGACTAATTTCCAGGGATGATACAATCCCACCATAACATAGAGACAAAAGTATGTGGATCACTTTAGGACTAATGTCCAGGGATGATACAATCCCACCACAACACGAAGACAAAAGTATACGGATCACTTTAGGACTAATGTCCAGGGATGATAGAGGTCCACTACAACATCATCAACCTCATCTCTGAGACAAAAAGTCTGTGGGTCATTTTAGGACTAAGGTCCAGGGATGATACAATCCCACTGCAACATCATCATCCTTGCTCCCCCTTTCGAGGAAGGTTTGCGACATCATCATCACTGCTCCTCCTTTCGAGGAAGGTCCTTTCGAACCACACCAAGCTTGTCACAGAAGTATTCAAACTTTACTTGAGACAAAGGCTTAATCAACACATCAACAACTTGCTCATCGGTACTCACATACTGGTGCTTTATAGCTCCCTTATGTACCATATCCCGTATGTAAAAATAATGGATTTCTATGTGCTTCGACTTGTCATGGAACACTGGGTTCTTCGTCATCTTTATACAACTCTATTTGTCACATAGAATCACTATGGTATCCAACTCCAAGTCAAATAGAACTAACATCAACTTCCGAAGCCATATGGCTTAACAACTAGCAGAACAAGCTGCATATACTCTGCTTCAGCTGTACTGAGAGAAACACTAGACTTCTTCTTGCTAAACCATGAGATCATGGCAGATCCCAAACAATAACATCCTCTTAAGGTTCTCTTCCTATCTGAGACACTTCCAGCCCAATCTGCATCTATGTAACCATACAATCTGTAAACATGACCTCCAACATAGTATAGAGCAAAGTCTCTCGTACCTTTTAGGTACCTCATCGCATGCTAAGAAACTACCAGGTGAACACGTCTAGGTTTAACTATATACTGACTTAGGGTGTTCATAGAAAAGCATATATCTTTCCTAGTATTCATCAAATACATCAATGACCCAATAATATCTTTGTATCGAATCACCTCTACTAACTCTGATGATTCATCAGCTAACAACTTTAGGTTGGTATCCATGGGTGTGGCCATGGATTTACATTCCAACATATCAAATCTTTTTAATATTTCCACATCATACTTTCCCTGGTTGAGAAAGATTCCTTCTGGACTTTGCCATACTTACATACCTAGAAAACAGTGCATCAATCCAAGGTCTTTCATCTCAAATTCGTCAATGAGCTTCTTCTTGCACTCTACAAACTGTTTCTCATTTCCCGTCAGAAATCAATCATCCATATACATCAATAATATTACAGGTTCATCATCCATAACCTTAAAGTAAATGTTAGTGTCGGCTTCACTTTTGGTAAATCCCAAGCTCGTTAAAAATCTATCTATCCTTCCATACCAAGCTCTAGGAGTTTGCTTGAATCCATACAGAGATTTATTTAACTTACATATGTGAGTCCTTCTATCTTCAACTTCAAATCCTTGTGGCTATTTTATGTACACTTCTTCCTCAATAAAACCATTCATGAAGGTTTTCTTCACATCCATCTGGTGTAAACTCCACTTCATCATGGATGCAAGTGCCATGATGGTTCTAATGGAAGTGTAGCTTGCTACTGGCGTAAATGTCTCTTCATAATCAATTCCCTCTTTTTGATAGAATCCTCTAGATACAAACCTTACCTTGTATTTCTCAATACTTCCATCAGCTGCATGCTTTATCTTGTAGATCCACTTGGAAGATACCACACTCTTGCCTTCTGGTTTGGGAAATATATCCCAAACATCATTGTTCAGTATAGATTGGAATGCTTTCATCATTGCTTCTACCCATTCTTTCTTCTATACAACTTCTTCATA
This sequence comes from Pseudotsuga menziesii, assembly GCA_001517045.1. Taxonomy (NCBI): domain Eukaryota; kingdom Viridiplantae; phylum Streptophyta; class Pinopsida; order Pinales; family Pinaceae; genus Pseudotsuga; species Pseudotsuga menziesii. The sequence continues at coordinate 93,609 of LPNX010468197.1, read as the reverse complement.
ATTGGTAGGTTCTTGATTTACAAGATCACACATTAAAGCCAAATAACTAGAAAATGGCTTTGACCTCTTGCTTACTCTTGTGGATCCTTTTGGAGCTCCATACTTCTATGCTTCTTGTATAATTCCTCTTACCCAGGCATGCTTTCTCTTTCGTCATATATTCATAGTAGGAGGTACTTGAGGTTCTAACATATCATGGTCCTCTGATGTTTCTTCTTCAGGGGAGGGTGCAAATTCTATATTTCTGAGAGGTGCATCTTCTTCATATACTTCTTCATGATGGCACTTCCTGGATCTCTTGAGAGTTGCTTCTTCGTCAAATGTGACATCTCTACTAATATCCATGTGATGAAATCCTAGAATGTGTATTCTGAAGGCTTTGGAGACTTCACAGTATCCAACAAATATCCCCTTCTTTTCAGAAGGGTCCAACTTGGTTCTATTTTCTTTTGGAATGTGAACATATACTGGGAAACCAAATATCTTGAGGTGGATTACTTCAGGCTTCTTTCCTGTGAAAATTTAATCAGGAGTCTTGAATACAAGGGCAATATGGGATAATCTATTCTATACATAAAGTGTTGTTCTTGTTGCTTCAACCCATATATGCATTGGAAGATCTTGATCATGTATCATTGTCTTCACTGCTTCCATAATGGTCCTATTCTTTCTTTCTGCAACACCATTATGTTGAGGGTTGTAGGGAGTGGTTAGTTCCCTCCTGATTCCAGCTTCTTTACAAAAGGTTTTAAACTCTTTTGAATTATATTCTCCACCATTGTCTGTTATGAGTGTCTTGATTCTTATTTTTGAATGATTCTCTATCAAGGCTTTGAATTCCTTGAATTTTACAAATACTTCATCCTTTGTTTTCAAGAAATATATCATAATATTCATCACCACTTAAAGATGTGGAGGGCATTGGACCACATACATCCGAATTAATTAATTCTAACGTAGCTTTAGTCTTTGTTTCACTCTTCGGAATGGATTCTTGATATTCTTTCCTTTTGCACATCCTTTGCAAGTGTCTTCATGAGCGATATTCAAATATGGTAAACCTGTCACTACTTTGCTCACATGGGGTAGTGCTTTGTAATTGATGTGAGCAAGCCTCCTATTCCATAATTCACTTGGGTTGGTGGTCTCATGAACAAGGGTTGTTTCTTAATGTCCCTTGAGTTTATATAATCATCCTTCTTCTTCACCAATGACAAATTCATCTTCAATTGATTTTCCTTTGGGCCACATAAGTACTTGTCCATATATAAATGCCACCCTATATCCTTTCTTATCTAATGTTGAGATAAAAAGTAAGTTCTTCTTCAAACATGGTACATATAAGACTTCCTTCATCTTCATGGGAGTTCCAGAATCAAGCTTGTAGTTTGCTTCACCAATTCCTTTGATAGGATATTGATAGTAATTTCCTAATGATACATTCCGAGGAGAGTTATTCTCTTCAAGTTTTGAAAGAGTTTTCTTTTGTCATGTCACGTTCTTTGAAGCACCACTATCAATAATCCATGTATCTTCTCCAAGTGTCACAGACCCAGAGAGTGCAGAGAATAATACATACTCTTCTGCATCTTCTTCTTTTTCTTGTTTTCTTCAAGGTCATTCTTCCTCTTCTTCTTCATCTTCACCTTTAGCTAGGTGTGCATGATGTATTTTGTTGTTCCTCTTCTTGTATTCTTCTTTCTTCAATGGACAATTTCTGGCAATGTGTTCTATCTTGTTACAATTGAAACATTGAAAGTTAGAGTAGTTTTTCCTCTGATTGTTTCTTCCCGTCCTTTGGAACTTCTTGGGAGGTTGATACTCCTTGTGGATTTCCTTCTTGAAGTTAGATTGAATTCTTCCTATTTTGGTATTGGTGGCTAGGGCTTGATCATATTCTTTAAGTAGAGCTTCTCTATTGGCTACTCTAGCCTCCTCTTGGATGCAATCTTCCCATACAATATCAAACTTCATGCTAAAGAAGATTGATAGTGTTGAAATAAATTAGGATTAAAAACAAAATTTAATCATCACCCCATCATGGTAACTTTAAGTTTATATATCCCAGTGGGCTAGCTCAAGTGGTTGAGTGATGTAAGTTGTGAGTAGAAGGTATCAGGGTCAAATCCCTGGGTGGATATACATTGATATAAGAGGGCCTCACTTGATGTCCCCATTGGGTTAGCTCCGTAATCAAAACGAGGGGTGAGGCCCCTTTGGGTGGGCCCCCCGTGATTTCTTCCCGTGGACGTAGCAACCCCCTAGGGGTTTGTGAACCACATTGAAAAAAAACTTTAAGTATATATATGGCACATGAGGAAAATACTATGCATAATATGGACAATCAAGTTCTCTTTGGCAATATACAAGCTTCACATTTTCTGAAGGATTTACATGAGTTGTTCAATGATATTCTTAAACTAGAGGTTGATTCGGATTTATGTGTGAACGAAATGAAAGAAAAAATATAGAATCATAAACACAGACATATTGCAATGAAAAAAAGATACAATAAACACATATTCTATTAAATGGCGGAAATAGAACATACTGTAAATACAACAACTAGAATGGTAGTAGCTATCTCTAAGAAGAGATATGACCGATATGCTCACCTATGCCAAGATGAATACAAAATGAGGCCAAAAGCGCCTATTTATAATAATCATGAGGGAGAGAACCCTAAACTTCCAAAACATAACCCTAAAAGATGAACCGTCATAAAGTTTGTGGCCCCAAGGTGGTTAGTTGAACAATCAACTTCCCGAGATCACAACTTTTGCATACGATCTCTGATTTGGGCACTCGATAGCCCATTGGAAAGGTCTATATGACATTTACATATTTCGACTAAGATCAAAAGAATTTCATTGACAACTATCCCCCCCCCTGAATCGCCAAAACGTCGTTTAGGGCCTCTAAACGACCCCAAAAGTTTATGACCCAAAAATTTGTAGAAAAATAACTAGGAAATTGCCAAAATGGACAATTGTTTGTAGCCAGTGGAATAGGTGGGTGGCCACTAATCTCCACCTGGATCAGATGCGCTAGTCACTTACTTGTGTTTGTGTCCTAAATAGTGTACGGGTTGAAGGGATCACACCCTTTATTCCAATTGGAGATTGCTTTTATCTTCCAAACCTCTTAATTTCCATCAAGCTTCCATTTAACTATTTAACTTAGTTTATTTTTGTAAGTTAGGAGTCAAATTTCTATTAATATATTGGGAAAATGTTTACATCAAAGAAAACCTAAATTTCTCCCTTCATGGAAGAATGTTTGAGATGCCCATGAGAGAATATATGTTCATAAACAAGACTGTTAAGACTAGCCGTGTTTCTAATACAATTAAAACAATCCAGATAAAATTACAAAAGAAATAGTCTTGTCATAGATTACTAATAGAACAATTATCCCAAAATGGAGGGCATTATTTATAACCTTAATCGTCATGCTAACTATAATCATTGAATCGAGGAAACTTATTAAGCCCCTATAACCTACAAACTTTAAGAGTAAAAACCAAAAGAAACTGCATAGTTGATTTTATGATTTAGAACTCATCTTCAAAATCAATGTTGAGAATGATGATTCCAGGCTAAGAACTTTGCTAATTGTCTTCAGTTGTCTACTCCTTTGGCTTGCCATCCACTACAATTGTTTTCAAACCCCAGTGCACTCTGATGAGTGCATCATACTTGTTCTTCATTAATTCCAATTTTTGCATGATATTATAATGTAGTTGTGTGTCTTGTTCCTCCGTAGCTTGTACAATTAGTGGTTTAACCAACCAATGAATTTTTGTCATTTTTTGAACCTTAGTATCCCTGCTTTTGGGGAACCCGGTGTTAGGGATCCATTAAAGAGCTTCCATGCCAACCTTCTTAGTAGGTGTTTTACCCCTTTTGAATTATGCCTTTTTTTTCTAGCTCATACATCTCAACTTTGATAACCTTTGAGTGTTTCAGTCTATTGGATGTAGCTTGGGTGGTTGGGAGGAAAGATTGTTACCCTCCCCACCCATGTTCAATTCTCGTAAGTGACATGATGCTCTTGTGAGCCCCCATGTAATGCTTGCTATGCTCTTGTGGAGCCCCTTTGTAATAAATGTGTTGATGATGTAAGATTACCATACCTTGATTCATGTTTGAATAACATGTGTTGGTATTTTCCGTGGAATATCCCTCTAACAAATGGTGAACCACATTTAAAAAAAAACCTTCGATTGTTTTAGGAAATACCTATTCACAATTGCCATAACTTCCTTTTGAGCTCTTGTTATTTTTTCCCTACTATTTTATTGGAATGGAGTTACCAATTCTAGGCCTACCTCGTTTGTTTGTCCTGCCACCTTTTACATCTACCTCGATTAAGAATTTCCCTTTCTTATCACCAACTTGAAGTCCCTTCATTATTGTTGTCTCCTTGATAAGATACCCAAACAAAGAAGATTTCTTACCAGTCAAGCTTTAATTGCTAGACATGATCCTACCTTCATTTAGAGCTTGTGTATTCCCTGAAGCATACATCCTCACATTGTCCTTCAAAGGTTCTGCATGCAAGGGTTCAATACTAATGAACTTTGAGGGATTCAAGGAACAAGTGAGGTAAAAACACCACTCTAGGACTTGTAGTCCCATCCATAAAACCATCATCTTTGTAGTCACATGAACCTCCATCATTCCTTATTGTACCATAATCATGATGCATTTATTCTTCACAAAAGTGTCCCTTATTAGATTAGAGGAGCTCTCATTCCCATGATCTCAATGCAATACAAACTCGCCTTATGCTAGATAGGGTTCTTAGTCAACATCATATTTGCATGGACTAGTATTGATTGCCACCTAGAACCTTTTTGCATGGGGATTATTAACAAACTGTCATTAGGAATGACCCCTCTACTTAGTTGTTTCAATGAATGCCCATATCCCTATTACCCCATCTAGGTGAACTATTTCAACTTGTTAAAGAACATTTATTTACGAATAAAATGAAAAATGAAGAATGGTTGAATGGGTAAAAACAATAATGCAAGTCCCTTAAACCCTAAAATCTCTAAAATAAAATCTCAATTTGAAGCTAGAGTGAAAATAGAAGCCAAAACTACAAACTAGGGTCTATAAATACTTGTCCCATATATAGACTACTAATTTGAGTACCCATGTATTCAATGTAAGACACGTATATACATATTCACATGGGTTTAACTTGGTTTGATGGGAGGAATGATTATTATCTTCCCCACCTAAGATCAATTCTTTGAAGTGACATATTTAGCCTATCATATTAAAGCTCAAAAAATAGTATAAAAGTTGCTTAATTCTTCATCCCTATAAACACATACATAAAAATAATTTAAACCAATCTAACAATTAAGCATTTTTTACCAAAATTACAAATTTCCAATTAAAAAACTAACTAGTTAAACATTAAACAATTTTTACCAAAATTACAAATTTCCAATTAAAAAACTAAATAGTTAAACATTGAAAATATTTATTTTAATTAACTACTCATAACATAATTAGTTGAGGATATGCTATCTCTTTCCCTCGTGTTGGACACATTAAAATACACATATATATTTTTATATAATTCACCAAACTTTTGTTTGATATTGTGACCTGTCACAAATAAAATATAGATTCACTTTGGTCAACGCTTCCACTATATCTCAAAGATTCTAACAAAATCACTGCAAAATGAAGTCATTCGTTAATGCCATTCATAAAGTTATCATTTAACATAAAGTTATCGATTTTGAGATTAAAATTAAAAAATACAAAAGCTTTCGTCGCAATGTATTCCGTCATAATAAAATCAAATTGCCATATAAACAAGTCCTTAATTCCTTAATTATTTTATGTTTCCACGAATTTACTTGTCCACCTTCCAACTTCACCAAATGAACATAATTAATTAAATTAATTTTTTTTTGGTTTATAATAATAATAAATCATCAAAATTATTATTATTTTTATAATAATAATAATAATAATCTATTTTTAAGGTCACCGCCAAGCGAGACACCAAATTGGTGTATGAGACCCCCTTGTTTGTGGGACAAGGGACCCCCCTCTGCGCAGAGATTTAACTGCTAAAGTCTACAGAGGTGTACATACACTACCCCCTCTGGATTTGAACCCGTGACCTCCTAAGATGAAACACATGCTTTTAACCATTATAATTTTGATGATTTATTATTATATTTAAATAATGAATAATTTAAGTGATTGTATTTATAAATAAGGAAAAAATTAGAAAAAAAAGTGTATATATAATATTAATATATTTTAAAAATTAATAATAATAACAATAATTTATGTTAAAATCTAAATATTAAATTGATATATAAGATTTCTTTATTTGCTAGATAAAAAACCTTTTCAATATAACAACTAATTTGATTAGCAAAGTATAACTCTTTCTCTCTCTATATTTTATAGTATAATATAATTTATATCTTATTAAAAATAAGATTACTATCAATAATTTTTATAATAAAAATAAAATTAAGAAATATTTTTCAAATATTTTTTGTTTTAAATTTATATAATAAAAATGTTAATTAAATTAATTAAAAAATAATTTTGTAAATAAAAAGAAATTAAAAATGAACATCATTTCTTTTAATTTATTCAACCTTTAATTATAAAGCATAATTTTAATATAGTGTCAATGTGTTATAATTTTTTTTTAACAGAAACTATGAAAGATTTAATATTAAATAGGCTGTGCACAGCCATACATTACAAAAAAGCTTTCTCTGAGAGTTCATGCTATTTAGAAAATGAGAAGGCAAAACAGAGCCAAAGAGATGACCATAAAAAGCCAAACATAGTTTTTACATAGCTGCTAGAAACAAAGGTAGTATATACCCTAATAAACTGTTGGTTAAGAAACAAACAAAAAAACATGGACTGTCAAATTCATTAAAAGTTGCCTGGATGCTTCAGTGGCTAAACTACCGATTCCTCCTCCATAAGTTGAGCTGCCCCTGGGGGGATTTTCATTTGCTTGACTGCCTTGATTCATGTTCACCAAACGCTAAATGTCCTCTTGAATCCGGTCCACCTTCCCCATTATTTCTTTGAGATTCATCTTTGTGTTGTCAATCCTGGAGTCATGATTGCTGATCTGATAGGAGGTGTAACTAACCACCTCCACCAGATTCTTGATTTCTTGAGCAGTCCCTTTAATGTCCATGATTCCAATAGCCACCATTTCGTACAAACGCCTTAGATTTTTCTTCAAATCAGCAAGACCAACATTTTTGTTTGCATGGTCCATTCTGTCTTGTCTGGAATTGGGGTTGGCAAGAATTAGCCTAGAGAAACTACTAAGGAGGTCCCTTTCTGAACCTGCGAGCTCTTGAGTCTGCTCACCACAAAATAGACCACCGAGGACATAGTTGAGGGTGATAAATTCATGCTGAAGAGAGTCACTTTCTTTCTTGCTGCGACAAGAGAGAGTGCCGACCGTTCCTTCCTGCCAACCTGAACACTTACACCCAAAAATCGAACTATTACCTGCAATGAGAGGTTGACCTTCGACGGGAATGTTGAACACAGCGCCTGTATTTAAGCGCCACAAAGGACCACCGGCTTGAGAAGAGCAGTAACAGGTTAGGAACGCAGCAAGAGCCAACCTTTCCTTGATGAAGACCCTGATAAGAGGCAAAGACTCCCACGGGATCCCCTGAACAATGCTTCATCGACACCAGAAATGACAGCCAACAAAGTCTTCTCCGGAGGATAAACAGAGCGAGAAGGAAGCATAACGTTTACAAAGGGAGCATGGAGGTAGGGGAAACTTCCAGAAGAAGCCATATTGAATAGGATGAAGAGACCTGGAGTGTGCGAGCTGGGAGAGTAATAACGTTGAGGGAGATGGCTCATTAAGGCGGCAAGGATCGAGGTAAGGCCGATGAGGAGTGGAAGCCATGCGCCAACGAGGAGGGGAGCATGGGAGCAATACATTAAAACCTTTGAGCCTTCACAAAACACGATGGGATGGGTAGATAGGGGGGGTGATACCACAAGTTCATTAGGGAATGGGTTTAATATTTATGCCTAATCCGTTGAACTAAAGTGACCCTGAGGGAGGGAGGCCCCTACATTGGCCAAAGCATTCGCTGAGGCATTATTTGCACGAAGAATGTGATAGAATTCATAGTTTTTCGATAGAAGAGGGATGATTTTATCATATAGCCGTCGACACTTTATGGAGCCCGAGCTGTATCCATTGTTCATTTTATATATGACATGTCTTGAGTCTCCAAATATCGCTATCATGGAGTGATCAGTATTAGCTAGAATTTCCATTCCCTGCAAGAGAGCCATCCACTCGGCCTCATTGTTTGTCCCGTGGCCTAAACCCCTTCAATGTGTCATAACTTGATTATATTTCAACTTTTTAATTATAATATGTTTATAAATATTAAAATGATTTAAGCTTTTTACTTTTATTATATATATATATAGTGGAGCGTTATCTTTGTCATCTACATTTAATTCTATTACATGATAATTTTTGTTAACAATGTTGTCTTTAAATTGAAAATATATATATATAATAAAAATAAAAGTAAAAACCTAAATCATTTTAATATTTATAAGCATATTATAATTAAAACTTTGAAGTATAATGTTATCTTTGTCATCTACATTTAATTCTATCAAATAATAATTTTTAATCAAATTTGAAAATTCTTAAGAGTGTTGCTTCTAAATTATTATTTTAAAAAGCTTAAATCAAAATTTTAAAATTATAAGCAACACTCTTACTAATTTTCAAGTTTGGTTAAAAATTATTATTTGATAGAATTAAATGTTAATTTTCAAGTTTGGTTCAAAATTATTATTTGATAGAATTAAATGTAGATGACACAGATAACACTATACTTCAAAGTTTTAATTATAATATGCTTATAAATATTAAAATGATTTAGGTTTTTACTTTTATTTTTATTATATATATATATTTTCAATTTAAAGACAACATTGTTAACAAAAATTATCATGTGATAGATGACAAAGATAACACTCCACTCACAAGTGTGATTGTTTGATATAAATTCAATTGACATTAATTCTATTTTCATTTACTACATCCATAATAATTTATTTTTTGTTTTTATTGTATTTAAGTTAAAATGATATTTTAAAAATAATTAATTTCATTATTTTTATTTTAAATTATAATAAACATTTTAATATCATTATATATTTAATAATAATAAAATAAAATACAACTTTTTTAATAAAATAAATAAATAAACTAATTTTATAGTAATTTAATATAAAACAATTAATGGAATACTTTACAAACGTGAATGGCGTTATTTTGAATGTTCATGTTTGTATAAGCGTGGAGTTGAGTTGTATAAGCGTAACTTCTTTGTTTTAGAGATATAAATCACATCGTTCAAATGAAGCCCAGCCGTAGCTATACAATAAAAAGATCAGGTGTTCAAAAATACGGTCTTATCAAATTATCTTAAAAATATATATATATATATTCATGTATGTAAGAACATAACATAAAATGAGAATGAAATTTGACGAATTCTACACTGGAGAATTAAAATATTTGGAAAGCAATAGCCGTGTAATTAGTTCATAATCCATCCAAAGTTTACGGAATCATTGTGTGTAGAGTGACAAAAACACGTCGGCAAGGTAAGAGAAAGCCGGAGTTCTTGAATTTTGGTAATAAGGAAAAAGAGTCCTAAATCATGGGTTTATGTATAAAGAAAACAGAATGCTAAATGAGGAGATGATGAGCTCATAATTTGTCCATCCTTATATTGTATCGGAGGAGGACCAGAATTCAATGCAAAATGGGAAAAATAGGAGAGACTGGACGGGAGAGTAGTTATTTTGTTTGGGGAATGGAGGACCAGGTTGAGGTCTCTGCAATTGAGGTGCTTCCTGTGGATGCTCTTGCTCACTGCTTCCTCGCATTATCCTCCTTCAAGGACTTGGCTCAGTAAGATTATCGTTATCTTTTTCTCCTTTACAATTCTAGTCATTCTGTAAATTTTTAAAATTCAGTCAAGGGAATGCTCTATCAGTTTCCAATATATTTCTTCCCATGTGCCCGCTGGCGTCTTCTTATTTCTAGATATCATTCACGGGCCAAAGGCTTGAGCCATGAGAATTCAGTTCATTCAATCGTTATGCAAATTATTCGTCTGCTAGTTGCCGTTTTCAATTGTGGTTCTTGCTTTGCAGTCCTAGTTGATTACCAGGCGTGCTATTGCTGGTTGATTGTTTTCAACAAGTATCACGTGTTTTTGTTTTTATTTTTGAAATTAAGGTTTGTGAATTACATTTCTGTCTACAGGATAAGCATTGTATGCAGGAAATGGAAAGAAGCCGTGAAACAAGCTCTGGCTCGGAGAGAAAAGCTGAGCTTTGCAGAATGGAAAATGGATGACAATTCTCTGGCAAGACTCGTTCAAGGGGCTTTCAGCCTCAAGGAACTTGACATGTAAGTTACCTTACAACTTTTCTGTTGACTTGGAATTAATGTTAGGATTGTTTTCACCTTTTTAAATTTTATTTACAATAGCAAGCATCGGCTTGATACACAATAACATACTTGGAATTTAACATAATAATGCTCATGTATGATATCAGAATTTGATCTTGGCGGGTTTTCTAATAAAAACTGTGAATTCAGCTTGTATAAGTCTGAATACTGGATGTTGCTATGTGGGGGTTTGTACATAAGCCTTTTGATTAGAATAATAAAATTGTTATCAGTCCCCACTTTAATTCCGTAAAAATCCTGCAGGCTGTATGAATTTGGTCTATTGGCTTGCCAACTGCATTTTCCAACTTATGGCAGGATATCGATTTCTCTGAAGTCATTATATATACAAACGATATTGGCCAAACGCCAAAAGGTGGGCTGGATTTGAGTATGGAGACAGAGCATGCTCAGATAGTGAGCTCAACCTGGAATCATTCCCTTTCTATTCCACCTTAGATGCTCGTTCGATTGCCTTTTTCTTTATATTATTAGCCTAATAGCCTTCCAGAACAATATTGTTTCTGTATGCAGCCCCATAACTTGCTATACTATTGAAATTAATTCGCCAGTTGAATCGACAGAACCTAGAGGTATCCCGTAGGTTCAATATATTTACCCACCTGTTATTTTATTTACATTTCATTTGGTCAGTAAAATCAATATTTCTTCAATGGAATTTCAACCTTCCTAACCTGGTCAAATTTTCTCTTTACTTATGTTACCAGAAACCACACCTGAACGGGTCGTTTCTGGAAGAAACCCGTTCCATAGCCAAAACCACACCAGAAACCCGTTTCTGGTGTTCATAACTTCATTTCCTATTTTTTTGACAGGAAACCCATGTCTTGAGAAACAACCAGCATTTTTGCTGCCAGTTTCTGGTCTGTGAAAACACCCAAAATAAACATAAAACCAGGAAAAAAAGCTTTCTTTTTGGGGTAATGAATGTTTCTGGTCATGCAAGTAGCACCATCACTGGTCTGCATCAGACTCTACAGTATACATATTTTGGATTTCTTTGCTCGAGGTTGGATTTGAAAAGCTTCAAATTTGTGAATTATTCACATTGCGCAATCCATTATTATGGCAGGAAGCCCAAGTCCTCAAAAATCAACATAACAAAACATACGATACCCTCGCCAACCAAATGGCAAATACTAACTAGTCTCCATTTAAAATAATACGTGGATGCCAAAAAGGGATTTTAAAACAAGGATCTAGGTTTCTATACAGTCCACTCATTCATACAGTGGATCACGTGGGACAACAGGATCAAAGGGTTATATATGCCTTTACTGCAAGTAGCCAAAAATAAGGGGATTATAGGTGTGAGGTGGTAGACTACTTCGTTGATCTACTTGGACATGGGATTAAGATGATGGTAATGATGAATTGCCTTTCACTCCAGAAGAGCCAATGAACGAGATGGAATATGAATATTTGTGGAGTTATTTATCCTTTATGAACTGAACAGTGAGCATTTTGATATTTGCATCGTTGAAAACTTTAAAGTTTTTGTTATGATCATGAAACATGCTATTGAGGATCGCTGGGTTTTTGTGATGAATATGAACATGATATAACTTTTTTTAATTTAAGAATTTGAAGGAGGACTATTGATAGTTTAATTATTCTTTCATATGTAATTAAAAAACCCTAAAACGTTTCTTATAGCAAAATATGTGAATTTCCGTTTCCCATTCTGAACCTATTTCTTGTTTCGTTTTGTGTTTCTTATTTCTGGTAACATAGCTCTTTACCACTTTGACTAAGCTGGGGGGAAATTTGCTGAAAGTTTCTAGAGAAGCAGTCTTATTTGTTTTTTTAATATTTGTCACCAAGCCTTCTTGTAGAAAAACAAGGCAATTTCTCAAATTGTTTGTGGATGCTAGGTGGCATCTGTGAATAGGTAATGTGGTCAATGCCCTGCAGTTGTCATCTGCAAATAAAATGTTGATGTCAGGCCAGTGGCGTGCTAGGAACAAGCACAGAATACCATGGTGTTAGTGACTTTGATAGCTTTTCTTAGAAATGTTATTCACAATCTGTATCCTGTGTGAAAGTACTGGAACCTTATTTGCAGTGTAACATGGTTTATTGCTGTTCCTACGGAATTTGCTTTAAATTGTCACAAAGTGGATTAGTACAGTAGGCTTTCCTTCCTGTCAATTAGAACATCTTAGAGAGCAGGTTGTGCAATTTTTAGAATCAGGATGAACCTCAGAAACAATTACCAAAAGAAAATTTTATAATTTGGTTTGCCCGAATGGAAAACATTCATGTAAAAGCCTTTACACACACATAAAGGAGTCTGTAACAGTGAACTAGCTTAGCATAGCTTTGATACCAATCTGTAATAGCATGTGTAATACATTAATAATGCAATTCTACACTGGATTATATAAAAGATATATTTGATTCATATAATTTTTTTTGGTAAGGGTAAATGCTTTTTTATATCTGTGGGAAGCAATGAACCCCAACTCTGCATTATTGTTGTAAATCCCACTTTAACATGGGGCCACCAAACATGGCCAACTCATACATCTGATCAGGGCTCTATGCCCTTCAGGTTTTGAATTTGGATTATTATCATGGCAACACTCTATCTCAACCACTAGACAACAGCATGATGGTCTTATTTGAATCATGTAATCTAGCTAATGCACTCTTAAGGAGATATGTCCAAAGATTATCTGAGCACAATAATAACTCATTTAGATCATAAAAGAAAGTACACGTTAGCTTGGTGGGCTAGCTTGAGTGGTTGAGTGCTTTGAGCTTCATGTAGAAGGTATTGGGGTTGGTCCCCTGGGCTGGCTACCTCTCTTGCATGCCTCATTTGATGTCCCTACTGGGTCAGGTGCCATAATCAGCAACCAATGGGTTTACACTGGGTACCATTTGTGAAATGCAGGGAAGTGTTTTAGGGTTTCTCCACAAGGTTTTCTTTGGAAAGAAGAAGAAGAAAATATACGTCAACAGACCAGGTAGGTCCTTGGTCTCCATACTTATTTGCTTATTGAGAAGAGCTGTGAAACATATTGCCTGGGCCCATAGATTTACCTCCCAGCAATAGGCATTCCTACACTATGGAATTATCAATGGCACCCATGAGTTAAGGCAGTGATATAACAAGGAGCTCCAACACATGAGCAATTTGCTCGCTATTCACGTGCAATTTTCATGAATCATAGTTATGGGTTCCTTCATTCTTATTTCATAATTATGTAGTTGAAAATTAAAATAATTAAGTTTCCTTTCAAACGTGTATTCCATGAAAATTAAAATAATTAAGTTTCCTTTCAAACGTGTATTCCATTAACCATAACTTGTTCTAAGATAGCACATATACTTTTGAAGTCTATTAATGATTAAATTGGAATCGAATATTTCATTCTGGAATCTGAAATACAACCTACAGGATAAAATGTTTCAGCATCGTTAATATGTTGTAGCTCAAAACATTTTGTGTCTATAAATGTGCCTTGTTGTCCTATATATTCTTGACGCTTTGTTTCTCTAAACTGTTTTTGTAATCCTTTTGAATTGCTGTCATTGAAAAGATGGAGGATATGGGACAATGTCTTTCTGCAAATACACTATTAGAGCAAAGTTGAAGATAAAGACGACCATCCAAATTTGGGTAGGAATCATATTAGATTCCAGATACTGTATGGGCCAGCTTAAGAAGTGATTGGTCACCTTTTCCATGTCCCTTGACCTGTAGGCTCTAACAATTTTACGATGGGTGATGGAGGATGGCCATGGCAAATAGAATGGCGATGGAATGCAATTGAATAACAAATGATTCCTTGGTGAACTAAAATCCAGATTGATAATTGTGACCTGTAGTATGACGTGTTTTGCCACCATAACATGGAAATAAAGGTTTTGTATATTTTCATATTACATTTCTGCGTGGGAAATATTTTCCAAAAATCAAAAGCTTTCTGCTTTGCCATGACTCATGAGTGACTTTGTCTGACATTTCAGAAACCCAATTTTTTTTGCCTTCGGTGACTGCATATGTGCAGAGTCTCATCTTTCCTGATGCATGAGTTTTAGGCGTTAGCTCTGCTGAGATCAATATTCTTGAGGGTTAGCCTATGTGGCTTGTTCTATTTCTATATGCTGTATTTGACCCTTGCATGGAATGGTTGATCACAAGTAATATCAAAATACTAAATGAGTCAGTAGTTTCAGCCACAGTTGCAAAATGTTTTGTGACTATGCAGACCATTTTGTCAAGGGTTCTAGGACTTTTCTCCATTATATAAACCAATATTGTCTTGATTTATGATTTGTTTTGTTCAGAGCAGTTTGTTAGAAATCTGAGCTTAACTCAGCCAAACACTTAGTAAAACTCTGATATCAGTCTTCAACATTCATAAAACCAAACACATATCACATGCATGTAAATTTCATGTCTCTGTAAGCTG
>LPNX010468197.1:18072-78393 GCA_001517045.1 Pseudotsuga menziesii | reverse complement strand
TTCTGTGCATGAACTGTCTCGATTTCTGTGCTATTTTCTTCTAAAAAATTGCCGAAATAACAGTCTATATCAGTCCTCGATTTCTGCCCAACATGCCCTCGATTTTTGTGCCAGAACAGTCACAAAATCGTACTGTACGGACTGCATTAAATGCAGCCGTATGGCCCTCAAAAACTGTGCCCAAAACTCAGCCTGTACCTTGGGAAACGTGCCAGATTTCTTCCTCGAAATCTGTGCCTGATTTTTCTGGAAAAATGTGCCCAAGCTGTCCTGGAAAACCGTGCTGAAACCATACTGTACGGCTGCAATAAATGAGGCCGTACTTCACCTCGATTTCTGTGCACAATAAATGCTGGCCGTACCTTCACCTAGAAACTCGAGCCAGCAGTTAAAGATCTGGGTTTTCGTGCCACTGAAAATCACTCTCAGCTCAGTCTGGGGATTCGTGCCCACACTCAGTCTCTTCAGCAATCTCTTGCAAAATGTGCTTCTCACACTTCTCTCCAAGCTCCTCTCTTGGAAATCGAGCCACTCCAAGAATTCTCTCTTGAATAATGTGCCAAATGAGGTCTCATGCACTTTATTTACCCTATTAGGGTTATTCTCATGACTTTTCACCTTCAACGGACGAGATTAGATCTTGGCCAAGAGATCTATGGCTGGGATCTAATCTTTCACTCACTTAAATCTCCTATGTGAACTTTACAACAAATTTTTCTTTTTGAAAAGTCATATTACCCTAAATATTTAAAAGTACACTTTATGACTTAAAGTCACTTTAAAAACATAATAAAGTGAAACTCAATTTTAAATCATAAAGTCACATCAAAAAGGTACTTTAATAAAAAAACATATTACTAAAGTCACTTTAAGAATATAAATGAGACTCCAAGTTAATGACCCCTGCACCTAGGCACCTGATGCAGGAGTGCCACCGAGCTATCAAAAACTAACACAGTGGACCTCACTGTTCTTTCTGACTTTTGTTACCTTACATTTCTTTTTTCTGAGGTTTGCTATCATTTGCAGCTGTTCATGCTTTTTGGAACTAGGATACGCCTTTGTGTGCACAGCTTTCCTTAAGATCTTGTTACCTTGAGCTGGGAATATTCTCCTGGTAACTTCAGTATTAGCTATCTGGATTTTCTACGTGGATGATATTCTTTAAGACATTCTCTCTTGCTTCTGCCTTACAACCATTCCACACAGTTTTGATCTGTCTAACATAATATTTCGTGCATTGAATATTAGAATGTAAAAAATGATTACTAGATTACCTGATGGATAATTTAGAATTCAAATAACTAGGGGCTGCACTGTAGTCATTTTAGACTGACATGTTGTCCCTTGACTGCACAAACTGGGAAGGTAGTTACCTCTGAGAATTAGATTTTAGTAAGCCCAGTGGGTTAGCTGAATCAGTCCAAAAACAGTGTTTCAAGGCGAGCTCTCTGTGAGGTCCCTGGTTCTGTTCCGGTTGAGTCCCATTGGGTTACAAGCTGCTGTTGTGGCTGGTGTTTGAGCTGTCCTCCATATGTATAATCTGCAGAAGAGGGGGGAAGGGGGGAAATCCCATAAGGTTTTCCTTGAAAAAAATTAAAAAAGAAGTTTAGATTTTAGTCTACCAACTATATTGCTTAATGATTTATGTTATGATTTATTGGAAAATAAGTCATCAAGGTTGTATTGATAACTGCTTAGTCCAGTTCCTGAAAGGACAATGGTCTCTGGCTTCTGATCTCAAACCTAATTCTCTTGCAATCACTCTGTATATTTGAATAAAACAATCTTTTCTCTTTAAGGAATACACATATCGAGCTTTGGACCTGTTACCTCCCAGACCTGCACTCAAAGATATCAAAGTCCTGAAACCATGTGCAACCCTAGAAGAACTTAGGAAGGCTGCCCACTGTCACCACAACAGCTCTTTCTCTCTCTTTAGGCTGGCTCTCCTCCAGCACAAGGGGGGTTTCCCTAAAGGAAAGTATATGATGAACTTTTGATAAAATGGATGGTAGACCAAAATGAGTGCTTTTCCAAAGGGTGATGGAGTCAAAAAGGCAATTTTTAGAGGGCTCAAAATTATGAATGGGAAGGCATGATTGTACTGTTACAACATACTAAAATCAGTATATGTGAATGCTGTTTCAAACTACAGAAATTTAAGTAGAGATCCCTTCCAAAGGTGCTTTCTCTAAACAGAAAATTATTGCAGCAAGGATGTGTTTTATTAAGAGCACAAAATTTATCAACCACCTTTCAAGGAAATCACAACAGCAAAATCACTAATTCAGTAGTAAAAGTTGTAAAACAACTAAGGATAGTGATAGGTAGAAGTTTAGAACTGCAACAAGGGACCTTTTTTCATGGACAAAACTGTGCCTCATGCAAAGCTCATTACAACAGATTTTGAAGTGTAATTTCCAGCAATAGAAATCAGCGTATGATGGATGAAATGATGAACCTCATATTACAAAAGAAACCCTTTGCTTTATCCTCTTCCAAGGTCTTCAAATAGGCTTAGGAGAATCTCCCATTAATCCAACCTTTCTAAACAATGGAGAGAGACTCTCTCTATATAGAGATCTAGCTCAATCTCTCCTACAATAAAATATAATTAAGTGCATTCTAGATCCACTTTTTTCTCTTAGAATAAATATTAAATTACATGCACAATAAGTCCCTTCTAGGAGGGCGCCCTCAACCTATAATAGAATGTAAGATCAAGGGTATGAACAAATGCTTGATGCCACTTGTCTTGCTCTCATGCAAAACACTTCCTTGGATTGTGTTCCTTTGACCATGTAAGATGCCTCCTTGTGTCACTTGTCTTCATTCTCTGTGGAACGCTCCTCAAGATGTCCACATACTAACAACATCAACCACCTAGAAAAGGGGATTCTCCTAGAAATGGGGCATTTTCATATTTTGACCAAGTTTTGCTTCTCATACCATAGATATTGAGGCATTCTAGGTGGTGCACTCAAGTCAAGGCCTTGTTTTACTTGAAAATGAGTTGAAATGATGAAATGATCCCATAAAGGCTCCTTAAATCTAGGGTGCTCCTCAATATGTGCCAATGTTCCCCTTGAAAAGAGGATCTCCTAGATAAATGTGCAAGACAATGGACCATGGTTGTTATAACAACCCCTAAAAGATAGTGTGCCAGGAATGTGTGCAAGGGGTGGGACGCCCTTTTAATGGATACAACCAATCCTCCATGTGTGACCTTTTGTCCAACCCTTTCTTTAATAGATGATGGATGTTGGACATGGCATGGGTAAAGCACCTCTCAAATCGTGCTAACAAACTCCTCATAATGTGGATCTCATGGATAAGTGTGCAAGGAACGGTCCATTGGTTTCTATAACAATCCCTCAAGATAGGGTGACCTCGCAATAGGTGCCAAAATATGTGGATCCATGTGCATGACTATCGTTTGTCCTCCAATTAATGCCTCAAGATGGAGCGCTTGAGGGATATGTGCCAAAAGATGGTGGAACGCTCAATAAATGCAACCACTTCTAAGCACGTGTGCAAAAGTGTAATCAAATCAAAGTTGCTAGAGCATGGGAGACGGAGCGGGAGTGGGAGCTCAAAAGTGCCATTTTCCAAAAAAATTTGGGGGCGAAGCATCTCGGGAGTGTTTATATATATATATATATATATATATATATATATATATATATTAAAAATACATCTATATTAAAAAAACATGTAGAATGCCAAATTAGTTGCAGAATATGTGAAACATGTATATTTATGCTACTTCTAGACATATATTCCTGAATCATGGTACATACTACATACTACCATAGTACATTAATGATTAATCATTCAAGCATCAACCATCTAGCTGCTAACATTTGCAAAGTTACAAATACAAACCATCTAGCAATTACAGACATATTAAAACCATATAATAAGAAGTATACCATTAACTTATGGAACGAAATAGATTATCCACCAACTGTCAACATGACCAAATAGTTATGTTTACAGAATAGGCCATCTGCATAAGTTCTAAAATGATAATTTAATTGAAATATGAAAATTGAAAGGTATGAACATTGAAGTCCAAGACTCCTAGGACCAAAACAATAAAGTTTTTTCTTTCTCTTTGCACCACCACGGTTGCCTCGTGAGCCTCTGCGTGGTGGTAGTGAGCCTGAATCAGGATGTAGCTGTGTAGAATTTGTAGATGGAAATGGAATTGAACGTGAAGGCCCTATTGACGCAGTTGCTGCTGGAGTCCTGCTTTGAAGGGGTACCATGGCAGTGGATGGGGGCGACATGGATGGGGGTGGCATCTCAACATTATCATCATCATAAAAAAGAACATTCTCCAATTGCTCCAAAAGCAATGCTCCATCCTCCACATTGTCCTCCTCTAGATTGTAGTCCCAATTCTTAAATGATTTATCCTTCTTTGATTCCTCATAGTAATGGGACAACACTCATGTAATATCCCAAATACTGATATTTTCTATTTCTATGCAAATTTACTGAAATAGCCGGGCATGCAAACTGCCATGCAAAATTTCCCTATTTTATAGCTGAAATTAGGGTTAGGGTTTGCAGGATAGAATGAACACTTACCATTGATAAGCCGGCTGAATATGCTCCAGAGAGAATACACATGCAAGATGAGCTGAGCTGATGAAGAAATGACCTTGTTTTCTGCTGCAATACCCCGGATGGCTGAATCAAACAACTGTGACGTTTTTGCTGAAGGGATGGTCAGTTTTAGCTGGAAATAAGTCAGAAGGAAGGTGTGCCCGTGCCGGAGAGGATGACCAGAGCATGCAAGAGTTTTGACCTCTTTAGATGCCCTAGCGAATTGATCTACCAATTTGTTGCTCACGCCCCCACAACCCTGTAAACTGCTGCTAGCTGCCCCGGATGGACAATTTGATGGCTGATAATCACCCAATGCAGTAGAGTGATCCTATCAGTGAGGATGCAGGCCGCATGCGGAATAATTATAGTGATCCAGAGTCTTGGTGAATGGTTAGGGTTTCCCAGCTAAATGCCCCTAGTTGTACGGATGAATCTGCAATAACCTTCGGACTTCTATTGGAATAATGGATAATGATGAATGCAATAGACACGGTGACAAACCTGGATGGTTTATCCTGAAGGAAATTAGGGCAAATATCTCACTGCCAAAATCTCGTTAGCTGAAGATGCCGTCTCCAACCCCAACTGCTGTGGCCGCACACTGTGCTGCTACTCAAGAGCTCCAAATTCAATAATAATCCGAAAGTAAAGTCTCCATTTACTTTATCTTTCTTTTATAACTTTCAACTGCGAAAACCCTAACTTTTGACCTAATTAGGTCACTTTAACTTCTAATTTGCAGTTGACTTGCATGCATGTGCATGGAGACTTAATTGGGTGCATGCATCATTAAATACTGCTTAGATGTCATGCATGTCACTTTTAGGGTTTGCATGCATATCACTTTTAGGGTTTCCATGCATGCCATTTTTAGGGTTTGCATGCATCTCACTTTTAGGGTTTGCATGCATGTCACTTTTGGGAACATTACAGTCCTCCCTCGCCAAAGATTGCTTGTCCTCAAGCAATGCCAACGCAAATCCACAATCAATCAACTGAACCAACTAAATCTGGGGATGATCCCAGGGTCCCAAATTATCCTAGGAGATCTGTAGCACCCTTTGCTTGAAACACTGCACTGTACGGTACCATCACCCGAGACCTCTTGAAAGCACCCTCTAGCAATCACTAAACTGTCAGTCACTGTAATCCCAGGGTCCCAAATCAATCTGAGAATTGCAGAGGTCAAAATGCATCCACTGCTACCCTGCGTAGTATCGACACAAGGAGCATCATGTAGACTCCCAAGTAACACCATCAGTAAACACTGTATCCATCCCTCATAAGGTCTTCCACCTGGGTCCCAATGCAAACTTGTGCATATTTCATCCCAAATATCTGAAGGCTCTTGTGGGACTATACCCTTGGCTAGGAATGTCTTCCCAAGAATCACCCACTCAATAGGACACCAACTCTTAATCTCTCTCCAATCCAACCCCTGAAAAGTACCTTGTCCATAAGCACCATCATAAGGAATAATCCTACCAAGCTGACATTCTGCCCTTCTGATTTCAACTGGAATGTTCATATACTGCTGGTCAATTTCTCGATCCTGGCCAACTTGTAAAAACCATTTGCCATTATGCAAATGTGGACTCAAGCTACTGCAAGCCCTGTCTATGTACTCCTTAAGAGGACTACTTTGAAATGCAATAGTATGTTTCTCCTGCTGCCCCATCAAGGAATCTAACTGTTGTTGAATACTAGAAATCCTGACCGTCGACTCGGTACATACAACTTGAAGAACTGTAAGCTCAACATCTCATTGTACTATGGTGTCTTGGAGTATCATGGTCCTCTCTTTCATCGCTAGAATGCTTTCTTTAACACATTCAATCTTCTTTCGGTGACTATCATCTAGAAGCTCTATCTCATGCATGTATAAACTCTCCCTAACCTCCATGTGTGACTGCTCACTGTCTCGACTGCTGTGCTCATTGCCTTGCACCTCATGTATTTCGCCTGTCATAATTGTCTGGACTCCTGCTGTAAGTGATGAAGAGTGTACCAACTCCAACTCATCACACGGCTTGTCCACAATCTGACTAGCGAATGTGCTTGTGTCGCTAGACTAAAAGGATGGTTCTAATGTGATCTCCTCATGCACATCCTCATCATGTACTGTTAACTCCAAATGAAGCTCACCAACAACCTGTACTTCATGCTCATCTTTCTTCCCACTCCCAACTATGCATTTAAGGAGATCCTCATCCAAATCCTTGGGTTGGCTCCCGAACTTGATGGTGTAATAATCTTGAAAGGACAATGCTACACATACCTCATCACCCAAGGCTAGATAATCCTGATATTGAGGCAAGTGTTGTAGTACTGCTAACCTCTTGCCAATTTCCAGTCAAGATCCTTCTCATTGTCTTCATGTTCTCACAAGCTGGCAAAGAAAAACCTTTGTTCTGACATGCACTTCACCAACATCACTGACATGCATTTGCATGTACACACATGCATCAACATGCACTTTTATTCAATTGCTATGTGTCCATAGCTGGCAAGGATCATGCTCTGATACCACTGTAACATCCCAAATCTTGATATTTTCTATTTCTATGCAAATTTACTGAAACAGTCGGGCATGCAAACTGCCATGCAAAATTTCCCTATTTTATAGCTGAAATTAGGGTTAGGGTTTGCAGGATAGAATGAACACTTACCACTGATAAGCCGGCTAAATATGCTCCAGAGAGAATACACATGCAAGATGAGCTGAGCTGATGAAGAAATGACGTTGTTTTCTGCTGCAATACCCCGGATGGCTGAATCAAACAAGTGTGACGTTTTTGCTGAAGGGATGGTCAATTTCAGCTGGAAATAAGTCAGAAGGAAGGTGTGCCCGTGCCGGAGAGGATGGCCGGAGCATGCAAGAGTTTTGACCTCTCCAGATGCCCTAGCGAATTGATATCCCAGTCTGCTGCTCACGCCCCCACAACCCTGTAAACTGCTGCTAGCTGCCCCGGATGGACAATCTGATAGCTGATAATCACCCAATGCAGTAGAGTGATCCTATCAGTGAGGATGCAGGCTGCATGCAGAAGAAATATGGTGATCCAGAGTCTTGGTGAATGACTAGGGTTTCTCAACTAAATGCCCCAGCTATACGGATGAACCTGCAAATAACCTTCGGACATATACTGGAACATTGGATAATGATGAATGCAATAGACACGGTGACAAACCTGGATGGTTTATCCTGAAGGAGACTACGGCAGATATCTCACTACTGAAATCTGTTAGCTGAAGACGCCGTCTCCAACCCCAACTGCTGTGGCCGCACACTGTGCTGCTACTCAAGAGCTTTAAAATCAATAATAATCCAAAAGTAAAGTTTCCATTCGCTTTATCTTTCTTTTATAAGTTTCAACTGTGAAAACCCTAACTTTTGACCTAATTAGGTCACTTTAACTTATAATTTGTAGTTGACTTGCATGCATGCGCATGGAGACTTAATTGGGTGCATGCATCATTAAATAATGCTTAGATGCCATGAATGTCACTTTTAGGGTTTGCATGTCACTTTTAGGGTTTGCATGCATATCACTTTTAGGGTTTGCATGCATGTCATTTTTAGGGTTTGCATGCATCTCATTTTTAGGGTTTGCATGCATCTCACTTTTGGGAACATTACAGTCCTCCCTTGCCAAAGATTGCTTGTCCTCACTTTTAGGGTTTGCATGCATCTCACTTTTGGGAACATTACAGTCCTCCCTTGCCAAAGATTGCTTGTCCTCAAGTAATCGACAATTGTCATAAAAAAAAGCATCCGGAAACCAATACCAGGATCCCATATAAACCATTGGATCACCTCATGCCTCCTTGCCACCCAATCATGAGTTGACCCCTTGATACCGGGATCCTAAACAACCCTTTGACTGATACCAAAATCCATCCGAATGCCCTTAATGAGCCAAGCAATCATAAGTTGCACAGACTCCTTAGAAGATTGCTCCTTCATGCCTCCAAACTCAAGCATCCCTTGAAAAAACTCCTGGAAGAGGAGGTTGGCCCTCTCCTCCATAGCAACTCCACTGATGTCAACTGAGCCTGTAAACCTCGGTGTCTCCATCTCCGTCATATACCTATCTACCCAATCTTCGTATAGATACACTTCCTTGTTGGCTGGTCCACAAGGGATGTGCTCAACTACCTCCTCCCTGGTTAAACCACTAACCCACAAAGGCAACTCGTGATCCCATACTTGATCCAAATCCTTTGTGTTAGATCTCTCCTCAGTTACCTGCAATTTTGAGTGCTCATGTAGAATCATTGTTGAAGGCTCTCCCCTCAAACCATGAGTGGCACTCATGCCCTCATGGGTCACAACTGTCCTGCATCCTGTGTAGGTTGCGATATCCTCTTGGGCACTCACTCGACTGATGTCATCTGAACCAGGATCCCACACATCTGTACTATACCCATTTTGGAAAATAAGGGATGCGTCCCTGTCACTATCGGCTAGTCCCTGGAATATGCCTCCCATCAACACATTTGCATCTACAACCTGAACCATTAATGGTCCCTCCATAAGATGTGGCTCATAACCTCCATACTGCTCGGCATGTATAGAATCAATCCTCTCTGTGTCATGCCTCTCCACTCGTTCCTGTGAATCTAATTGAGGTTCCTCTTTTGCCTTCTCTTCTACCTTGTGCTCATCCATAAGACTTAAGGGTGCAATCTCTGATTCCTTATGGTCCAAACTGTCATATGACAAGAGAGAGTGTCTGAACATGATCCCATCTTCCTTCACTCCCCCAACTATCCCTTTAAGGAGATCCTCATCCAAATCCTTAGGCTGGCTCCCGAACTTGATGGTGTAATAATCTTGAAAGGATAATGCTGCACATACCTCATCACCCAAGGCTAGATACTCTTGATATCGAGGCGAGTGTTGAAGTACTGCTAACCTCTGCCAATTTCCAGTCAAGATCCTTCTCATTGTCTTCATGTTCTCACAAGCTGGCAAAGAAAAACGTTTGTTCTGACATGCACTTCACCAACATCACTGACATGCATTTGCATGTACACGAATGCATCAATATTCACTTTTATTAAATTGTTATGTGCCCACAGTTGGCAAGGATCATGCTCTGATACCACTGTAATATCCCAAATACTGATATTTTCTATTTCTATGTAAATTTACTGAAATAGCCGGGCATGCAAACTACCATGCAAAATTTCCCTATTTTATAGCTGAAATTAGGGTTAGGGTTTGCAAGATAGAATGAACACTTACCACTGATAAGCTGACTAAATATGCTCCAGAGAGAATACGCATGCAAGATGAGCTGAGCTGATGAAGAAATGACCTTGTTTTCTGTTGCAATACCCCGGATGGCTGAATCAAACAAGTGTGACGTTTTTGCTGAAGGGATGGCCAGTTTCAGCTAGAAATAAGTTGGAAGGAAGGTGTGCCTGTGCCGGAGAGGATGGCCAGAGCATGCAAGAGTTTTGACCCCTCTAGATGCCCTAGCGAATTGATCTACCAATCTGCTGCTCACGTCCCCACAACCCTGTAAACTACTGCTAGCTTCCCTGGATGGACAATCTGATGGCTGATAATCACCCAATGCAGTAGAGTGATCCTGTCAGTGAGGATGTAGGCCGCATGCGGAAGAAATATAGTGATCCAGAGTCCTGGTGAATGATTAGGGTTTCCCAGCTAAATGCCCCCAACTGTACGAATGAATCTGCAATAACCTTTGGACTTATACTGGAATAATGGATAATGATGAATGCAATAGACACGGTGACAAACCTGGATGGTTTATCCTGAAGGAGACTAGGGCAGTTATCTCACTGCCGAAATCCCGTTAGCTGAAGACGTCATCTCCAACCCCAACTGCTGTGGCCGCACACTATGCTGCTACTCAAGAGCTCCAAAATCAATAATAATCCAAAAGTAAAGTCTCCATTTACTTTATCTTTCTTTTATAACTTTCAACTGCGAAAACCCTAACTTTTGACCTAATTAGGTCACTTTAACTACTAATTTGCAGTTGACTTGCATGCATGCGCATGGAGACTTAATTGGGTGCATGCATCATTAAATAATGCTTAGATGTCATGCATGTCACTTTTAGGGTTTGCATGCATATCACTTTTAGGGTTTCCATGCATGCCATTTTTAGGGTTTGCATGTATCTCACTTTTAGGGTTTGCATGCATGTCATTTTTAGGGTTTGCATGCATCACTTTTGGGAACATTACAACTCGCAAGTTGTAATGCACATAAACCGATCTCTTTTCTCGACTTGCATTCAACCTGTTTCTTCTAACACTGTGAATGAAACTGTAGGTGCTCTAACACCTCTTTGGAGAAGAAGTGTTCACCACCTGCAAAAGCACTTGCATTGCCAAACGTTGTAGCTCTGGGGCAGCAGCGCCATGCATGTCCCACCACTCAAGAGAAGACAGATTCTCTCGATCTCTAATTGCATGGTTGAACCCAAAGGCACTATTGCTACTAATGTAGAGGCTCAACTGTCTTTTTATGGTATCACTCTCCTCATCAAAATATAATTTTGCTAATGCTTGCATATAACCAGTTTGAACCTTTGGATCTTGGTGTGTTTTTCTGATCTTTGTGTGGTTTTCTCTTCACCCCACCACTAACTGCTGATGTTGAAAGCTTTGAGATATGATAGTATTTTGGGTTAAGCACATATGCTAAGGCATGTAGTGGAATATTTAGATTTTCCCACCGTTTTTCCACCTTTACACAAATATGTTCATACAAGTTCACATCTCTAGGTTGAACAATGTCCTTAATCTACCCCAACATAGTGTCCATTTGCTCATACACCTCCTCGATGACCGATCGATCTGAATTTGCAAACCGAAGCATGTTATAAAATGGCTTGGTTGTTGGAGTTTGTGCAACTTTGGAAGACATTCTTTATTTGTACCTCTTACGGGAGTTTCAACTTGTTGTAATCCATCATACAAACCCTAGGAAGAACAATGTAAACCTTGGGGTGAAAAGCAAGTAATAAAAAGAAATAAAAATAAAATTATAAAAATGTATTATTGCTCCCCCAAGAGAAGTCGGCCCCAATAAATCTTCCTAGTTGAAAATCAGTATAAATAGGAGGTGCCCCCTCCTCATTATTAACTGATTTCCATTCAAGTGACTTTCGCATCACTGAGAGAGAGAAGTGCGCACCTACTGGTGGAGAAGACTGTTTTAGGGTTTCTATCTTTGGAAGGCATTTCCATCTTTTCTCTTTCTTCATTGTATTTTGTTCTTAGAATCATCATCTCTAGATGAAGGTTGTTAGTTTTTCTCCCATTTGGGTTTCCCAGGATAAAAATACTCGTGTCACTATTTTGTGCTTTGTCTTTCTTCTAGGGAGCTTATTGATAAAGGCAATTAAGATATATTGCTATAATCTTATGAAAATCTAACATGGTATTAGAGCAGTGCTAGAAGAAGCCATTGCCGGAACTCTACCGGAAACCTATCGGAACTAGGGTTTCTTCTTTCAAAGCCTTCACTCAACCTTTTGGCGAAAAAGAGCCTTGGGAATTTCGCTCTAAGGAGGGCGCATCTTTTGGTGAAGGCAGAATTCAATTCTGAGAATTTTCAAATTCTGACCTAATTCGGTGAAGGCAGAATTCAATTCTGAGAATTTTCAAATTCTGACCTAATTCTAGAGTTGCAACAGAAATTCGGGTTTTAGTTTTTGACCTACTTTCTTCACAGTTTTGGCTCGACTCTACCTCTTCTCAACTCACCTCTCTAGGGTGCATTTATTTGTGGAGTCAGTTTTCCAAAACTCCAACTTTCATTTTTGACCTAGCCTCTGCTAGGGTTTCAGATCCAAATCTGCAGTCAAGATGATCAGCATGAAGGTTGAAGATCGTTTGGAAGGGGTTTCCAACTTCATCCCCTGGAAGTCTAGGGTTCCCCAGAAGCCGAAGAAGACAAACCTCACTGGAGGAAGAATGATGCCAAACAAGAAGGATTTTGGTGGACTCAGTAAGAGACCACTTGGTTCCTCAAATCTTAGAAAAGACGACGGCGAGGAAGATGTTGAAAACCTTAAAGAAGCTATTTGAACACAGTGTTGAAATATTGTAACTTCAAAGGATATTCTAAATGTATTTTACTGATGTAACCCAAGGGAGATGTTATTATTCCTCTGGCAAGGTGTTACTATTGTATTTGGTCATCATAGAGTCATGAGGTAAAGCCTCCACTTGTGTCGGGTCTTTAGTACCCTAATAAATAATATAATATATTGTTGTGAGTCTTCCTAGGTGAAGTAGGCCCAGACAGTTTAGTGGGGTCGACTTGTCTAGGGTAAAATTCAA
Organism: Pseudotsuga menziesii; assembly: GCA_001517045.1. Lineage (NCBI taxonomy): Eukaryota > Viridiplantae > Streptophyta > Pinopsida > Pinales > Pinaceae > Pseudotsuga > Pseudotsuga menziesii. The sequence continues at coordinate 65,442 of LPNX010468197.1, read as the reverse complement.
TTGGCTCATTGTGTATAAACAGAGGAGCTGTGGTTCTTATTTGAACACAGACTCACTCACTTGAGTAGCGCATAGGAGAGAGAGAGACAAAACATAAGGAGGAGAACACTTGTTTTTGGGGTTGTCTTTTATACATCTTATATAGAGGAAGTTTTGCTGGGTTTTCTTCCCCTTGAGGGTTTCCCATGATAAATGTTGTGTCTATCTTGTGATTGTGTTTCTATCAGTGATTCTTGATATGCTGCTGCTGTGATTTTGAATTGAATACTATTGAATCTAGTCTAGCATATGAAATCTTAACATGGTATCAGAGCTAACCTGATTAGAGCAGCTTTCACAAGGTGAAATTCTCTATTCTCCCTCTCCGGAAGAAATTAGGGTTTTCGCAAAAGTTGGAGTTTTGAAGATCTGCTTGCATAGAAAGTTGCGCCCTCCTGGAGTGCATCTATTGAGCCCTAGATCGAAGTTTTTCGGTGGCTGGATCTCCGGGAAAGCCAAACCCTAGTTTGGCAGTGAACTAGAAAACTGCAGTGAAACAGAACTAGAAATTCTGCAGTACTGCAACCTCACAAGTAGGATTTGAAGACTGAAGATTTGGGATCTCCAGAAAGTAGTTGGGTCAATCAACTTGCCTCCCTCAAGCGCATCTACTGGTAAGGTCAGCCTCCTATTTTGATAAATTTCATTTTTTTGTGACCTACTGGACAAGATGGCCCCAAGCACTAAGCTTGAGGACAAATTGGAAGGCCTAGAAAACTTCATGGCTTGGAAGTATAGTATTGGCCTCATTTTGAAAGAGAATGGCCTTGAGAATTACATAAAGGATGAGATTGCAGAACCTAAAGAAGATGAAGCTAAGGAGAAGCAAGAACAAAACCTAATCAAGGCAATGAGGATCATTGCTGATTCTATTAAGGATCACTTTATCCCTCAAGTGTCATCTAAGAAGACACCTAAGCAAATGTATGATGCACTTTCCAGAATGTATGAGGGAAGGAACATCAACAAAAAGATGAATTTGAGAGCTCAACTAAAGGGCACCAAGATGAGCAAAGGAGAATCTATTCAAGATTACTTCACAAGGGTCTCCCAGTTCAAAGAGAAACTAAGTGCTATTGGAGATACCCTTGGTGAGGATGAATTAGTTATGACTGCTCTCAATGGCCTCACTAGACCTTGGGACTCATTCATCCAGACTCTGTGTCCCAGAAAAGAAAGTATGAAGTTTGACTTAGTATGGGAAGATTGCATACAAGAAGAAGCTAGAGTAGCCAATAGAGAAACTCTCCTCAGAGAAGATGATCAGGCTCTAGCTATCCATACTAAAGGAAGAAAACAATCAAACTTTAAGAAGAGTAATCATAAACCTTCAAAGAAGAAATTCCAGAAGAAGAAGAAGGATTACTCAAAGTATCAATGCTACAACTGTCATAAGATAGGACATCTTGGTAGAGAATGTCCATCACCAAAGAAGAAGAACAACAACAAAAGACATCAAGCTCATCTAGCTGAAGATGAGGATGAAGAAAGACCTTGGAAGAAAACTAGAGGTAAAGATGTAGGAGAATATGTGTTATTCTTTGCACTCTTTGGGTTTGTAACACCTGGAGAAGATACATGGCTTATTGATAGTGGTGCCTCTAAGCACATAACAGGAAAGAAGACAACTCTGTCAAGACTTCAAAAAAAGAACTCTCCCCGGAAGGTATCATTGGGAGATGACGATCAATATCCCATCAAAGGTATTGGTGAATCAAGCTACAAGCTTGACTCTGGGACTTCCATGGAGATGAAGGAAGTACTGTATGTATCAGGATTGAAAAGAACCTACTTTCCATCTCAGCTCTAGATAAGAAAGGATATAGAGTTGCTTTTATAGATGGACAAGTACTTATGTGGTCCAAAGGAAAGACACTTGAAGATGATGTAGTCATTGGAGAAGGAGGTCTGTACAAACTCAAAGGACATCCAAAGACAACCCTTGTCCATGAGACTACCAACTCAAGTGAACTGTGGCATATGAGACTTGCTCACATCAACTACAAAGCATTGCCCTATGTGAGAAAGGTGGTAACTGGGTTACCAGATTTGAAGATCGAACATAAGGGAACCTGCAAGGGATGTGCACATGGAAAGAATATCAAGAATCCATTTCGGAAAAGTGAAACAAAGACCAAAGGTACGTTGGAACTAATCCATTCTGATGTATGTGGTCCTATGCCCTCCATATCCTTGAGTAGATATGAGTACTATGTCACATTTATTGATGATTATTCAAGAAAGACTTGGATATACTTCTTGAAGAATAAGAGTGAAGTGTTCGAGAAGTTCAAGGAATTCAAAGCCTTGATAGAAAACCACTCAGAAAAGAGAATCAAGACACTGAGATCAGATAATGGTGGAGAATACACTTCAAAGGAATTTGAAGCATGCTGTAAGGAGGCAGGAATCAAGAGGGAACTAACCACTCCCTATAATCCCCAACAAAATGGTGTTGCAGAAAGAAAGAATAGAACTATCATGGAAGTAGTGAAGACCATGATTCATGACCAAGACCTCCCTATGCACCTATGGGTTGAAGCTGCAAGAACAATCGTATATGTGCAAAATAAATTATCTCACAATGTTCTTGGATTCAAGACTCCTGAAGAGATGTATATCGGAAAGAAACCTGAAGTAAGCCATCTCAAGATATTTGGCTGCCCAGTATATGTACATATTCCGAAAGAGAAGAGAACCAAATTGGATCCTTCTGGAAAGAAGGGAATATTTGTAGGATACTGTGAAGTCTCCAAAGCATTCAGGGTATACATTTCAGGATTCCATCATATCGAGATTAGTAGGGATGTAACATTCGGTGAAGAGACAACTCTTAAGAAGTTTAGAAGGTGTCAGCTTGAAGAAGTACATGAAGAGGATGTACCTCCCAGAAGGACAGAAGCTGAACCAACTCTTGAAATAGTAGCATCAGAAGATCATGACATGCTAGAGCCTCAGGAGCCCCCTACTATGGATATCTCTCGAAAGAGAAAACCTGCTTGGGTAAGAGAAATCATACAAGAAGTAGAAAGATATGGAGCACCGGAGGACTCCACAAGAACCAACAAAAGATCAAAGCCATATTCCAGTTATGTAGCTTTGATGTGTGATCTTGTAGATCAAGAACCCACCGGCTATGAGGAAGCTGCACAAAAGAAAGAATGGGTTGAAGCAATGATGGAAGAATACCGGTCGATCATGAAGAATGATGTTTGGGATATTGTTCCCAAACCAGAAAACAAGAGTCTGGTATCTTCGAAATGGATCTACAAGATAAAACATGCTATTGATGGAAGTATTGAAAAGTACAAAGCAAGATTTATGGCTAGAGGATTCTCTCAGAAAGAGGGGATCGATTATGAAGAAACATTTGCTTCAGTAGCAAGGTACACTTCCATTAGAACTATCATGGCACTTGATTCCATGATGAAGTGGGACTTACACCAAATGGATGTAAAGACAACCTTCCTTAATGGTGTGATTGAGGAAGAGGTTTACATCGAACAATCACAAGGATTTGAAGTCGAAGACAGAGCGACTCATGTATGTAAGTTGAAAAAGGCTCTGCATGGACTAAAGCAAGCTCCCAGAGCTTGGTATGGCAAAATATATAGCTTCTTGACAAGCATGGGCTTTACCAAGAGTAAAGCTGATCCTAATCTTTATATGAAGATTATGGATGATGAACCAGTCATACTATTGTTGTATGTGGATGATCTATTTCTAACTGGAAATGCGAAACAGATCAAGGATTGCAAGAAGAAGCTGGCGGAAGAATTCGAGATGAAAGATCTTGAATTGATGCATTATTTCCTAGGGCTGGAAGTGTGGCAGAGCCCAGAAGGAATCTTTCTGAATCAGGGAAAGTATGCATTAGAAATCTTGAAAAGATTTGATATGTTGGATTGTAAAGCCATGGCCACACCCATGAACACCAACTTGAAGCTGTTGTCTGATGAGATATTCGAGCTAGTGGACATGACTCACTATAGACGGATTATTGGATCATTAATGTATCTGACGAACACAAGGCCAGATATATGCTTTGTTGTGAACACCTTGAGTTAGTATCTAGTTAAACCTAGACGGGTTCACTTGATAGCTGCAAAGCATGTGATGAGGTACCTAAAAGGTACGATTGATTTGGGACTATACTATGGGAGAGATCATGAGTACAAATTGTATGGATATACGGATTCAGATTGGGCAGGAAGTGCCGCAGACAGAAAGAGCACCTCAGATGGATGTTATTGTCTGGTATCCACCATGATCTCATGGTTTAGTAAGAAACAGTCCAGTGTTGCTCTCAGTACAGCTGAAGCAGAGTACATTGCAGCTTGCTCCACTTGTTGTGAAGCGATATGGCTTCGGAAGTTGATGTCAGGGATATTTGACATGGAGTTGGACACCACATTACTTCTCTTTGACAACCAGAGTTGTATAAAGATGGCAGAGAATCCGGTGTTCCATGATGAATTGAAGCATATAGAAATCCGATATTTTTATATAAGGGATATGGTACAAAAGGGAGCCATCAAGCTCCAATATGGGAGTATCGATGAGCAAGTTGTTGATGTATTGACCAAGCCTCTATTTCGAGTGAAGTTCAAATACTTCCGTTACAAGCTTGGTGTAGTTCGAAAGGACTTTCCTCGCAAGGAGGAATAGAGATGGGACTACAGATGATGAAGAAATGGACCTTCTTCGAAAAGGAAGATCAGGTCGAAGACATGAACCCTCCTCAGACAAAGGGGCAGTAGGTTGATAATATGGTACTTCCCAGGAAAGGGGGAGTAATGATGAGACTGGCATCGATGATGGATGACAGTGATGATGATGGTCTGACATTTATTTGTGGACGACAGTATCCTCTCTTGAGGATGGCAGGTATAACACTCTGTTCATGAGAGTGGTTCTTACTAGCTAAGGATGGCCCTACAGATGCTACTCTCGCATGGAGAGTACCCACATTCACTTGTGGACGATAGTATCCTCTCTGGAGGATGGCAGGGATAACACTCTGTGCTTGAGAGTGGTCCTTATTAGCTAAGGATGGCCCTGCAGATGTTACTCTCGCATGGAGAGTAACCACATTCAGTTGTGGATACCGTAGAATAACACTCGCTCATGAGTGGTCCTAACCTTTGTTGTATGGATGCTCTACAATGAGTCCTCACGGACGACAGGACTGGCATTGTGTATGCAGTTGATATCTGCTTTGCAGATTATACACTTGTATGGAGAGTATGCCTACATTCATATGTAGATACCATAGAATAACACTCACTTAGGAGTGGTCCTAACCTCGGTATGGATGCTCTATGATGAGTCCTCACGGACGCCGTAGTATAACACTCACTTGGGAGTGGTCCTAACCTGTGTGGTATGGATGTTCTACGACAGGATGGCATTTTGAATGTAGTCGAGATCTGCTCTGCAAACAATACTTTTGTTTGGAAGAGTACGCCTACACGTAAGTGTAGATACCGTAGTATAACACTCACTTGGAAGTGGTCCTAACCTATGTGGTATGGATGGGCTACGATGAGTCCTCACAAACAACAGGGCCGGCACTGGGTGCGGTCGAGATCTACATTTAGTTGTAGACGATTCAATTGATCGATTTCATGGATCACGCTGATGGTGGATTGCATCGTCCTTGGACTCGGGTCCTAAAGTGATTGGGATTGATCATCCCGCAAATAGATCATGTGTATTGTAGGTAGTGTGGCGGTAAAGGATCAAGTAGATCGAAGTACAGCAGAAAAGGGTCAAGTAGATCGAAGCACAGTCGCAAAGGATCGAGAGGATTGAAGTACGGTTGCAAAGGATTGAAAGGATCGAAGTACTGCTGCTAAAAGGGTCGAAAGGATCGAAGTACTGCTACAAGGGTCAAGAAGATCGAAGTGCTACTGCAAAAGATCAAAGTGCTGCTGCAAAGGATCGAGAAGATCAAAGTGCTGCTGTAAGGATCAAGAAGATCGAAGTACTACTGCAAAGGATCAAGAAGATCGAAGTGCTGCTGCAAAGGATCAAGAAGATCGAAGTGTTGTTACGAAGGATCGAAAGATTGAAGTGTTGTTGCAAAAGGATCAAGTGATCATGTGATGCAGAAGATGAAGAGTAACTGTTCCAGTTACTGATTGTGAAAACTTCCTATGACGTATAGATGTATTACCTCAATGTATTGTTGTAATTATTGTCTCTCTATTCTCCTATAGTCTGTGATGATGTTGTCAATAGAATAACCTTCTCATTAAGGGGGAGTGTTGAAATATTGTAACTTCAAGGGATATTCTAAATGTATTTTACTAATGTAACCCAAGGGAGATGTTATTATTCCTCCGACGGGGTGTTACTATTATATTTGGTCATCATAGAGTCTTGAGGTAAAGCCTCCACTTGTGTTGGGTCTTTAGTACCCAAATAAATAATATAATATACTGTTTTGAGTCTTCCTAGGTGAAGTCGGCCCAAACAGTTTAGTGGGGCCGACTTGTCTAGGGTAAAAGTCAGTTGGCTCATTGTATATAAATAGAGGAGCTGTGGTTCTTATTTGAACACAGACTCACTCACTTGAGTAGCGCATAGGAGAGAGAGAGAGACATAATAGAAGGAGGAGAACACCTGTTTTTGGGGTTGTCTTTTATACATCTTATATAGAGGAAGTTTTGCTGGGTTTTCTTCCCCTTGAGGGTTTCCCAAGATAAATGTTGTGTCTATCTTGTGATTGTGTTTCTATTAGTGATTCTTGATATGCTGCTGCTGCTGTGATTTTGAATTGAATACTATTGAATCTAGTCTAGCATATGAAATCTTAACACACAGTAGCATCAATGTGACTCTCATATTGAGGAATAAACTGTCGAATATGAAGATGACGAAGTCCGAAAATATTGCCTCATATTTCATGAGGATCACCGAGCTTCGGGACAAGCTAAAGTCCAGTGGAGACAACCTTGAAGAAAAGGATCTCGTTATGGCCACCTTAAATGGTCTCCCACCATCTTGGGAGTTTTTCATCCAAACTATAAGTGGTTGAACCAAGTTGCTCAAATTTGATAAGCTATGGACAAAATGCACTAAGGAAGAGGCGAGAATAATAGCACGCCAAAGACTTCATGGCACTCAACCTGAGGAAAATCAAGCGTCCGTATCTCATGCCAAGAAAGGCAAGGGAAGGGAAAGAAAGTTGTACAATCACAAGCATCAAGATAAGAGATCAAGTCCTCCCCCAGATTAGAAGAAACAAAAGAAAGATCTATCTCAGGTCCAATGCTACAGGTGCAAGAAATACGGTCATTATGCCAGTAGCTGTCGAAGTTCACACAAAAGGAAGCATGAAGCTTCAACTGCTGATGTATAAGAAGATCATCATCACATGAAACAAAAGAATGAAGATCGTACTTAAATCTTCTTCATATCAGCTCTATCAGGTACTGTTCCCACCACTAGTGATACCTGGCTCATAGATAGTGGTGCATCTAGACACATGACGGGATATAAAGAAAATCTCTCAGAGGTAGTTGAGAAAGATTCTCATCTCCGTGTTGTACTGGGAGATGATGCTAACTACACTGTAAAGGGATCTGGGCTACCTCCCCTCAGCTAGAGTCCAATGATACTCTACACTTAAGTGATGTGCTCTATGTACCTTGTATGGAAAGAAATCTTGTTTCCATCTCAGCCTTAGAAGACAAAGGATACAAAGTAGCATTTTTAGATGGAAAAGTATTTGCTTGGCAAAAAAACTCAAGCATGGGTACAGCCAAAGTAATTGGTATGAGAGAGGAGAGCTTGTACTGACTGAACACTCTACCAGTCCAAGCCCTAGTCCATGACTCTACAAGTATGGGTGAGCTATGACACAGAAGGCTAGCTCATTTAAATTACAGAGCTCTCCCAACTGTAAAGAATATTGTTACAGGTATACTAGTGCTACAGGTAGACCATGATGGAACATGTAGAGGATGTGCACTTGGAAAGAATGCCAACAAATCCTTCCCAGATAGTGAGAGAAGATCCAAAGAAATCCTGGATCTAGCGCACTCTGACTTGTACGGTCCAATGACAGTTGCTTCATTGGGAGGATATCATTACTATGTGACTTTCATTGATGACTACTCACGTAAGACTTGGATATACTTTTTCAAGACCAAGGAATCCGAGGAAGTATTCAACAAGTTCAAAGAATTCAAAGCACAAATCGAGAATTTGTTAGGGAAGAGGATCAAGATCCTAAGATCAGATAATGGTGGAGAATACACCTCTACAGAATTCAGTGATTTCTGCAAGGAAGCAGGAATTAAGAGGGAGTTCACAGTTCCCTACAACCCCCAGCGAAACGGTGTTGCTAAAAAGAAAGAACACAACAATTGTGGAGGTAGCCAAAGCCATGATTCATGACCAGAGTCTACCTATGTTCTTATGGGCAAAAGCATCCTGTAACACCCTGGTTTTGATCCCAAGGGGGAGGGGAATGTAATGCCCCGGTTTTGACCCCATTATAATGAAATTGTACATGATGTATATATTGGGATGAAAATCACGGCAAGGAGCTTAAGGCCAAGTCCTTGCCATTGATTGATGTTTTTGTGTATAGGTGATCAAGGTTGATGCCTCTGGTTATGGTGCTAAGTCAAGCACAACATGGTTTTGAATATCATGTAAATACACAATTTAATAAAATACCACAGCTAGCTATGCACTGCAACGTGAAAAGAGATGGGGGCATGATTTCACAGAGGAACAGAGAGGGATTAAACCTGCAGATGCCAGGTGAGTGATTGCAAGTTCAATCCTCACAAAAACCAGTTTAATCAGCATAAAAACCTTCATTGATTTACCCAGGCGAACGCAAGACAGATTAAATCCTTTTGGATAAGAAATTTTGCGTCCACTAGCTGATGTTAAACAACTTGCTAGTTGAATCAGCGGAATTGTTGTGGACCGTTGGATCTGTGTCCCCACCAGATCAACGGTGGACTCCAAACTTGATGAGGCGGATTTCATTGAAATTTCGTGCACATCAAAGGTTTGTTTGGCCGCGCAAGTTCAATCAACGAAATCGCTGTGCGCCGTCGATCTGTTTGATGGTCGATCCCAGCCGTAGATCTGTTCAAAAATTGCCGTTCTTTAACTGTTCATCGTGGTTCGTCCCTATGCTTGCGCATTCAATTTTCTTGTAGGAAATTGGTTGAGGCAGTTAATGCCTTGGGCAGAGCAAGGCATGGCAGTTGATTTCATGGTTGAGCAAGTCTGCAGTTGCAGGAGCCGTGTTTTTGCTTCTGAAGCAAGTAAAACCCAGAATTGCGTGCCTAGTTTGTCAACCCTGTCTTGATCTGAACATTGTGGTCATTGGAACGATTCATTTCATTCACGATTATGCGTTGTTGTTCACTCTCTTGAGTCATAGAGAAGGTCTCAGTTCGTGATTGTGCAGTGTGGTTCACTGTTTAGTGTTGTTCAGTCCATTTACATTTTGTTACTGAGCGGTCTGCAAACCTGTTTTCTTTGTGTTACAGGGTGGGGCCTGTGTTGCTGTGTTTTCCCTGTGATTTGTTGTGATTTACACCTTGGTTTGGGTCTGAACTGTATGCAAGACTGAGGAGTGGAAGAGAAGAGGAATGGACTTGATAAACCTAGTGCAGAGAGGAACCTCATGAAAAGGTAAGAGTGGTTGGTAAATCTTCACTACATGCCCTGAAGAGCACTAGAAGGGAAGGCATAGCGCGAGGGACTGTGGAGCAAAGAAGGGGATGCTTCCTTGTGTTGGGTGTGTAGGTAATGTGGACCCCAGGCTAGATAGACCTTGTGGAGGTGTCCCTAGCTCTTGAATGAGCCACTAGCTTAGTTATTCTACCTTTCCACTGCCTTAGCAACCTGATAAACCCAACTGGTAGTTGGCTTAGCTGTGTCTTGTTGTGCATTTTGGTCTTGTGAGTAATCCTTGGTTGGACAGCCTGATAAACCCAGCATTGTGATGGCTTGACTGTGGACAGTCTGATAAACCCAACATTGTGATGGCTTGACTGTGGACAGTTTGATAAACCCATCAGCTAGTTGGCTTGGCTGGTCCTTATTGTGAAAGTTGGTTTGACTATGAACAGTCTAATAAACCCAACTGTATGCTGGCTTGGTTGAGTGTCTGATAAACCCAGCATTGTTTGGCTTGTAAGCCAACAACTTGATAAATCCAACTGAGTGTTGGCTTGGCTGGACAGTCTGATAAACCCAATTAGAGGTTGGCTTGACTGTGTGTGTTTTGACCTGGCTGTGTGTGAGTTTGCTGTTCCCTAGTTCCTTTTGGAATTCATGTCCAGCTTGGGGGTGGCAGTTGTGTTGAGAGATTAATGAATACACTGGCCTATGGTTGGGTGGAACGTTGCAGCAACATAGCTAGTTGCGAGACAACTTAATCATCAAGATAAGTATCTCTTTTATGTTTGTTTATGCAATGTATTTGTCTATGAATTGCTATGTTCATGTTGAATGCTTGTTGATGATTAAGTAGAGGTTTACTTGTGTATGTTTCCCTGCATTTTACTCCTATATATGCCTTGTGTTTTTGCAATGCATTTTGCTTAAGTCCTTGGAGGCTAGAAGCCTGGTGGCAGGGTCAGAATGCATGTGATTAAGTGTTTCCGCCTCTTGGAATCCGCTTAAGGAAAGCGGAAGGCGGAATTCGAAAAAAGGGAAGTGGTACAAGGCAGAAAGTTAGTTTTCTGCACTCCGTGATCCGCCTGTGGAAGGCGGAAAAGCGGAAAGAGGAAAAGCAACGAAAAGTCCAAGGCATAGTCGAGTTTTCGACTTTCGAACCACTGCGGAAAGCAGGAAGGCGGAAATCGACAAATCTGGAAAAGTCGAAGGCAAAAGATGGATTTCCGCTTTCCGAAGTCGGAAGTCGGAAAGCAGAAGGTCGAAAGTCGGAAAGCGGGAAACCGACGGCCAAGGTAGTCATTTCGTGCATTTTCTCATTCCGAGGTGGGAAGGCAGAAAGCGGAAGTGCGGAAGGCGGAATTCTGGTTGAACATTTCCATCGAATGTTAAAGTTTCGATTCCCGAGTTTCGAGGTCGGAAAGGCGGAAGAGTGGTCGAGTATATTCGTCGCACATGGTGTTTCCCATTCCCAAGTTACGCAAGCGGAAGGAGGAAAGCGGAAGTGCGGAGGGCGGAGTGCGGAAAGAACAAGTTCAGTGCGGAAATGGTGTTTCTGGTCGCAGTAGGGATCTGTGAAGGGCGAGAAGACTGTTACAGTGCTTTCTAAGCCTGAGAATGAGTGTTGAAGAGTGTGTTAACATCCATGCCCTGTGTTTCGAAAGGAGAACAAGGGTTCTTGAAGCAAAATTTTTAATTATTCCGCATTATGGGGTATGGGGACGTTACACATCCAAAATGACTGTATATGTACAAAACAGATGCCCACATAAGATAGTGAAGAACATGACTCCGAAAGAAGCTTTCACAGGAGTAAAACCAGAAGTAGGTCACCTCCGAGTCTTTGGCTGTCTAGTCTACATACACGTGCCCAAGGAGAAAATGACGAAGTTTGAACCTTCAAGCAAGAAGGGAACTTTCGTGGGATACAGTGAATCTTCAGGAAAGGCAGAGGATCAGACATGGAGATCGATGATGAGGTGATGCTAGGATCAGAAGAGATGATATCATCTCCCCCTCCAGTCCAGAGGGAGTTAGCAGAGAAAGATGAACACATCGATACCATTGATCCTATCGAGACAGTTGACAATCCTAGAGATATTACAGTAAACCAGAAAAGACCTAGATGGGCACAACAGATCTTACAGGATGTAGAGGGGCATGAAGCTCCACATGGCACTTTCCGAGAAAGCAAAAGACCTCAGAGGTTCTCCAATTATGTGGCATTAATGAGTCACATCATTGACTCAAAACCCACCACTTATGAAGAAGGATCCAAACATCAAGTTTGGGAGGATGCCATGGTGGAAGAATATCAATCCATCATGAAGAATGATGTGTGGGAGATTGTGCCTAGACCCGAGGGGAAGTCAGCCGTGACTTCCAGGTGGTTATACAAAATCAAGCATGGAGCAGATGGGAGCATTGAAAAATACAAGGCTAGATTTGTTGCCATAGGGTTCTCTCATAAAGAGGGAGTCAATTATGATAAGACATTTGCTCCTGTGGATCGATATACTTCCATCAGATCGATCATTGCTATTGCTTCAGCTATGGGATGGAAGTTGCATTAGATGGATGTTAAGAAAGCCTTTCTCAATGGTATTATTGAGGAAGAAGTATATATTGAACAACCAGAAGGGTTTGTTGTTCATGGAAAGGAGTCTCATGTATGCAAGCTAAAAAAGGATTTATATGGACTCAAGCAAGCACCCCGTGCTTGGTATGGACGAATAAACGGATTTTTGGTGAGTCTGGTATTCACTAAGAGTGATGCAGACCCCAACCTTTACTACAAGGTTGTGAATGATGAGCCACTAATTTTGGTACTATATGTTGATGACTTGTTTCTCACTGGAAATGAGAAACTTATCATATGGTGTAAGAAGAAACTCGCCTTTGAGTTCGAAATGAAGGATCTTGGATTGATGCATTACTTCTTGGGATTAGAAGTATGGCAGAGGCAGAAGGAGATTTTCCTAGGTCAAGGAAAATACACCATAGATATACTGAAGAGATTTAGAATGTTAGATTGCAAGTCCATCGCTACTCCGATGGGTGCAAATTTGAAGAAGTTGAGAGATTCTGCTTCAGATTCAAATTTGATCGATCCCACTATGTATCGCTAGCTGATTGGGTCCTTGATGTATCTGACGAACAACAGACCAGATATTTGTTTTGCTGTGAATACCCTCAGTCAGTTCATGTGCGAACCGAGGCAGATTCACTGGATTGCTGCAAAACATGTGCTCAGATACTTACGTGGCACTGTGGGATATGGTCTATGATATGATTCAGAATGTGATTTGAAATTGTAATGGTTTACAGACTCAGATTGGGCTGGATGCACTACAGATAGGAAGAGTACTTCAAGATGTTGTTTCAGTCTGGGTTCTGCAGTAATTTCCTGGTGCAGTAGGAAGCAGAACTCTGTAGCTCTCAGTACTGCAGAGGCCGAGTACATGGTTGCTAGCTCAGCAGCTCGAGAAGCAGTTTGGCTTCGTAAACTTCTTGCAGGATTGTTTGGCCAGATTCTAGAGCCAACCGTGATTCAGTGTGATAACCAGAGTTGTGTGCAGATGTCAGTGATCCTGTAATTAACGACAAGCCAAAGCACATAGAGATTCAGTATCACTTCATATGTGATATGGTGCAGAAAAGTGCGGTTGAGCTACAATATATTTCGAGAGATGATTAGACTGCAGATGTTCTCACCAAGCCTCTTCCCAGGGTGAAGTTTGAATACTTTCACGGAAGACTTGGAGTAGAAGAGAACGTATCTCTCCTTGAGAGGGAGAGATGACTGAGAGACTGAGAGGCATTTACACCATGCCTTTTCCTTAGGTACCTCTACTCATCCAGGTTCTCAGCCAGGTATGGGAGAAATCCCATTGGCAGATGAGACGGATATGTAGTAGATGGTCGGATTCACACAGGTGCCTCTGCTCGTCCAAGTGCTCAGCCAGGTATGGGATAAATCCCATTGGTAGATGAGTCGGACAGGTAGTAGATGGCCTTGTGATTACAAAGGTACCTCTACTCATTCAAGTTCTCAGCCAGGTATGGGAGTATCCCATCGGCATATGAGACGAACATGCAGTAGATGGTCATACACATTTGCTCGTCCAGGATTCTCAAACCAGGTATGGAAGTTTCCCATTGGCAGTAGAGACAGACATGTAGTAGAAGATTTTCTCTCAGATATCTTGATAGAACTGATTCATGAAGACACCTCTTGAAGGACACAGATCGTGCAAACAACCTTCAGTATGTATAGAGATGATGGAGACAATATAGATGTACAGATGAAACCCAGATGATCGTGATGTTGATGAATACCGAAGAATACCTTCCTTGTTGAGAGGGAGTGTTGGAGTTTGTGCAACTTCGGAAGACATTCTTTACTTGTACCTCTTACGAAAGTTTAAACTTGTTGTAATCCATCATACAAACTCTAGGAAGAACATGTAAACCTTGGGGTGAAAAGCAAGCAAAAAAAAAAAAAAAAAAATTATAAAAATGTATTATTGCTCCCCCAAGAGAAATCGAACCCAGTAAATTTTCCTATTGGAAAATTAGTATAAATATGAGGCGCCCCCTTCTCATTATTAACTAATTTCCACTCAAATGACTTTCGCATCACTAAGAGGGAGAAGTGCGCACCTACTGGTGGAGAAGACTATTTTAGGGTTTCTATCTTTGGAAGGCATTTCCATCTTTTCTCTTTCTTCATTGTACTCTGTTCTCAGAATCAACATCTCTAGACGAAGGTTGCTGTGTTGTCTCCCATTTAGGTTTCCCAGGATAAAAATACTTGTGTTACTGTTTGGTGTTTTGTCTTTCTTCTATTGATCCTATTGATAAATGCAATTAAGATATACTGCGTTAATCTTATGAAAATCTAACATTGGTGATCTGCAAAACATACTTGACTTGTGACAAAAATAGCTATCGAGAACAGTGTCCTTTGCTGCATCTATGCCCTCTCTATCAATGCTAAGGTCATCCCACTCATTACTCATCACCATTGCACGCAATGCATGTCTTACCCTCAGTAGGTTCTTGAAGGTGAGGAAATAACTACCAAATCTAGTCTTTGCAAGCTTAAGTAGTTGCAATTTAGAGTAAGTGTTGTAAAATGGATTGACCTTTGTATGAGTTGTCACAATTTGATGAGTTCTTTCCTCGCTTGTACAAGGCATCAATCCATGCACATTCTTTATGCCTGACAAAGTCATGCATCAAAAGGTTCAAAGTGTGCACCAAACAACCAAACCAAAAGATGTGAGGATACTTTCGCTCAATGATTTTTTCTGTTGCCTTACAATTTGCTCCATTGTTAGTGATTACTTGATTCACATTTTCAAGACCAACCTCATCAATGGTTTTTAGTAGGACCTTTGTTATGTTTGGAGTAGATGAAGTGATTGATGAGGAGTCATGCGCTGCAAGAAAAACTGCACCACTAGCTGAAACACCAAGGACATTTATCAAATGTTGGTTTCTAACATTAGTCTAACCATCAAATACAATGGATACCCCAATATCTTCCCACCCATCTGTAAACCGTGCAAGACCTCTTTTGATTTCTGCTCTTTCCTTATCTAGTAACATAGTTCTAGCTTTTTCATATGTGGGGCCTTTGTACCCAGCAGGGGCTTTGTTGATGGCTTTAACCATATCATGCCATTAAGGGGATCAAAGAACATTGAATGGCACACCACATGCATAGAGAAACTGTGCCACTTTTTCAATTGTATCATCCCTGTTGCCGCTGTTATCACCAACCTTGTAGTTGCCTAAGTGAGGTGGATCCAGGATGGATGGCAGAGGGGCAGGCAACTAAGGAGGTGGAACTAAGACTGCCTAGACTCCCAAATGGATGGTTGTCACGCCAATCAAGGGAGTCTTCGCTTTATGTTATTTAAGTCCGAGACAACAAAGGGGGAGACCCAAATCTACTCCCGACAAGAGAGATCAGACCTATACACCAGATCAGATCAAGTGGGCTTGAGGTGCGTAAGGTGTAAGGTAATTGAAGACCCTAGATCTATGGGAAATATTACCAGGTGTGCCAAGGCTTTGGATTACGGTTTTGGAAATGTTAAGTTCAATCCAAAGTGGAACCAAGGTAACTTATGGGGTGGATACAAGATCTGGAGTTGAGGTACTAGCAACTGATGAAGATAACCGCTGCCTTGGGAAATGTAACCAATGCAGGGTGATTAAGGATAGAGCTGGGACTATCTAGTACCAAAGGGATAGACTCAATGAAAGATGTGACAATGTCAAAATACCTGAGTCATCAGAGATAGTCAACTTTCAGGGAAAAGAGATGAAAAGAGGGCTAGCGCTAAGCTTGGAGATGAATGCCGGTTGGGCCTTGGGCAATGGAGTCAGTATTTGCACAGCGTTAGAGTGAACCCACTTGGGATATGCCCTGATCTATGGACCCAGAAAAGTATTTGGCCCTGAAAATTCAGTTTGCAAGGGAGACCAGCAGAAGGAGGGCTAGCGCTAAGGTTTGGAGGGACAGATCCTCAGATATAGGACAATCTGGGAGGCATCATCTCAGCGTTGGAGGAGAAATGGGATGTGGATGACTGGATCTACAAACCCAAGTTGAAAAAATGCAGAAAAAATCAGATTCAGAAAAGTTAGAAAATGACTAGGAGTGTTAGGGTGCCGAAAGTCAGTTTCTTAGATCTAGGGCCACCTGACAGCAACTAGCTCAGCGTTGGAGGTGTTTTGGAATGAGGAGGACCCGATCTACGAACCCAAGTGGTTATTTTACGGAAAAAGTCAGAATTTCAGTGGGGGCGCTGGGGTTTAAACAATCAATTTTTTAGATCTAGGGTAAACCAACAACCTTTTGGACAGTGTTGAAGATGAATTGGTGAGAGGGATGTTCGATCTACAAAACCCAGCAGTGGTTTGTCCAAAGATCAAACGGTTCCCCGATTAAGTCTTTTTGGATTTTTTAATATTTTGGAGTTTTCAGTAAATTGAAGAAAAGCAGGTACAATGGATTGAGATCATGGAATAAAAGAACCAACCTGTAGATCTTACCTGGAAAACCTTGTAGATGCCTTGATGATGATGATCTCTGCTATCCCAATCAATTTGAGAAGCTTTGAGCAATTTCTATGTCCAACGTTTTGCTCCAAGGAGTCAATGTGCCCTCTCTCTTGCACAACAAACATCAACCATATCAGATTTGTTGCCACATGAGAAAAAAACTAAATGCTACAGAAAAATCGCAATGACACTAATGAAAATGCCCTGATAAAAAACGAAGACAATCCAAGCGAGTTGAGGCCCCCCTGCAAAAACGCCCAAGCTGAAGTCGCCCTCCTGTAGACAAGACAAAGATTCCAAAAAATATATAGATCTTGCAACAATTTCTCGAATGCTAGGAAGGAAAAGACTTTCCAATCATCATCTAAGAACATCAGATGCAAAGGAGATCAAAAAAATATCCACAAGAAAAGTTTTCTATTATCCAGATCCAAGAGCCAAAGACCCTTTACAAATGAGAAGCTCTCTCCTTTAAATAGAAATGAGAGAACCAAAATCCTAACCACTTTCAAAATGAGTGGTTAAGATTAAAAGATAAAAATGTTCTAATCAATGGTTGAGATGAGCTCAACATACAATACATGGATCAATATAACCATAAAGTATCAAAGTGGACTAGATCACCCATAAAGAGGGTACCCCACTCAACAAGAAATAAATGAAGCACATGGTGGGTCCATGGAGTGTTAACTAACTCCCTCTAGGTGCCCCATGGCACAATAAAATAAAATAATATTTTAATTTTTTGACTTTGTGCCTCCTAGAGGAAATTGTGAGCCTCCCAAAAGCTCCAGAAAATAATATAAATATGCCCAAAAAATAGGTGTGGGCCCAATCAGGTGCTGCAACTGTTGGAGAAGGTGCGGAGGACATCACTGTCATCATCATGACTCATCCCATGTCATTTGCTTGCCTCAGTAGCCCAAATCGATTTCTTCAATAGCCATTTAATCATTTTTTAATTTGCCTCGGGAAATGTGAACCTGCCAAAACAGCCTCCTAGGGTGCCTGCGTTGTCCAACGGAGCCCACCAAGCTCTCTGGGATGGGGGTACTATGGTACAATCAAGTGGCTGCACCCCCTATGCCCCATACAGCGCCTTAGGAGATCCAATAAAAACATTTCCCTGCTCAGACACATCATCCTGTGAAGCAAAACTGCACCAAAAGAGTAAAATGAGCCTGACCATCTCTGCAAGTACCCGGAACTGAAAATAAACTATCTCATTAGACTCAGAGAGTCCAAATCCATCTAGGGTGTATACTCATTCCCTTTCCAGGTCTCTACCTGATCATCAGCCATATCCAATAGACAATATAATCATCTGTAAATGACCAGATACCAATAATATAACTCAGACTATCATCCATCTGCTGCAAGTGTTATAAGGATAAGACATGCTCTACAAATCATTTAAGCAACAATCATAACAAGTAGCAGTCATTTCACTGGCGGTACATCAACCAAATACATATATAGGGTTTTATTTATTATTACTCGAACCAGGCTTTCAGAACTATACTCACTTCATAGTTGTAGTCAATTTGCTAGTGAAGGGTGAAGGCTGAAATTGACAAGGCTAGGGCAAAGGATGACTACTTACTTAACATCATGACACTTTGGATATGGAAAGGGAATACTCGCTATAACCACATGCCGAACAAACAACAATACAAGGAATGGCGGTGCCTCACAAATGGGTAAGTTGTTTAGAGAGTGCTTATTCAACTTAGGCATAATGTCTACATCAAGTTTGATCCAAGTTCATTAGGACCATCAATTTATTTCCATGGCCTTTTTGGCCTATTTGACCCTTTGGGACTTCACCAGTGCTTAAAAGCATAGCTAATCGCAGCTTTCATTTGGGACATATTCAAATTTATAAGGTCAACAATATTTGGATATAGCATATATTTAACCATTGCCTTTTCTTATACCCTTCAATGGGTATTTTAGCATTTCATCGCTCTTGCCCTTTGCTCACATATGTTAAGAAACACATTTTAGAATTTACATTTTCCATGGGCGCATATATAAATATTTCCAATACAAGTAGTACATGAGCTTTTAGTTTTAGCCAACAACATCTCAAGTGACCAGGGGGAGTTCTGCACAGTGCCAAACATCGGGACAACCAACTAGAATGATTTAGGCATACAATCCAACTCACCAAAGGCAAGTTCTGTCACCAACTCAGAGCCGAGACACAATATAAACAAGGAGGTTTGTCCAACAAAGGTTCTAGTGGGGAAAGGTCCTCCATGCCACAAGTCAAGTAGTAAGTTGAGTTAAAACAAAACTGGAAGGTAATGGATGGGTGGAGACAGTGAAAGATGAAGCCAACACTAGTAAGCCAAAGCAATGGTGGGAATGACTACCTCTATTCTCCCTAAGGAGGGTAAAACCAATGAGTATAGATCAGGAACTTCCAAGTCTAAGTAGGGACATCAATACATAATACCAGTGAAGCACGACTCGGGAAGGACTCGCGAGTCTACCCGAGTCAAACCCCAAAATGAGAAACCGTTTCAAATTCGGCGCAGACTTGCCAACCTGGCACAAACTCATCTACTCGCCAATACTCGCGTGTACTCGGTAGAGACACGGTCGGACTCGCCTGAAATCCATGGATGCCCAAAAAAACCTTGCGGAAATGACAACGAACTTCAAACGTTTTTATGGTTTGCTTGAATTCTGGCGTTTTTATTTCCCATGAGTGATTATCAATCGTCAATTTGTATGGGCGGGATGATTCTCAACCATTTGCAGCGTTTCCAAACTGTCTGACTGTCGATGGAAGCGAATTTCATGAGCAATCCTAAAACCGCCCATTTGGATTAAACCGATTTCGATGATTGGGGTGATTCTCAACCATTCATGACATTTCCAAACTTTATGACACCTGACGAAAACAAATATCGTGAGAAATCCTCAACCCTTGATATGGATGCTTAATGTGATTCTCTGCCATCAACTCATCAACGGAATTCCCTGGACTTTAGTTTAATACTCTGGTAGTGATAAATCTTATTCAAAATTCATAGTTTTGAAAATGTTTTTAAAATATAATTTTTTATATAAAAGTTAATTTAATGTTGGTTATTCAAAATTCAGAGTTTTGAAAATGTTTTTTAATTTTTATAATATAATTTTTTATATAAAAAGTTAATTTTAAAATTTTAAGTTGATTGAGATAAAATTACATAAGTTTCTATTACCATAGAGTTTTGAAAATGTTTTTATAATATAATTTTTTATATAAAAAGTTAAATGTTTTATAATATATATTTTAATATAGAAAGTTAATTTTATGTTGATTAAGATAAAATTACATAAGCATCATAGAGTTTTGAAAATGTTTTTATAATATAATTTTTTTATATAAAAAGTTAATTTTATGTTGATTAAGATAAAATTACATAAGTTTCAATATAGTATATACCATATAGTCTTAATGTCAATGGTGCTCCCAAAAATACATGGGTATCTACTATTAATATAAAGTGTGAATATGGTTATTGATGTACTTTCTTTATTTTTTGGCCTAAAATTTATCATATTTTAAGCTTTTTTCTATTTGCCGAGTCTGTTCCGAGTCCTTCTCGAGTCCCGAGTCGACGAGTCATATGCCAACCGAGTCTTTGCCGAGTCCGAGTTGTGCAACATTGCATAATACAAATACATCCAAGTCCATATATTTATGACCGCCAGATCATGACACTAAATGCTAATATATGTCACAAAAATGAGTATAAGAGCAATGACAACCATAACACAATATAATAAATGCCGAGTCATAACCATGAAAATAATCCATTTGAACCATCATTTGTCCAATGAGAAAACACTAAAACCAATCTGGGCATCATCAACTGCTCTGTAAATGACTAAATGGCTACATCAGTCCTCGAATTTGAGCGTCCTGAGACTTAGTCTTGACATGGGAGAGTATAATAGTCCACTAACAAAAATAATGATCCGTAAAAAATGCTCATCTCAGCATCTCATATGTAAGAGATCTGGCTGAAAAATGTATTGTATCTGAAAAATAGAATATGGTAGCCTGGCTACTATATATGTGATAATAGCCGCCTAATTCGCACCTCGGATAACGTGGCATAAATCTTCAAGTCACTGGGTGCAACCTTGAGGGCAAGCTCGAGCCAAGTGCTGTCACCTGATACTCAGCTCCTCCGTTTAGGCCAACTCCTAGCGAAGCCGAGGGGGGTGGACCCTAAAAAAAGTAAAATCCAAGGCTTTTACGTTATGAAAGAAATGATTGAATCTAGGAGTTAAGTGTGAAAAGAGTTAATATCTTAACAATGAGTTACTGCAGACATGAATTATAATAACAACAACATTTATCATTCAAACACCATTCATGACCATATGCGGAAATTGATTTAACCAATATAAAATGAGGAAGACCAGTGCCAGTGAAATGGAGTGCTTGTGTATGAGGGTTGCTGCTGTAGTCTCAGATAAGTATTGTAGTGTCTCGTTGGTAAGTTTTAAGATTAATTAGATGAGTGGATTAAGGAGTGGGCAACTTGTTGGTTGATTTTATTTATGTGGTAATGATCTTGATTAGCTTAGGGTATGGGAACTCCCAATGTACCCGGAGGTACGAAGAGTATGTCCAAAACTATTGACGGATGCAGCTCCTTGCAAGGAATATGTGGGCTCGTTGGAGTCTTTGAGACTTGTTCAACACTACACCAGCAATGGTGTAGCCTAACGGCGTCTCGAGGTCATTGCCCAATTGTTCCCGCTTCGTTTGTGGATTTTTCCACCGGAACGACTTAATTTGAGGCGTTGGATTTTCGCCTAGGGAGAATTATTTTGAAGGGGAAAACTAATTAAGCTAGTCACCTAAACCCCTTTTTGATGCTACCAACTGATAAGACGAAACTGCAGTGGAAGTAGAGCGTACGGGGATGAAGGCCTTGTGAATTTTAAATGTTTTAAAACAAGTTTTTTCTGATTACAAAGATAAATCCCAAGAGTCTCTTTCCAGATTCAGTACTCGGGCAAGCCCTTGTCCTTGAACCTGTACTCGGGAAAGCAAGGGGGTTTATTTTAAACTCAAAAAATTAAAGCATGAAACCTGAGGTTCTCTAATTACTACATTGCTCAAATCTTTTCCCTTTCAGTACTTCAGTATAGTGCAGTGGGTAAGTATTTAGATTAATCTTGCAAAAAATAAAACTTAAATAAAGCATGAAATGATAAAGGAAAACAACTACACTAACAACCTATAAAGAAAACAAAAAAAGGACACCGACACAAATCCCCCCAGGGGGGATGGGGACCGGGCTCTAATGAGCCTACTCAAACTTTATTTTGCTGTTACAATGATGCAGAAGAAAGTGCACTTTGGTCCTCAAATTGGGATCCAAAGGCTTACAACTTGTAAAAAAAACAATTTTTATGCGAGGGGAAGCTTCGCTTGTCTTCTTTTTTGTCATGTTGCCCGCCGATGTGCACACTGTCAGCAAAAATATTTCGAAAGCTGCTTCCCGAGTGGGAAAGGTGCGGCCTTGGGGGCAAGCAAAGAGTTAGGGGCTGACACATGATCTCGACTCCTCCGTTTAGGCCACTCCTAACAGAGCCAAGGGGGGTAGTCCCTAAGAAAGAGTTGCTAAGGCTCTAGATTTTATTAAGTTATGGATGAGATGGTTGTTAGGAGTTTATAAGTGATTCACTTGAAACAAGAGACTGCAATTTATAGTTTAGTACGACAACATGAAAGTAGATATGGCATTCATAACATGATATGACTGAAAACAGAAATATGGAAACAAATTAAACCAGTGCCAAAAATGGAGTCAAGGTAAATAAGTGTTGTTGAAAATTGAGAATTGTTTTGCAGTGTACTTGGTCAGTTTTAAATTATTCAATGATGAATGAGTCAAGGGGAAAAGGGGATTCTCGATATACCGTGAGGTACTGGGAATATATCCGAATTTTGACAAGAGTGGCTCCGCACGGGGAAATGTGGGCTAGATGGAGTCGTGGGAGGGTGTTCAACACTACACCAACAAGGATGTAGCCTAACGGGACCCCACGGTCGCTTTCTAGTTGTTCCCGCTTTCCCTAAAGAATTTGCCCACTACTTAGTTTTTTTACGCTGGATTTCCGTAATGTTTGAGGGTTGTAAATTTTATTAATGTGACCTTATTACTTAGATGTGAGGGATTAATAAATGCACAATACCGCTTTTGATATCCCCAAGTGTAAAACTAAGCCGTGAGGGGTAGAGCATACACGGTAGAGGCAAAATGTTTGTTCTGATTTAGTGAATAACGAAATAACAAAGTGCTAATCTATACAGCCCGTTAAGGACAAATTGTGTGCTTGTGATTTATTCTAAGCAATACATCAGTTTTGCATATAAGGAAACTGCAGTAAGGGATCTCTTTCAAAACAAAGCCTTACTTGGAAGGTCAAGACTTGGTTAGATCTACAAATATATAAAACGAAAAGAAAACTAAAGATTCTAAAGTAATATTTGAAATAGAATCAAGCTAGATAACGAATGCAAAACTAATCTAAAACTTTTAACTGAAAGAAGGAAAGAAACAACCAATCACATCAAAGGGCGATACAGACTTTCCCCAAATGGGGAAAGAGGGGTGTGGGAGCCGTTATCCCACTTGCTCTTTTATTATTTGTTACAATTAAACTTCTTTGAAGAGTGAAACACTTTTTAACCCCTGAAAATGGGCCAAAAGGGCTCAAAACTGCTGTCAGGAAGAAGAGGAATGAAGAGGGGGGAGGTAGGATTGAGTATGGGTGCTCCGTATGGCTTAATACTAAAAAATTCAGCAGCATCTCTGTCTCTTTTTCCATAGACTTGCTAAAAACTAGCAAGCTAATGAAGCAAAGTTAGTGGGTTAATGCTTTAAAAATACATAAAAAATACATTACTTGACTACTTGTAAAAATGGAAAAAATTGGGACTTTTAAGTACGAAAGCAACTAGTGATTTAGATCTAGTATTTAGAGATGAAAACTTGCAATATTTTAGATCTAAACATATGCAAGTAAAGAGGAATGATAAACACTTTAGATTTTATTTTACTTGCAATAATAAAGTAACCAAGAGAGAGGGAAAGATTTGCTTGAAGAAAGAAGGATCTCAAGCTCCAGCTTGAATGTAGTGAAGAATGAAGAGTTCCCGCGGCACAAGAAGCATTAGATCTCAAACAGGAGGAAGTGAAGAGAAAGAGGAAGCAACCGAGCTTCGAGTTCTCCTTCACTTGTGGCAATCTGCAAAGCTATAAAACCTCAAACAAAAAGGGATCAAATCCAGTGTGATAACATAAATAAGATGAAAAGAGCACTAGTATTACCGACTACAACATGCTACTTTCCAGTCATTTCATGCTCAAGGAATTGCATTGTTTACTTAGTGTTGACTTATGAGCGTGTGCAATGTATACTCAACAAATCTAAACATGTGCAAGAGGCTTGTTGTAGGCTACAATACCAACTGATGTGAGCACACAATGGAATTAAGAGAGAGCCAGAGGAGAAATAACGAATGAGAAGCCAAGAGAAGGAGAGAATTGTTGGGATTGTAAAATGTACATGCTCTACACTATTTATTACTTGCCTTTAAATAGGTGGAATGTATAGAAATTGCTTTACAAAACCATGTTTGGCCCCAAACTTTGGGCTTGAATCATTGACCAAGTGAGATATGGATAATGAGAGCTACAACATATTATTCACTAATAAGTACTTCCACAATAGGTATAAAATTACTCAATTTCTCAGTGCATGTGTACTTCTATAGTGAATAAATGGCAAGTAATTTGTTAACTAATAGGTAGATATTGTTAGTTACGTTTAAGATTGTAACTTTTCTTCAAGAGGTATCTTGTTACTGCATTTTTAACTTCTCATTCTCTCACAACGTATCAATGAATTTGTCAATCACAAAACTAAGTCACATGGTTCAGGTTCGACAACGAGTAAGTTCAATTCGAGTTCGAATTTTCCAATGAGGTTTGCCATTAGGTTCGTGTATATACATTTTTCAAATATATATATATGTTTATTTTTTTATATTATATTTCATTTTATATTATTTTATGTAATATTACTGAACATAAAAAATATAATATAATAAATATAAAAAATATAACTTAATATAAAATTAAACTTTAACAATGTAACATAATGTAAATATAATAAATATAGACATAATATAAAGATGCACTTTAAAAATAATTTTGAAACATAAACTAACATTTGTAAAAGTTCATAATATAATTATAGTTATGCATAAAGACTTAGACATAAATTGAAACAAATAAATGAACCAGCATTTGACCCTTATTTCCGTTGAAGAACAACATTGGATTCAGCGCATTGGTTCAGAGTGATTCCCTTTAGCTTCCGAATCCACATCTCTGCCTAGCCTCACGATTCCCGCGCTTTGAACTATGAGACCTGAGCAACAGGCACTGTAGCATCAAACGCTTATTTGAATCGAACGAATCGAATGGAGACTGGATTAGGAGGACCAAGCAGCGACTGTCGCAGCAATAGCTGGAGCAAAGCCCACAAGCCAAGCCTCAATGAACTTAGGGCCGGACCTCAACGAATCTCAAATTGTTTTGAGGTTTGTTGAACCTTGAACCTCAAGGTTGAGGTTCGGCGAACCTTGTGATTTAGTCACAAAATACTTTAATATACTTTGTCTAATTCTGTAGTCAGAATTGGAACTGAACTAGAATTCTTACTCCCAATTTCACTAACTAAACCATAACCACGTTAGAACTGGCCAAAAAAGCAAGTTGAAGAACCAATTGACTACAAAAGCCATAAAAAATTCAAAATTTAACTAAAAAAAATCTTGTTTATTGATGAAAATATTAACCATTAGATACGAAATATGCAAAGTTTGCTCATGTATATAACATGGAAGTGTGAATATGGAAAAATTCCATCGAGATATAAGTTCTGCTATACACATAATTGAAGTTTTGAAGAAGCTCTAAATGGCACGTAGTGCCCAGAAATCATCATACTATAATCAAATGAGTACATAGCTTATATGAACTCTGGGTCATTAGTTTGAGTCAACTGAGTTTAGGAAGTTGGAATTGCTTTATCTTGGTGAATGGCTTCAACAATGTTGATGTATTTGTAACTTCGGAAAATATTTTGATGTATATTATCATTGTATGTTGTTGTACCCCCATTGGAGATGTGTTTGCCTCCTTTCGGGATGTCATTATTGTGTATGGACCTTGAGGTACAACCTCTGTTGTAAGTCGGGGCAATAGTCTCCAGTGTAACATCATGTAATGTATTTTTGGAGTCTCTTTAGGAGAAGTTGGCCTTGTTAGGGTAAGAGGTCGGCCTCAGTCATGTAATAGGTCAGTCACTTGAAAGGTATAAATAGGGAGGCGCTCTCCGTCATTTATACACACACTCACTCACTCAAGTTCGCATGAGGAGAGAGAGAGAGAGAGAAGGAGGAGAGATAGGTAGCTGCAGAAGACTTCTTCGTATTGGGTTTGATCATCTTGTGATATAGTCTTTGTGACGGAACTATTCTGAGTAAGTTTGCGGGGTTTTCTCTTTTATGGTTTCTCTGGTGAAAATCTTTGTGTCTTGTGTATCTGCTCTATCTTGTGTATCTTGCTGTACTTGTTATTCTTTCAGATAAAGATCCTAATCAAGCTAATTAGATTAGAAAAACTAACATGGTATCAGAGCCTCTTTGAAAGTAGGCACTATGCAGCAGCAACAACTAGGGCTTCCTAGTTCAAGGTCTTCTCTCCACAGATCATCAAGAAAAGAGGGCTAAGGCTAACTCGCCTTAGTAGGGCGCATCTTTTGGTGGAAGCAGAAGCAATTTTGAAGAAGTTTCATTTTCGACCCTGTCACTGGCTAAGTCACAAGATTCGGCGAATTTGAACCTTCATGTTCGAAGTTTGCTGAATCTCAAGCTGGTTCGAATCTGAAGGCGGATTTTAAGGTGAATTTAATAAAAATATCAAAACAATTTGGGGCTGGTTTTTTCATTTAAACCTTAGTCCTAACACGCTACGGTTTACTAACTCCAGTCTCAACTCCCAACCCGTGCGCAAAGTTTTTCCTCTCTCCTTATCGCTGCTTAGGAAAGAAACCCGCATGCTAGGGCTTAGAGCTCATGACTCTATGAGTTTCCATATCAATGTTCACGAATCATTGCTACTGCTCAATCACCAACTCATCGTTTGAGTTACAGACAATAATCTACAAGTCCAATTGCAGTCATAGACCTGCAATTATGATGTTCCGCCATTGAAGAGTGAAGTTAATCGCACTTGAGAATAAATTTATCTAAGAAGTTGAGTTGAAAGTTGAAACAAACCCTGAGTTGCGCATTTCCAATTCCACGAATAAATTGTTGATGTAATTTTTTATTAGTTTGTACTATATTTAAGTTAATATATATATATATATTTGAACCTAAAGACGAATCTCAAACGAACCTCTTAGAGAAATTCGAATTTGAATCGAATCAAATGGTCAACGAACTTGAATTTGAATTTGAACCATGTGACTTAGGTCACTGGTGCTGGAAGAAACTAGGGCATCAAATTTCAGAGGCTTCCCACCTCAGTCTTTAGAAAAGGACCTTGCTAAGAAACTCGCCTCAAGGAGGCACATCTTTCTGTCCAAACAGAATTCCCAAACTCCAAGTTTGAAAACGTAAGGTTTTTCTAACAAACCCTAGGTCAGCCAGTTCCAGAACCAGGTCGGACACCTCAAATCTGTAAGATCTAAGTCTTTGCTATTTCGATTTGAGGTTCTCATTTGAAAAGATGACTCACCATACTCAGCTTGAGGATAAGCTTGGAGGGGCTGATAACTTCCGAGCATGGAAGTACAGAATCTCCCTGATCGTTGAAGAGAATGATTTGGATCAGTACATCAGTGGAGAAGTTCCAGAGCCAAAGGGAGATGAGGCTAAGGCTACTCATAAGAAGAAATTGGTTAAGGACAAGAGAATCATTGCAGATTCTATTAAGGATCACCTCATCCCCCATGTGTCATCCTTCAAGACACCGAAGGAAGTATATGATGCTTTGACAAAGATGTTCGAAGGAAAGAACATCAATCGGAAGATGACATTGAGGAACCAACTGAATAATGTGAAGATACAGAACTCAGAGACTATACAACCCTACTTCACAAGGGTTGCTCAAATAAAGGAACAACTTGAAGCAGTTGAAGAAAATGTAGAAGAATGAGAGCTTGTGATGACTACCTTGAATGGCCTCCCAAGATCATGGGATTCATTCATTCAAGGAATCAGTGCAGGAAGGAAGCTAATCTCTTTCAGCAGACTTCGAGAAGAATGCACACAAGAAGAAGCTCGACTCGTAACAAGAGAAGAGAAGATGGGAGCAACTGAAGATCAATCTCTCACTGTTCACACTAGGAAGAACTATAAGAAGAAGGAGAACCATCATCACAAAAAGAAGAAGGATAAGAAACAAAAGAAGTTCATAAGAGATCCTTACAATGTTCGATGCTATAATTGTGATGAAAAGGGACACTTTGCAAGAGACTATCCCAAGAACAAGGACTCCTTCAACAAGAAGAAGAGACATCATGCTCATATCGCCGAAAATGATGAACCAACAAACAAAAGATTCAGAAGAGAGAAGGATGATTCAGATGAAGAGTATGTGCCGATCTCAACACTTACGGGCACTATCTCACATGGAAGTAATGATTGGCTTGTGGATAGTGAGGCATCTAAACACATGACGGGATACAAAGAATCATTCATCAATATGTCTAAGCTTGAGTCACCTCACAAGGTGAAACTTGGGGATGATTATCAGTACCCCATAAAAGGGAGTGGAGAAGCTTCATACAAGCTAGACTCTGGAAAATCTTTAAAGATGAAGGATGTGCTTTATGTTCCAGGATTGAGGAAGAATCTTCTCCATCTATGCACTAGATGCAAAGGGAATGAGAGTTGCATTTACTGATGGCCAAGTTCTAATGTGGCCTAAAGGAAAGACAATAGATGATGCAACAGTGATTGGAGAACTAGATGGAGGCTTGTACAAACTAAAAGGATAGCTTGAACAAGCATTGGTTCATGAGTTAATAGAACCAAGTGAACTATGGTACCAAAGGCTTGTACATGTGCATTACAGAGCACTACCGATTGCAAGCAATGCAGTCTCATGACTTCCAGAAATCCAGACAAAGCATGAAGGCATTTGCAAAGGATGTGCATAGAGAAAGAATGCAAAGAAGACATTTCCCAACAGTGAAAGTAAAGATAAAGGAATACTGGAGATAGTACACTTAGATGTATGTGGGCCCATGTCTTCCACCTCACTAAGCGGGTATGTGTAGATGATTTCTCACATAAGACTTGGATATTTTCTTGAAAGGGAAGAACGAAGTATTCAATAAGTTCAAGGAATACAAAGCCTTGGTTGAGAACCACACTGAAAGGAAGATCAAGACTCTGCGGTTAGATAATGGTGGAGAGTTCACCTCAGAAGAATTCAAGGAACTCTGCAAAAAGTTTGGGATTAAGAGGGAGTCAAGCACTCCATACAATCCTCAGTAGAATGGCGTTACAGAGTGGAAGAACCGAACCATAATGGAAGCAGCGAAGGAAATGCTACATGACCAGGATCTTCCAATGCACCTTTGGGCGGAAGCAGCAAGGACAACTATTTATGTAGTATGTACAGAACCGTACTCCTCATCAAGTACTTGACAAAAAGACTCCTGAAGATGCTTTCTCAGGAGAGAAACCAAAAGTCAGCCATCTCAGAATATTTGGCTGCCCGGTGTACATACATATCCCAAAGGAAAAGAGGACCAAGCTCGATCCTTCTGGGAGGAAGGGCATATTCGTAGGATATAGTGATACATCAAAGGCCTATTGAATATACTTCCCAGGATTCAAGAAGATTGAGATCAACAGAGATGTAACCTTTGATGAAGACTCGACATTCTCTAAATCCAGGAGGCTATTTATTGAAGAGGTCGAGGAACCTGAAGGAATGAGAGTCTGAGGTATGGAAATTTTAGAAGCAATTCCACAAGACAATGAAGATCATGACATGGTAGAACCACAAGAGCCTGTAGAGACACTTCACGAGAAGGACTCCCATAATAGGAAACCAACATGGGCACGTGAGCTCATACAAGACGCAGAAAGGTATAGCACTCCAGAAGGGATTCATAGAGAAAGGAAAAGACCAAAGCCTTACAACAACTATGTGGCCCTGCTGTGTGACATCATTGACAAGGAACCTTCCACCTATGAAGAGGTTGCAGAAAAGAAAGAATGGAAGGATGCCATGATTGAGGAGTATCAGTCGATTATGAAGAATGATGTCTGGGAGATAGTTCCGAGACCGGAAAGGAAGTTTGTAGTGACTTCGAAGTGGATCTACAAGATCAAGCATACTGCAGATGGCAACATCAAGAAATAAAAGGAAAGATTCGTAGCACGAGGCTTCTGACAAAAAGAAGGCATAGACTACGAGGAGACATTTGCACCAGTAGCGAGGTACACTTCCGTTAGATTTATACTTGCATTGGCTACAATTATGAGATGGAAGATACACCAGATGGATGTCAAGACAACATTCTTGAATGGTGTAGTCGAGTAGGAAGTGTACGTAGAACAACCACTGGGATTCGAGACACATGGCAGGCAGACTCGTGTGAAAATGGAAGAACTCCTTGTATGGATTGAAACAGGCACCCAAGTCATGGTACGACAGAATGGATAGCTTCCTGATGAGCCTAGGATTTACTAAGAGTAAAGTGGATTCCAACCTTTACTTCAAGGTTGAAGGTGGAAGACCAGTGATGCTCCTACTGTATGTTGATGACCTATTCCTGACGGGAGAGGACAAACTCATTGAAGATGCAAAGAGGAGACTTGCTACTGAGTTCAAGATCAAAGACCTAGGTATGATGCACTACTTCTTAGGCATGAAGGTGTGGCAGAGTGTAGATGGGATTTTCCTTGGTCAAGGAAAGTATATAGTGGAAATTCTGAAGAGATTTGGAATGCTGGACTACAAGGCAATAGCCACACCTATGGCATCGAACTTGAAACTTTTGTGTGATCCTCCATCAGAGACAGTTGATTTCACGATGCATCGTCAGATGATTGAATCGTTGATGTATTTGACGAATGACCGGACATATGCTTTGTTGTGAACACACTGAGCCAGTTCCTGATGGATCCGAGACATGTTCACCTGATTGTTGCAAAGCATGTATTAAGGTACATGAAGGGTACAATGAATTATGGGATCAAGTATGTTGCAAATCAAAAGATTAACCTGCACGATTATGTTGATTCGGATTGGGCAGGTAGCGTCACTGATAGGAAGAGCATCTCGGGTTGCTGCTTCAGTTTGGGATCTGGCATGATTTCCTGGTTTAGCAAGAAGCAGTCCTGCTTGGCGCTGAGTATAGCCAAGGCAGAGAATGTTGCCGCTTGCTTGGCTAGTTGTGAGGCAGTATGGCTACGGAAGCTACTGTCTGATTTGTTTGATCTCCAGTTAGAAGCGACTTGTATCTTCTGTGACAATCAGAGTTGCATGAAACTATTGGAGAACCCAGTGTTCCATGACAAGTCGAAGCACATCGAGAGACAAGTCGAAGCACATCGAGATCGAGTTCCACTATATCAGGGATATGGTGCAGAGAGGAGCAATAAAGCTCCAGTATGTGGAAACGAACGAGCAGATAGCCGATGTATTGACCAAGCCTCTAGCCAAAGTGAAGTTCGAGTACTTCAGAGAAAGACTTGATGTGATCCAGAACGAGACCCCTCGAAAGAGGGAGGGTTGAGTTCTAGCATAGTTGGAGATACATGTTATCTAAGTGTAAAAGTCTTGGCGATGGTCGCAGGTTGCTCGGATGTAATCAGTCCTGTAGGTTGTCCTTGAATGTAATCAATCGCGACAAAGATCGCAAGTTATCCTTGGAAGTAATCAGTCCTGATTGTTTGTATGCTAGAAGATGACTAGAGACCAGAAGACGTAGATGCATGAGATCTCACATGGGAAATGAGACACGTTGTTCGAGCGGAAAAGATCATGGTATAGCAGGTTGCTCGGACGTAACAATTCCTGTAGGTTGTCCTCGGATGTAATCAGTCTCAACGAAGCTCGTAGGTTATCCTTGGACGTAATCAGTCCTGAGACAGGTTATCTGAACGAAAAGATCCTGGTGTAGCAGGTTGTTCGGATGTAATAAGTCCTGTGGGTTGTCTGGAGTGTAAAAGAGGTCTTGGTGTAGCAGGTTACTCGGATGTAATAAGTTCCAAAGGTTGTCCGAACAGAAAAGATCCTGGATGCAGGTTGTTCGAATGTATTAAGTCCTTGAGGTTGACCTGGACGAAAAAGATATTGGCGTGGTACCCAGGTTGTTCGGTCGTAATCAATCCTCATGTATGTGTGTTCTCATGTTCGAGATGATAAGGTCACAAGGCACTTGGTGTGCACCGTTAAAGAAATGTAACTGCGGAAGATATTCTATTTAGTATTATTATTGTTATTACCCCTTCCGGAGATGTTGTTCCTTGGATTAGGGATCTCATTGATGTATTTGGTCATGTAAAGTCTTGAGGTAAAACCTCCGTTGTAAGTCGGGTTAGTAGTACCCACAAAAGTATTATTAAAATGTATTTTTGAGTCTTCCAAGGCAAGTCGGCCCTTGCAGGAAGGAGGAGTTGGCCCAGTTGGGTTATTAGGCCTCTCAGCTGATTAGTATAAATAGGAGAGGCGCCTCTCTCATTTGGACAAGAAGAACACTCAAGTAGTTGCGCTAGAGAGAGAAGGGGCAGTCCATCTGGGAGAGAGGAAGCAGTCCAGGATTATTCTTGGGGTCTCATGAGTCTTATTCTTTGGTTCTTATACTGTACTTGGTTGAAGTCTATGTCGAGGAAGTTTTGCTGGGTTTTCTTCCCCATGAGGGTTTCCCAGGATAAATATCTGTGTTCTTTTGTGTGGCTATACTTTTCTTTCTTTCAGTGATCCTTTTGTATATGGTTATGATGTTATGATGTTAAATGTTTTTATATCTTGTATAACCATTGAAAACTTAACATGGTATCAGATACACCTTGAAAGAAGTCTTTGTGTAGCCAAAACACTGCTACAGTTGTAGCTACTGAAGATTAGGGTTTCATGCTTGAAAACCCTAGAAGGAAAAATCTAGTCATCTTGGGACTTTCGCTATAACTCATAATTGGAGAAGGCTCAGGAGCTGAAACTTTGACAAGCCAAAGATGAAATCTTGCTATACCTTGTGTGAGAATTTCAGCCACAGATTCGCTATACTTCAGGAGATATGATTCCTCCAAATCAGGGTTCCATCCTCCTCCAGAATCTAGTCTCAAACAGGACACCTAGGGAGAATTGCTATATCTCGGGCTAGGTAGGTCGAAATGAAATTTCGCAAGATGTTGCAGATAGGGCATGAACTGCAATTTTTGTGGTAAGAGTTTTAGACTCCGAAGGTGAAACAGTGACACGTGGCAGTGCGTACAAGTTCGCTATGCTGAACAGTCCTCAAACAAGTCACCTTGGGAAAACTCGTACAAGTCCCACTTAGAGAATCCAATTCTGCTCTAACCTATGGGGTTGGAAAGTAGACAGACATGGCTACCTCAGGACGAAGTTTCAGAACCGGAGGAACAGGAATTTTGGAGATAAAGCAGAAACAATATGAGGCAATTTTGCAGAAGAAATTGAAAAAATTAGGGCTTCCTCTCCCAGGCACTTCCCTCCACCGATCAGTTGAAAAAGGACTATCAAACTCGCCTTAGGAGGGTGCATATGTCTATGGAAGAAGTTTCTCATTCTATGGATCTTCAATTTTTGACCTAACACTACTGTTGGGGAAAACTAAGGCATCAAATATTTTGCAATTCTGTCCACAGTTTTGGGAAAATGAGTATGTTGCTCAACTCGCCTTGAGGAGCCACATCTTTCTATCCAATCAAATCTGAAAGATACCTAATTTGAAAAATTAGGGCTTCTTTGTTAAACCCTAGGTCCACCAGAAACAGTCTTCTAGAAAAAAATTTCAGGCAAGCATTAAGTTGAAGCAATATCATTGGTAAGTTCTATCCTCTCTTTTTCCGTTTGAGGTTCTCAATTTTATCATGATGACAAACAGTACCAAGCTTAGGGACAAGCTTGAAGGAGCCGAGAACTCTTAACTATGGAACTATAGAGTGCTTATTATACCTGAAGAAGCATGACCTAGAAAACTATGTCAAAGGAGAAGCTGCAAATCTAGAGGGAGATGAAGACAAAGCATAAGAAGGACTTAGTCCAAGCCAAGAGGATTATTTTCGTCTCCATTGGATCTCACATGTATCATCCTTGTAGACTCCCAAGGATATATTTGATGCAATTGCCAGCTCGTACGAAGGAAAGAACATCAACAAGAAGAGGATATTGAGAATGCAACTCAAGGATGTAAACATGCAAATGTCAGAAAGCATTCAATCTTACTTCACAAGAATCTCTTAGATCAAGGAGAAACTAGAAGCCATTAGAGACAATGTCGAAGAAGTGGAAGCGAAGATTACAACCTTGAATGGCCTCCCAAGATCATGGGATTCATTCATTCAAGGAATATGTGCAAGAAGGAAGCTGATCTCTTTCGGCAAGACTATGGGAAGAATGCACACAAAAGGAAGCTCAACTCATAACAAGAGAGGAGAATATGGGAGCAACTAAAGATCAAGCTCTCACAGTTTACTCTAGAAGAAATCATAGAAAGAAGGACCATCATCACAATAGAAGACAAAAGGAATCCTTCCAACATTCGATGCTACACTTGTGATGATAAGGGACACTACTCCAGAGATTGCCCCAAAAATAGAGGCTCCTTCAACAAGAAGTCAAACAAGAAAATACATCATGCTCACATCGCTGAAGATGATGAACCAACTAATTCAGAGAAGAAAAAGAAGATTCCTCAAGTGATGAGGAACATGAATTCTACTAGTGAAGACAAAGACCATACTCTAATCCGTCTTAGTAGTTGGATAAGAAGGAACGCAGTTAGTGACACTCAAAACCAGTACACAGGTTCCCAGAATCAGATGAGGAAGTAGAAGGCTCCAGTTATTCTTGCAAGGACATAAGGATCAAGAAGGAGTCCACCCACCAAACAAACAAAGACAGGTTCCCAGAATCATATGATGAAGTAGAAGGCTCCAAGACATAAGGATCAAGAAGGAGTCCACCCACCAAACAAACAAAGACAGGTTCCCAAAATCAGATGATGAAGTAGAAGGCTCCAGGACATAAGGATCAGAAGGAGTCCACCCACCAAACAAACAAAGACAGGTTTCTAGAATCAGATGATGAAGTAGAAGGCTCCAGTTATTCTTATCAAGAAGGAGTTCGCCCATTAAACAAATAAAGATAAGTATTTGAATTGTCATTTCCTATATATTTAGTTGCTCAAATGACATTGTTTAGTTATGTACATATCTATGTTCAAGGAAATGTATTATGCATGATGGAATGTTTGCATTAATGAACAGTATACTACTAATATGCATGTGATGGGTAAGTGGCCTATGGTGCTATACAACATTCCATTGCTACTTATTTAGAATGAAATTTCTCTGCTGACATATTGGGAATAGTGCACAATCTCAATAATGTTATGGTAGAGATGGAAGGCATCTAGAAAGCTTTCGTGTTTATACAGGATATGAATGAATGTTGTATTGACTAAAACAATTGTATGATTAGATCGTTATGAATTTGTCATTATGAATATGTCTTTTGAAACGTTTCTAACCATGCAATTGATGTATTTGTCTTGTAGGAAAGATCGTGTACAATCACCTACAAGAAAAGAAGGATGAGACTTGTTTCGAAGAACAAGTGACGACAATTCAGCTAGAATATTTACTCCAATAAATATACATCAAGATGAATCTGAAGCTCCCAGGGCCAGAGACACCGTGGCAGAACAAAGAGTTTCAGAAGAATATAAGAATCATGATATGACCTAAAGAGAGCGGTAGATCCACCTCGAGAGATGAAGACCACCTTGGGCACGAGAGATAATTCAAGATGAAGAAAACTATGACGAAACTTCCAACTAAAGTAAGAGGCCCTCAGATACACTCTAGTTATGTGGCACGGTTGGGTGACATCATTGATGCAGACCCTTCCAACTATGAAGAAGTTGCCAAGTAGAAATGGAAGAAGCTATGATCAAAGAGTACCAGTTGATCATGGGGAATGATGTCTAGGATGCAGTTCCGAGACCTGAAGGGAAGTCCTTAGTGTCTTCCATGTGGATCTACAAGATCAAGTATGCAGCAGATGACAACATCGAGGGATACAAAGCAAGGTTCGTGGTTTCTCTCAGAAAGAGGGAGTAGATTATGGCATGACATACTCCATTGACCAAACACACTTCTCCAGTGAAGTAGAAGTGTATATCGAGCAAAGAATCACACATGCACAAAAGGCTTTGTACGAGCTCAGAAGGCAACCATGGATAAGCACCAGAGGAGCTTGAAGGTCACCTAGAGTGATGAAGATCTTAACCTTTGCTATAAGGTTGAAGATGGAAGCCTATAGAAGATGACAAGCTCAGAGATGGGTGCAAGAGGAACTTTTCAACAAAGTTCAAGATAAAGGATCTTGGTATACAGTGACCTGAGATGGATACATAGAAGATCGGCTGCAAAGGATGCTACCTATCACTCTAGTACAAAATGTTTCGATACATAGAGTACAAAATGCAGAGGGAGGATGATGCTCCGCTTCAGAGGGAGTTGCTGCAGAAGATCTTCGAGTTCGACATGGTACGACAGGATGGACTGCTTCCTGATGGACTAAGGCTTTACCAAAAGTAAAGTGGGTTCCAACCTTTACTTTAAGTTTGAATGCGGAAGAATGGTATATGTTGATGACCTGACAAGATGAACTCATTGTAGAAGCAAAGAGGAAGTGCTGAAGACAGAAAGAGCACCTCAGGATGTTTGGGATCGGGTATGATCTCATGGCTTAGCAGAAAGAGGATGAGTACATTGCAAACTATTGGCAGGATTTGTTGATGCTGAGATAGATACAATAGATATTTATTGTGACAATTAGAGTTGCATCAAGCTAATAGAACCCGGTGTTTCATAAAATCCGGGATATGGTGCAGAGAGGAGTCGTGAAGCTTCGGTATGTTCCTACAGAGGAACAAGTTGTTGATGTGTTGACTAAGCCTCTGTCTCATGTAAAGTTTGAATACTTTCGAGACAAGCTTGGTGTAGTCCGAAAGGACCTCCCTAGAAAGAGGGAGTGATGATGAGACTATTATTGAGGATGAGATGGCAGTGATGCGTTGTGCAGAAAAGGCCAATGTGCCTACAGATGTTGATGAGGTCTGACATTCACTTGTGGACGATAGTATCCTCCTCAGGGATAGTCCTGTGGAAAAGAACACTCTCTTGTTGAGAGTGGTCCTAGCACTTACCGATTGAGGATGGTCCTATGGATGATAGTACTCTCTTCTGGAGAGTGATCATGCATTCACTTGTAGGATGGTCTTGCGGACAAGAACACTCTCTTGTTGAGAGTGGTCCTAGCTCTTACCGGCTAAGGATGGTCCTGCAGATGATAGTACTCTCTTTTGGAGAGTGATCCTGCATTCACTTGTAGGATGGTCCTGTGGACAAGAACAGTCTCTTGTTGGGAGTGGTCCTAGTTCTTACCGACCGAGGATGGTTCTACGGACGATAGTACTCTCTTCTGGAGAGTGATCCTACATTTACTTGTAGGATGGTCTTGCGGACAAGAACACTCTTGTTGAGAGTGGTCCTAACTCTTATCGGCTGAGGATGGTCCTGCAGACGATAGTGCTCTCATATGTTGAGTAGTCCTGCATTTAGTTGCAGACGAGATCTGCATTTAGTTGCAGACGACAGTTTCCTCTCTAAGGATGGTCATGTGGACAAGAACACTCTCTTGTTGAGAGTGGTCCTAGCACTTATCGACTAAGGATGGTCCCACGGACGATAGTACTCTCATATGTTGAGTGGTCCTGCATTTAGTTGCGGACGAGATCTGCATTCAGTTGCAGACGACAGTATCCTCCCTAAGGATGGTCCTGTGGACAAGAACACTCTCTTGATGAGAGTGGTCCTAGCACTTACCGTCTAAGGATGGTCCTACAAACGATAGTTCTCTCTTATGGAGAGTGGTCCTGCATTTAGTTGCAGACGAGATCTGCATTCAGTTGCAGACGAGATCTGCATTCAGTTGCAGACGACAATATCCTCTATGAGGATGGTCCTGCGGATAAGAACAGTCTCTTGAGGAGAGTTGTCCTAGCACTTGCCGGCTGAGGATGGTCTTGCGGACGATAGTACTCTCCTATGGAGAGTAGTCCTGCATTCATTTGCGGATGAGTTCGTGCATTCAGTACCAAAGATGATGAGGCTCGTGATGGCACCAGAGATGATGCCGATGCTTGAAGAGATGATGCTCGAGATGATGATCGAGACGATGTCAGAGATGATGCTCGAGATGATGTCCGAGATGATGTTGATGCTCGAGACAACACTAGATGATAGAGATGTCCGTGATGATGATGTTCCATGGATGATGATGATGTTGATGTAATTGTGAAAACTTCCTATGACATATTGATTCACCAGTTAGTTGTACAGATGTACTGTTGTAGAATACCTTCCTTGTTAAGAAGGAGTCTTAAAGAAATGTAACTGCGGAAGATATTCTATTTTGTATTATTATTGTTATTACCCCTTTTGGAGATGTTGTTCCTCTGATTAGGGATGTCATTGATGTATTTGGTCATGTAAAGTCGTGAGGTAAAACCTCCGTTGTAAGTCGGGTTAGTAGTACCCACAAAAGTATTATTAAAATGTATTTTTGAGGCTTCCAAGGCAAGTCGGCCCTGATAGCAAGGAGAAGTTGACCCAGTTGGGTTATTAGGCCTCTCAACTGATCAGTATAAATCAAAGAGGCGTCTCCCTCATTTGGACAAGAAGAACACTCAAGCAGTTGCGCTAGGGAGAGAAGGAGAAGTCCATCCGGGAGAAAGGAAGCAGTCCAGGATTATTCTTGGGGTCTCATGAGTCTTATTCTTTAGGTCTTACACTGTACTTGGTTGAAGTCTATACCGAGGAAGTTTTGCTGGGATTTCTTCCCCATGAGGATTTCCCAGGATAAATATTTGTGTTCTTTTGTGTGGCTGTACTTGTCTTTCTTTCAGTGATCCTTTTGTATATGGTTATGATGTTATGATGTTAAATGTTTTTATATATTGTATAACCATTGAAAACTTAACATGCACCTGGGAAGTTCTCCTATGTTGGTAGAACGTAGGTTGACCATAGAGAGATGTAATGCACTTGGTGTGCTCCTAGGCGATTCTTGCATAGTGGTATATGCAGGTTAGATCCTGGCATGTTCCTATGTTGGTAGAACGCAGGTGGTCTGCATCTAGGCTATGCTCTATATGCTCTGTGTGTTTTGTTTTGTTTTGTGCAGGACAAAGAGATGATCTGGATACGACGAGATGATGGTAGGAGATGCTGGTTATTGCCGTGGCAATGTAAAGAAGGTCCTGGGCTGTACCTACGTGTTGGCTTGCTCGAAGATATGATGAAGACCTGGATGAGGACTAGGCCTGCACCTAGCATGAAAAAGGGTTGGTTCTGTAGAAACTTTTGATGACAGATAGTACCATTCTATGATCGACTAGAAGATGAATATGGCAACAACTATGATGATGACACCGTGATGATGACTGGACCAAATGTGTTGATGAGTGTGGAGAGAGAGAGAATACCTTCCTAGTTAAGAGGGAGTGTTGATGTATTTGTAACTTAGGAAGATATTCTGATGTATATTATTATTGATGTTGTTGTACCCCCATCGGAGATGTGTTTGCCTCCTTTTGGGATGTCATTATTGTGTATGGACCTTGAGGTACAACCTCCGTTGTAATTTGGGCAATAGTTCCCAGTGTAGCATCATGCAATGTATTTTTGGAGTCTCTCTAGGAGAAGTCGGCCCTGTTAGGGTAAGAGGTCGGCCCCAGTCATGTAATAGGTCAGTCACTTGAAAGGTATAAATCAGGAGGCACCCTCCCTCATTTATACACTCGCTCACTCGCTCACTCAAGTTTGCATGAGGAGAGAGAGAGAGACAAGGAGGAGAGATAGATAGTTGGAGAAGATTTCTTCTTATTGGGTTTGATCATCTTGTGATACAGCCTTTGTGACAGAACTATTCTGAGGAAGTTTGCGGGGTTTTCTCCTTTATGGTTTCCCCGATGAAAATCTTTGTGTCTTGTGTATCTTCTCTATCTTGTGTATCTTGCTGTACTTGTTATTCTTTCAGATAAAGATCCTAATCAAGTTAATTAGATTAGAAAAACTAACAAACAATTACTGCGATTTGATGTTTTAAATCAGTTAACAAGGGTACAAATGGGCAGCTCATAGGTTTCAATCAATTGGCACCATTGAGAAGCATATCCCCTTTGAGGTTTCAGTGTTAGAATCCCACAATTCCTAGTTCAAGGGGTGCAAG
Source organism: Pseudotsuga menziesii (assembly GCA_001517045.1). NCBI lineage: Eukaryota > Viridiplantae > Streptophyta > Pinopsida > Pinales > Pinaceae > Pseudotsuga > Pseudotsuga menziesii. The sequence goes on along the minus strand of LPNX010468197.1, from coordinate 25,060 downwards.
AGGAAGGGGTACAGGGTCCTGTTTTGAATATACGTTGAAATGATGGAAAAACTGTTATAGTGTGCTCAAAGCTGCAAACACCTCAATTTCTATCTTCTCTGTGAGATCTGATTTGATTACCAAATTCCCTGAAATGAGGGTCCCATTTAACTTTTAATGTTAAAATTAAATGAATGAACCTTTATTTGTATTAACTTTAAGAATTAAGATTAAAAGCTAATGACAATTCTAGAAAGGAGGATGATTTTTTTTTCAGTGTGTTTTTGTGTTTTCTCATAATTCTTGGAGAACCAGCTGGTTTGGAATCTGGATCACAAATGTCTGGTTCAGACGGTTCTTAACTGAACCAGCCAGTTCAGGGTCTGAACTGACCAGTTCGGTTAAGAACCAGTCCCAAACAGTCTCACAGTCTGAACCAGGCCAGAAAAGGGCCAAAATGGTCCGAACTGCCTGATTCAAACTGGAACTGGCCCATTTTGACTACTATAGACTCTGTTAGGATATGTTTTGTCTCTTGGTGATTCTCTGTTGAGTTTCAGATGTCAACAAAAATTTGAGGGCAAATTGCTACATCAGCCAAATATCTGTCAGATCAATTGTATATCTTCGTTGATGCTTTTGGTAATATGCGAGGAATGGAATGGCCTTACTTGAGTGTAGACAAATCTAAAACCGTCATCTGTGCAATTAAAATAAAAAGACTTTGAAGATTAATATTGAAGTACTTTTTGCTTTAAGTCAAAATGGTTAGTATTTTCTATTTACTGCATTCTTTGAAAAAATTAAGATCTGGTAATCTGTCCTTAATTTTCTTCTCTATTAAGAAAGTAGATGCAGATAGGAGAAAATAAAACAGGAGTCCAAAACTATCTTTTCCATATATCTGCATGAGTTTCACATATACAATAACTGATAGTTAATTTAGTCAGGAACGCTGCATGGTTGTACCTGTTAAATTTCTATTCCAAGTTCCAATGACTTGCTTTTCTATTTTATGGATCAAGGATAATGAGATAATCAGGGCACCTGTGCAGATTAAATTGCCTAGAAGTTAGGCATCTACATGACCCAAATATTTTTTGGTTTCTTGGATCTTATTGGAGTTGTTGTTGGCCGTTATCTGTCAGATGTGTTGAAATTGGGGTTACCATCTGCATATTGGCTGATTTCATTTTAGGGGATTAGATGACATTGCCCAAATTTATATCCATGCTTTTAATTAGCAATTATTGACCTTCTATTTGTGACTGATTTTGTTTTGTGTCATAAAAAGTGTGGAGTTCCATATGGATTTTTTTCGGAGGGATGTGCTTCAAGAAACATGCCCCAAGGGGCTGAACCACAAAGAAAATACTTCATTTGCTTTAGGTGCCATTTCTGAGGGTTACCTATTTCACTTTGCATGGGACTTCAACCAGGCCTTATCCATTTGAAACTGATGCCATTTGGATTCAGAAAACCACAGAAAGAATGGAATCCTGGTGGAAAGCTTAACACTCTGTTGACCTCACCAGTGAACCAAAACTCTGTTGGCTAAATGGAAATAATTTGGATTCAGCGATGCACTTGTTTCTTAAGCACTTCCTTGCATACAGTTATCTTTTTTTTCCATTCTCCAAGTCTATATGGTATTTGGAGCAGATGTTTTATATAATTGTTAACAGCTGCACCATCTATTTATTTGCAGACATACAATAGTCTGAAGCTATATAGTGCAGAATCTAGCAGCCACATTTGACTGTTCTAGATATATCCATTGGCTGACAACTTTCCACCGTTTGAAGTGGTGCATATCTATTGTTCGGTCACTTTGGCGTTTGGAAATTTTCCAGTTGATTATATCCTCTATTGATGACTACGGGATCCATCCCTGGTTATGTTGATATTATATGGCACTTCTTTATAATGCATAAATTCTTGCTATAGTGATCAGTTGGATTTTGAGATTCTGAAAGAAAATGGACTGGTGTGCTATAGATGCTTGTGTTAGCATTGTGTTTTTTTTCGTTAGAATCAGCTAATACAAGATGCTTCAAATGTAGAGGCCAGTCCTTACTTGAAGTCTTTGCTTTGCAGTTCCCGGGGCTGCTGGGCTTGTCGAATAACAGATGATGGCCTGTACAAGATTTCTTTAGCCAAGTGCTGTAGCAATCTTACTTCAGTTTCCGTGTGGGGCATAACAGGAATAACTGACAATGGTGTTATCCAGCTAGTAAGTATATATTCATTGCAGAATTTATGAATTATCCATAATTGGTTTATCAGAGGAATTTAAAGGGAACCTGCTCAAAATAGTTTCACAATATTCTATCATATTAATATTTTCATTGATCTAATGGATTTCCCCTTGAAAATCTCAAGGCTAGTCACCTCATTCGTGTTTGTGTTTGAATTTAACAATGATGAAATTCAGGAATACGGTGCTAACAAAAAAAAGTATGATAAAATTGGCCATTAAGTTTTCCCTACTTCATTCCTGCAAATTTTTTTCTTGTCATCTCTGTGCGGGAAATACAAATTTCTGAGATGTTAGCATAATCTAGACCTTGGGAATATAATGTTTTGCGTCTTAATTTGGCATATAACAAGGTCCAGATCGAATACCTGAGGTCCAGTGCTGGGAAAACGAGGTTCAGTCCTGAAATGGCTGGCTCATGATTAATTTAGTAAAATCTGGCAAATTTAACTGCCCATCCTTAGAATTTCTCCAACTTTGACCTTTTTAATAGCAATTGGAGAACATGGTGAGTATCTCTCAAGGAGATAAGATACAATATCAAAAGTAAGGGACGACTCACAATGGGACAGCACCTGACCAGTAGGAACCTAGGTATGCTGCAATACTAAGTAGAATGAAACCCTAGTAGATCCTATCTTACTAACAAGTCCATCTTGTTTTTTAAATGGTAGGGAAGTTTGGTGCAAAAACTTTTGAGGATAACGTCCTAACAGGTCTTTTCAGGCCTGGACTATTTCAGCTCTTTTATTGGACATTAAAAAAATTATTTTATTTTATCTTATTATATCTCAGATAGATTCTTCCTAGCAAAGGTGGTTAAAAATTCTCCCATTTGGTCATTTATGCTTAATATGGTTATTAAGTTGGAGACCAACACTGAAATGTAACAATACTTATCTTGATCTTTTCTCTATAAACTTATAAAGTAAGAATTGTTTTTCTAGTATATCATGATTAGATACAGAAACAACTGTTTGCCCAAGTGGGTTGCATGTGGGTTTTTGTACGGCAGGAAAAAAAATCACTTGATGTTTCTTAACAAATGTTTAACGAATGCTATTGTTCTTTACCTTTTGGACTATTATATGTAGAAAAATAGAAGGAAATAATAAAAAATATGATGTCTCTTGCTTTAAGTGCAGTGCTAGTGCAGAGAGCATTCAGAGCTAGAAAACTGAATATCTAGACAAATAACTTACATAGAATTCCTTTCTAACATAATGCTTGTAATTTTCTAGCAGTAAATATGCTGTACAAAGGAATCATGGAATCCAGAGAATCGAAAACTCTTGTCCCTGTTTGTATAACGGGATTTAGTCACAGTTCCATCCCCCCAACCAGAGAGTAATGAAGCAAATTAAGCAGCATTCTCAAAGGAACTATTACTTTTGAGTCTTGACAGTCTTTTGTCAGAAACAACCAGGATGAGTATGTGAAATGATATCATTAATGCAAGGACTACCTTCACTTCGCCATATTACCTACTTCAACATCTGCCTTTACTATTTAGTACTCTTATAAAAATCTATCCAGACCTGCATGCCTTAGGGTGATGGCCTCCTGTATGGTTGGGTGGCTGGCCAACTTTTACCCTTTTGTAAGGCTTTTACTTGAGCCACATAAATGACAATATTCCTTTGCCCATTCTGTACTTCTAATCTTAAGGTTTTGGAAAAGGTTTTCAAGAAACTTTATTAAGCAAAAGAATCTATTATTGTTAAATTACACAGATCTCTAGTTCTAAGAAACAAAGAAAGTATGGTCGTTTAAGAAAGATAACCATTCAGATACTAGGGTTAGACAAATATATAGAAAATCTTGCCCTGGATTACTAATCAGTAAAATTTATTTTTATCCAGTTCTTCTTCTAACGATAACTTGGTATCCAGGTTTCTAGGGCCAGGTCTTTACAACATCTGAACATTGGTGGTACCTTCATTACTGATGAATCTTTGTTCGTAATTGCAAGTCATTGCCCTCAATTGAAGGTAATTTTTCTACTTCAATAAAAAATTATTTGCATGTAATTGTTTTCTTTCTCTCAGGTTGCAAAATCAATATTTATTGCTTGCTTAGCTTCACAGTTAACATGAAATTTCAGCATGTCTTGTTTGGCATATAAACCGAATGTAAGTCATGTATCTAGAATGTGAACACAGACATCTTTCATAACACAGAAAATCTATTTTGAAACTAGTCATGTAGATAAAGCCTTGCATACGTTATATTTGAATGAGCCAAAACAATCTGATCCAGGTTTATGATTTTTGGAGAAATGACATGTGGAAGGATTTCGAGTAAAAGTCGGTTCAATTTAAATCTATCCTAACATTTAGTTATACGTCAATATGCTCTGTTATTGATTGTTAACTAACTGATGCTGTGTGAATCGTGGCAAGTGTAAATCTTGGAAAAATAAAATAAACTGATTTGTTTTCATGATGTGTTGGGTTGAAATCACAAAAGTTCAAGTTCAGTTTATCATAATATTTATCTGTACATCAAGTGACTGTATTAGCTCTTATTGACTAACTGTTGCTGCTTGATAAGATTATATATGATCTTTAATCATTCAGCCTATGGCTGATATGATTCACCAACATGGATTTTTCAATTAAATTTTAAGTATTTACCTAAGTAGCCATGGTACCCATACCGGGGGGTCGGGCACGCGTACCAGTACCAGGTACCCGTACCGCCGTACCGGGTACGGGAACGGGTACCTCTAGGAGTACCCTGGGAGTACCAGGTACTTCACCCAAGTACCGGGTACTTGGTTAATGGACCGCAGGTACTGGTACTTCATAAAAGCCCAAGTACCACGATTTTGGGTACTCCGCGGGTACTTCCAGGCTTGCATTTGACCCTAAAATCGCTAAAAGTTTAACTGCATGTGTCCATATATATTATATTCTAGTGTAATTTACAGATCGCTGTTTCGAGTAGCTTTTATTTCAGACTGTTTTAGTTTCCTGTAGAAACAGTTTACACAGACTGCAGAATCTGTGTACCATGTGTCAGTCTTTAGATAATTTCTACATGTATTGCATACCCCAATAGTGACTGTGGATCATACAAAATTAGGGCTTAATAACGAATTGCAGGAATGAGATAATAACAGATCACTTGGCAAATGTACAATGCAAAATAGTTTCCTTTTTTTTTCAACAGGAAAAAACCTGCTTTTTGGTATTGTTTATAGATTCAAAGAGAGCAATGTTCATGACAATATAGACTGTTGTCAAAACTTCATCAGGACATAGTAGTATAAATATGTGCAATAAAAACAGCTGTTTTTCATATGCAACTATACCCAAGTGACAACCAAAAACCATATTATTGTCCAGTTTTTCATACAAACACTTAATTCTAGATGACGACTGTATAAAGTCCTAAAAACAGAAGCTCCTTAAAGCTAAAAACATACATTGTAGACCCTTCAATACATTGAAATGGTAACACTGGATACCACTCTGTTCTCCAGATTTTCTTCAAAATGTAGCAGACCTTTGTCCAATTGCAGAGCTTCCTTAGAAAATGCATCTGCCTCAGAGTTTAATTCTTGATATGGGTGTTGGAAAGATAAAAAGTTGAACTCTGAGAATAAGTCCTCTAATACACCAGTAATCAAGAGATAAATGAGTACATACTTATCTGAAATTAAACTTTGCATTTTGTGCTGGACAGATCTGTAAATCTGGGCTCATGAAGGCTCATCCAGCAGTGCCCCACAGATTGTATATATATATATATATATGTCTACAGTACCTCGACGTACCCAAGTAACCTATTTCAAAAATTGGCGTCCCCGTACCCGTACCCCTCCCAGTACCCGAGTACCCTAGCTACCTAGGTATTTACTTGTCTGTGTTTCCTTAGATATTATATAAGGCAGCCACTGTGAATTTAATTGCAAAGATCTCAATGCAAAAAAAAGGCACATAGAAAAGAACGCACAAATATTTACCCTAGAGAAACCAATGTGGGAAAACTCCAGCACAGAAATGGCCTGCTCAACTCTTTATTGGATTTCAATGAGTTCAAATTACAAAGGGATCTTATAGAGCTTCGACACAGTGCACTAGACTCCAGGCCTAAGTCACAGGGTTCGCCAAACCTAAACCTTGAGGTTTGAGGTTTGGCGAACCTCAAAAAAATTTGAAATTCGTTCAGGTTCACCAAACCTAATGCCGAACCTAAAGTCGAACCCGAACCTGAAGGCGAATTTTTTGTTGAGGTTCGATTTGTTTAATGAAAAAAATTGAAATTAAAAAAGGGGGGAAAAAGCACGATACCTAAGCTAAATCGTTCCCCTTGCACTTTCATTTCGCATTGTTTTACTTTTACTTCAGACTCGGCTGCCGCATTGTTTTACCTTGGAGCTCGACTCGGCAGCCATTACTTGCAGGCTGCAGCCTTTTCCATCAGCGTTGACGATTCCTCCATCGAGATTCGACGCATCACACCAGCCAGCGATCAACCTTGAGCCTATGACCTTCTTCACAATTTCTCCGACACATCATGCCAGCGGTCAAGCAGCATGAGCCTTCGATTGCGTTTTTTGAGGTGAACTCCGTGGGCACTTTTGTATCAGCTAACTTCCATGTGAATCAACGATTAGCTTTAACGGTGGTGGATTTACCCCTATGAACAAACTGCTGCTCTGGGAAGCATGTAAATCCATTGTTAAACCACAAATACCTGCTCTTAGAAGCACAAACCTGTGAGCAGAAATGTCATAAACAGCAA
>LPNX010468197.1:0-13240 GCA_001517045.1 Pseudotsuga menziesii | reverse complement strand
ACACGATTCGCCACTTCCTTCATTTCTCTTCAGTCTATGCATAAGGTTATGATGGAGTTGCAGCGGATGTTTCTTTCTGATGAGTGGGCATCTTGTGTCAATAACACCAAACAAGATGGGCAAGCCATTGCTCGAATGGTGCAATTTGATTTGACTTTTTGGGCACGATTGGAGGAGGTATGTGCCATCAGTGAACCTTTGGTAAAGGTTCTTTGTTTGGTTGATGGTGAAAAGCCCGCAATGGGCTACTTGTATGAGGCCATGGATAGGGCCAAGGAAGCTATCCATCACTACTATGAGGACAAGGGGGAGGTGGGACTCACAAGACGAGCTGAACTATGGAGTGTGATTGATGAACGATGGAATAATACTCTCCATTGTCCCATTCATGTAGCAGGGCTCTACCTCAACCCTGCTTTCTCTTATGCATGTGGCTTTCAGTTTGATGCTGAGGTCATGGATGGCTTTCTCCAGTGTGTTCAGAGGATGGTGTTAACTCCCTCTGAGCGTGCAGAGATTTCTAGACAGATGGAGATCTATAGGATGTCAGGTAGCACTTTTGACTATGACATGGCTGTCCAGGATAGAACCACAAGGATGCCAAGTACAATTTGTTTAAAACTTTCAAATTTTGATCTCTTAGATTCTTAATTAATTACCCTTTCATTTCTATGTTTTTTACTTGGTAAAAATTTAATACATTGTAATTTGTAATTTGAATTTTGTCTTACCGTTTACCTTCCTTGTTTTCTTTGTAGATGTGTGGTGGACTAACTATGGTCACAGAGTCCCAGAGTTACAAAAACTTGCCATTAGAGTGCTAAGTCAAAGTTGCAGCTCATCAGGGTGTGAGCGCAATTGGAGTGTCTTTGAGAAGATACACTCCAAGAAGCGCAGAAGGTTAGAATTTTCAATTTAGAAATGTTAAAGTTTAAACTTAAATTTATAATCTTTGCTTCTTTATAATTTTATTAATTTAAAATAAATTTATTACAATTTTGAATTTGAATTTATCATCATTTATCACCCCCTAACTATGGATCTCATACTAATGCAGGTTACTTTCTCAGCGCTTTAATGACATGGTTTATGTCTACTACAATCTAAAGTTGCAGGTGAAACAAATTGACAAAGTGCCCAATTCAGATGCCATTTCATTGGATGACATTGACACTACCAGCAAATGGAGGGTGGAGACGGAGGATCCTGTGATGGATGAGGCACTTGAATGGTTGGAGGAAGAGGAGGATGATGATGCAGATCCGTCGGAGGAGGGGGAAGAAGGGGATGCTGATGTTCCACTTTCAGAGGATGACTATGACTATGAGGACATTGAGGAGGAGGTTGATACTCATTTGCACCGCCGACCAGCTCCAGGTGGCCCACCACCTCCACGGAGTCATATAGTTGGGACTGGGAGGAGACAGCTCACATTCACCTCCCCCTCATCCACAACATCTACTCGAGCAGTTGGAGGTTCTAGTTCCACCCCAGACTCATCTGGACCACCTCCACGACCACCTACTGCTTCTAGAGGAAGAGTGGTGCAAGTGCCCTTGACCCGTAAAAGGGCTAGATTGATTAGAGGATCATCCTCAGGGAGTCGATGACTTGATTCCTATTATTTATCATTGTACTATCATACTATGTTGGTGTCCTATGTCTAGACTCTATACACTATCTTAGTATCTACATGCCTCATGAGTCATGATGATTTATCCCTTGAGAGACATTTATTTTGATCATTTGATGTGATTTTCTATCATTCCATCAAGAACACATTTCAGTAATTTCAGTTTATACTATATAGTCGAACTCGATATTTGATCATGATCCACCATTTGACATATTATGCATCTTATATATGAGTTGTTGTATTTTAATATTTATGTGGAAATGTGTTTATTTGATGTTGTTGTTGCTTTAGATGTTAAAAAATTGAAAAAAAATGTTTATTTTTGTATTTTTTAATGCAAAACGACATTTGCCGATATTTTCGCCGTTGCTGCCAATAAGTTTCATTCTGGACCCCCGGCGATATATTCGCCGACACGATATATGTAACTTTGAAAAATATAATGTTACAGGATTCTACATGGAAGTCAGATCCAGTAACATCAGAAGATCTTAAAAATATTTAAAAAATTATCACCGAAGATAATCAGAAGTCAATAACAAAAATGCAGAAAGAATTCGACAAAGTCGCCATGGACAAGGAAGAAGAGATCTCTCGTCTAAGAGATCATAACCATAAATTGCTTCTTCAAATCAAGAAAGCGAAGGATAAAGCACAAGACAATCAAAAGTTAGAAGAGGAGAATCAAGATCTTCAGAATAAACTATTAGAAAATATTGAAGAAAATGGTCGCCTTAAGAATCATAAACAAGATCTAATGGATCATATTCATAAGATTAAATATGATAAGAAAGCGCAAGAAGAAATGATCAGGAATCTTAAGAATGGTAAAGTTTCGTTGGAAAACAAGTTGGAGCAAATTTAGAAGAGGACATCAAATCCCTCGGACTCAAAAACCAAGTTTAGGAAAAAGAAGCAAATACAAATCCAATCTTCGTCATTGTTCAAAGAGAAGCCAATCTAGTAAAAAACAAACAACAAGAACTCTGTATCGACACCCAAATTATAAAAATCATTTTGACCAACGGTAGGGTCAAAATGAACATAAACAGAGGAATTATGAATTCAAAAAAGAAAGAACTCAAAATCAACAAACTAAGCAGAATACGAGAAGTTCCATTCAACAAGGCGATCAACAAAAAACTCCAATAAAGATAGATCTCGGATGGATTACTTCACAAACGATGTGGCATTTTTTCTTTTGGAATTTGTAGCTCATATCGTTTTGTTTCGTCAAGTGTCATAGATACTAACACAAAAGATTGCGAGATGACCTTACAAGCAAGAAATCAGACGCAATCTGTCTCTTCAACAAGCTTTGAGGACAAAGCTTCTCTTAAGAGGAAGGAAATGTTATATAAAACATATATATAACATAATAAGATATATAAAGATATATAAAATAATAACATTAAATATCAATATTAATGTTAATATATATTAATATTAATAATTAATAATTAATAAATAGAAATATTTAATTAATTAATTAGGAAAATTCAAGTGATGTGCCTTTATGTTTGAAAAGGAATGGATTGGCTTATATAAGCCCTGCCATTGTAATTGTAAGAACATCATCTTTTATATCATCAATTACATATTATTTTGCCCATTCATGGAGTATATGTGTTATTTACGCTGGTTATTCAGGTAGAAACAATTTTTAATAGTTACAGTTTCCAAGGAACTTGGTTCAAGCAGAACCAACTGGAGTTCGCATAGAACTCGGTTTATGTAACCAAACTGGAGTTCACATAGAATTTGGTTTATTTAACCAAAACTGGAGTTTGCTAAAAACTTGGTTTATGTAACCAAAACTGGAGTTCGCTAAGAACTCAGTTTACGTAACGAATATGGAGTTCACAAGGAACTGAGTTGATGTCATCAATACTGGAGTTCGCAAGGAACTCGGTTCACGTGACCACTTGGAGTTCACGAATAACTCAGTTCACATGACCAACTAGAATTCACGAAGAACTCAATTTACGTAACCAACTGGAGTTCACAAAGAACTCGATTCATGTGACCATAGTTGTGTATACAGGACTCAGGAGTTCACAAAGAATTACCATCATAGTTCGTAGGTGTCCACATAAAATTCTCGCCCACAAATGTTCACCTAGAACTTAGGTGTTCACACAAAATTACCGTTATAGTTCACAGGTGCATAATCATTGTCCATAAGTGTTCACCAAGAACTCAGGTGTTCACAAAGAATCACCATTAGTGTTCATAGGTGATCACATGGAATCACTTGCCCACGGATGTGTACCTAGAAATCAGGCGTTCACAAAGAATCACCGTCACTGTTCACAGGTGATCACATTAGGACAAAGAGTTCACATAGAACTCATCCTTCCCTCTTGACAAGGGGTATAATCATGGAACCAATCTCCCCACTCCATCACAAAGTGTCAGGGAGTAGAGTATGGTCCCATCCTGTGTCATACAGGTACAAGTGTGCACCAGCCTTCCATCCCTTTTTCAGGATGTCCGAGAGATCTCCTCACTCATCACGGAGTGATCGAGAGAATACTGCTCATAGAGTTCTCTGAGAGAGACTATAGTCCTACACACATGTTAGCTAGCAGAGGAATCAAGTATATCGGGGCGGACATTTCTGTCCTGCCCTATTCTAGATATGAAATACAAAATAATAAATCACATGACTAAATTCATGTACCTGAGAGAGAGTATCAAGAGGCTAGTTTCTCCACCCCAACTCAGGGTGTCCAGGACTCCTCCCTATGTGTTGGAGCGTTCAGCTCCCTCTGCATCTGAGTGTTCTGCTCCCTCTGCATCTGAGCATCCCGCTCCCTCTGTGGCTGAGCATCTTGCTCCCTTTGTGGCTGAGCACCTTTCTCCCTCTCTAGAGAGTCCATAGATACGATGTAAGTATCCATCTTGGTGATGACCAGGTACGTCAAGGATCCTTCAACTATCTTGTGTAGATAAAAACAACATCATCATCAGTGTAGCCACGTACTCATAGTCATCATGCTCGTTCTGCTTAGGATCTCAATTGTGCTCTTCCTTAACTTAGGAAGACTTCATCAGGTTTCTAACTTTCTGCCACACGATCCATAAGTGATGCAATAGGCCAGATCCTCATTTTAAGGACTAACTTCCTTTGTCTCCTCAGAAATTGTCTGAGTAACTCTGTCATGACTCTAACTGGAAAGTATCTGCTTTCCATAATCGTCGAAGAGATGAACAACTACAGTAGAGAGACCGACATCCATTGAAGCCTTCCACTTCCAATCATAAATCTCTATATGAGATCATCTGGGCCTGTGGATCATGTGTCCACATATTTGGTCCTCATCTATCTGTTGTTATTGCTGAACAATCATGACTTCCACTTAACTATTTCAACCGTAAGTCATCCTTCTTGGGCTGAGAGTCATGCTTCTTTCTACTACCAATCTAACTGTTCTTCTTGAATATCAACGGGATCACTTGTCCTTCAGAACAAGTCTCATCATCTATCCTTGTAGGCCACATCACATGGTCCTTTCCCTAAAAGTCAAATCCCATTAGATGGTTAGCAACATTGCATAATCAAATTTATCCAATGCAATGACAATAATTCATACAGGTATGTAGGCATCTTTTAGCTAGTGCTTCAACGCAACACACACATGGCTATTATTTCGATGCCTGTAGTCTCCATTATAACATACCATCAAGAGTGTGCACTACTCTAAGCATGTTAGAAGGAGATGTCATCCAAGAGGGGTCCATGAAATGTGGTGCAACATTACAGGCTAAATCATAACAAATGTTGCATGAACCTATTATATTTCAATAAAAGGATTACATCACATGCTCAACAACTTCCTAAATCTAGGAATATAGATCTGCATAAACATATCCAAAAACAACTAGATCTAATCTACTAGAGCACGTAAAATCAAATACTTAACTTTTATTGTTTTGTGGGTAGGCTCCCGTTGCCTCCTATAAGAGTCCATTGATCTTCATCTTCTTGCTGGGAGTCCATCACCATCTGAATCTTTATATTATTGCCTCAACATGACGAGTACTAGAAGAGGAACTCCTTTCGACGATCTTCTGTATTTTCTTCAGGATCATTATTCGTTGACCTCTTATGTGGAGTGTCTTCGTCTACAGTTAAGCCTTCATACTTCCTTTTATCTGGATCATGACACTGACTGTCATAATGTCCATATTTATGGCATCTGTAGCACTGGGTTTGTGAAAGTTTCTTCTTTTTCTTTTGTCCTACGATAGGACTTGAACCTCCACTTTTGTTCTTCCTATCATGAAACTTTCTTTCCTTACCATGAAATGTAAGGGCTTGACTTTCTTCATGTTGAGCTTCTTCATTAACGGTTGAGGTTGGGTGTCTTCTCTTACGACACTGTTTAGCATAGTGATCGATCTTTTGACATCTGAAGCACTGGATATGAGAGAGATCCTCCTTCATTTGTTCTGGAATCTCCTCATCAACAATCTTTATGGGAACCTTAGACTTGGAAACCCTGTTAATTCTATGTTCAACATTCATGTTGATCTTTTTTGTTGCAACCTTAGAAACTGCCTCAGAAACCCTAGTAGGAGCTAGCTCAAATTTAAAGTGTGGAGACTTGCAAAAAACATGAATCCACGAGGAGATGTGCTTACCAAGACGAGTTGAGTACACCTTTTCTCCCAGATCTGTGGACAAAACAACAAAAAACTGGAAACCCTAGTTTCTCAATTCCGACAGAGAATAGGCGAAAAAATGAAAATTTATGGATTTGAAGTCTGCTTCCATAGACAGTTGCGCCCTACCAAGGCGAGTTTGAGGAAGGTAAAAACGAGCCAAAAATAGAGGGCAAAAAGTCTAGATCTTTAGAGCCCTAGGTCTTGACCCTGATAGTATTAGGTCAAAAATTGAACTTTCACCAAATTGGATTTGGACACCACAGAAAGATGCGCCCTAGGAGGGCGAGTTGCTCTATGCTCTTTTCGGGATGATCTGAGGTGGGAAACACCAAAACGTGGAGCCCTAATTTCTGGCAATGGCTTCTTTTAGCACTGCTCTGATCCCATGTTAGAAATTGATAGCTGCATAACCAACATCACTAAACGAAATACAACACAAAAAAAAAACAATGTGGAGCTCGTTTAACCACGATGATCAATGATCATCTCCTAACCATAGACAAGACAATATCTCCTTAGAGCTCGCCCTTATTATAGAGATGAATTGTTCAGAGATAGAAGTACTTCCGGATCGTAGTAGCACAAACCCCAAGAAAGACAAGAAAACCTTCTCCAAAGTGGAGGACCCTAGAAAACACAATCTCATAGCTGCAGTAGCGAACTTGCTTTTTGCTTTGTGTCCAAATGAGGAGGCGCCCCTCCTATTTATACTGATTTCTGGGTGAATTTGATTGGGGCCGGCCTAATTGCTTAATTGGGGCTGACTTGTCATTTGTGCAATATAATATTTACTCAATTACTGGGCCGACTAGTGAGGTGATGCCTCACACAACTACTATAACAACACATGTATGTTGGTCATTGGCTTGATTAGGCATGGTGGTTCCATTAGTTATGTCACTGGTGGAATTTCCTGTCTTTCCACAACTTCCGTATTGATAATTTTCTTTGTCAATGACCATGCTCGATCAATGACTTTGCTATGTTGACAACCCTGTCTGTCAACAAGCACCTTGCTAACAACTTACTTGTCAGTCATCTATCGTGTTGATGATCCCCTTGTCGATGATTTGTCTTGTTGATGAAGATTTTGTTGGCAACTCCTTTTTCAATGAAGACCTTATTGACAAGTCCTCAATAGAACCTAACTTAGTGTTTGCTAGCCATTCCATGAATAACAATAAATTCATCATCCATTTTGGATCACTCCTCCCCAATCAGATGGCTTTTGGTCGCATTTTTCCATTTTTGGTAATTGTCCGTTGAGTCCAATTTTCCTTGACTCTTATTTTCCCCGCTAGTAGTCCAGACCTTCTTTTGCAGTATTGAATCCTTCTCTAGCTCTTCAAGTGCAGTTGGTGTGAAATATTCAACTAACAATAGTACCTGCCCTTGTCTTTCAAAGTGGATCTATTACCTCCAAGATCTGTACACAAAAGATAAGTGCAATCATCCAAGTACAAACCTTAGAAGAACTTGAGGACACCACTCATTGTCATCTCGGTGGTCATCCTTCTCACTTAAGGCTGGCTCTTCTTTGGCACAAATGGGGATTCCCTAAGATCAAATCACTAATTTTTCCTGTTAACACAACTGCAAATCATATTAGTGATTTGGTGTGTTTTATGATTTTCTTTACATAAAATGATGATAAGACCAACAAGATCAAGTTCCTTGTCCTTTGGGAAAATGGAGTCAAAGCATTACTTGATGAAGAACCCCATAATAGTAAGGATAAATCACTAAGTTATTATATATGAACATAACCAATTAAATCAACCCCATAAATACATGGAACTGTATGATAAGCTCATTAAGATGCCATCTACTAGATTCTCTCGATCCAACTAAGAGAGGTAGGTAAGGTTGAGATGTGCACACCACTGATGCCAGGGTGTGCTGATGTCTGATGCACACTTAGCTGCTAAGGCTTGTTCCTTGAATTGTCCACTGTAGACTAGTCAAAATAATCCATGGTCCTCCACATCATGCACAATGGTCTGTTGGTTCTCTTTGTTAACTATATAGATAGCATTTGTGATTGCTAAAGTTGATAGAAAGCTGTGGACAATGCCTCATAATATGACTAACAGAAAGCAGATTAAGCTCCATTCCCAACACATAATGCACATTGAGGAAAATAAGTATGTTCTCCAAAGGAATTCTGAACATTTCCTTTCCCAACAACCGTGTACTCTTCACCATCATCGAGGATCACTGAGTCTTTGGAGACAATGGGAGTGTACTTCATGAATCAATCTTTCATGTTGGTGAAATGTAAGATTCACCTAAATCGATGTACCAAGCAGGTGCTCTGGGGTTAGTTGCTAGCTGCTTAGCCATGAAGGCATAGAAGGCTGACTCCTCCTCTGTGTGTTCTGTGATATGAGCCTTCTGCTGAGCCCCCCTTGGTTGGATTTCTCGTCAGCCAAATTTCTTTTTTGCAAAATTCGTTCTTATGATCAGTCTTGCCACATTAGTGACAAGTAATGATCTTTTGACTCTTGGTGGAATCCTCTTTGCTACCTTGTCCTTTCCTCTTGCCCCATTTACCTTTTCCCTTGAAATTGGCAACAAAGGCCTGTTTTGAACTTTCTGTGTACTACTGCTTACGAACCGTCTTCCATTTCTCTTGTTGTAAGAGCTTGTTGCAAAGCTCATCGAATTTCAGGTCAACATCCGTAGAAGTAATGTTCAGAGTCTCAATAAAGTGCTCGCAAGCATGTGGTAAGCTTTCCAGTGTGATTACCACCAAATATTCTTCTTCCATCTTGTTCCCAATGGAGGCCAATTGTTCTCGAATATTCTTGATCTTGAGTAAGTGCTCCTATAATGAGGCACTCTCATCCATCGTGATTGAGAACAACATATTCTTCAGAAAGAAGGCTTGGCCCTTGTCCAAGGTCTCATACAGATCTTTCGGCTGCTTCCAGATCGCAGTTGAAGTCTTCCTGGTTTGGATCTCAGGAGTCATAGCATCTGTCATGGACAACATAAACAGCATGACTGCTTCTTTTTCTCTCTCATCAACTTGTCCCAGTCTTTACCCGCAACAGTAGGGCGAGTTTCTTTACCGGGGACAATGTTATTCAAGCACTTGTACTTAAAGATGGCCAACATACGTTGCATTGACATATTGTAGTTCTTTCCAGTGAACCTCTGGCTGGCTTCTGACTTGATGTTGGGAAAAGAGGCCATAATGATATGTAAAATGTGCTAAAAAAATACGAAAACCGATTATAAATGCTGGAAAATACCTGGAAAACCATTGTATATACTGGTTGAATACCACTGTAGCAGCCATGTATCGCTGGTCAACTTGCAGGTTTCTGATAAATCTACCACAAACAACTCCAAAATGCGTAGATCTAGGTAGATCTGCTCACAAACAATCATGTCAACCCTCTATCTGTACTCGAACAACTATCAAGCACTTGTACTTAAAGATGGCCAACATACGTTGCATTGACATATTGTAGTTCTTTCCAGTGAACCTCTGGCTGGCTTCCGACATGATGTTGGGAAAAGAGGCCATAATGATATGTAAAATGTGCTAAAAAAATACTAAAACGGATTATAAATGCTGGAAAATACCTGGAAAACCATTGTATATACTGGTTGAATACCACTGTAGCAGCCATGTATCGCTGGTCAACTTGCAGGTTTCTGATAAATCTACCACAAACAACTCCAAAATGCGTAGATCTAGGTAGATCTGCTCACAAACAATCATGTCAACCCTCTATCTGTACTCGAACAACTATCAAGCACTTGTACTTAAAGATGGCCAACATACGTTGCATTGACATATTGTAGTTCTTTCCAGTGAACCTCTGGCTGGCTTCCGACATGATGTTGGGAAAAGAGGCCATAATGATATGTAAAATGTGCTAAAAAAATACTAAAACGGATTATAAATGCTGGAAAATACCTGGAAAACCATTGTATATACTGGTTGAATACCACTGTAGCAGCCATGTATCGCTGGTCAACTTGCAGGTTTCTGATAAATCTACCACAAACAACTCCAAAATGCGTAGATCTAGGTAGATCTGCTCACAAACAATCATGTCAACCCTCTATCTGTACTCGAACAACTGTAAAGCCCACAAATCTAAGCAGGTTTGCTCACAAACAACTCACGAACAATCAAATCAGCCCCAAAAATAATTTATTTCTCCGTCAATATGCTGGAAATCACTGAATCGATGAAGAAATCTTCTAGATCTAGATATATGGGCACCAATTCAATAAAGAACGGATTTGATCTGCTCACAGAATGTTGGAGTTAGAAAAATTTACGAGAAATTTCATCAATCAGTGGTCAAATCAAGTCTGTACAAGCTGTATGACTCCCAATTTTTTTAAAATGATTGATTTCTTGTTGTACTGTGTGTGTATGATTGTTTTGATGGTTATACGAAAAAAATGACAACTGGAATATAAAGGTGGATGTACGCAATCAATTGGTGGGTGAGCACGATTGGTATGGTGGCTGCAGGAAAAAACAATAAATGTACATTCAAATCGCATCCATACGATTGTTGTACGATGACATGTTGGCTCCATACAACGGATTTGACGGCTGAGAAGTGGCGGTTGGTTGTACAGGCTATACAACAGCCCCCTTCTTTTAAAAATTTCGTATGGTAAAAAATCTCGGCTATGTACGGGTGAGAAAAAATTGATGGCTGCAATTGAACAACAAATCGATTCGTATGACTGCTGAAAATGGCGGTTGGATCCGTACAACATCGTAGAACTTCCCACACCAAAAGAAAATTGATTTTGCTTTGAAAAAAAATGAAATAGTACCTGGTTTTTGGTGAAACGCTTTCGGCTCCTTGATGTGCTATGCTAGCGATCCTTTGATCCGTCTCTATCAACAACAATCCCTAGGTAATCATGCTCTCCATGTCTCTGAGGCTCTAGCTGATCTCTGGTACCATATCATAAAAATCGGACACATAGAGAGACCAAGAAATAACTTGAAAGAGCTATCAAAATATATTGCATGATAATGAGAAAGCAAAAGCTTTCTTATAAAAATTACAATGAGGTCAAGTCAATCCACTTATGAATGTGGGATAGATCGATAAAACCATTAAGTAACTTAAGCATAAAAACCTAAAATAAATTAAAGTCATAAAGTGATTTTATTAATGCCCAAGTCTAATATATAATTGACCATCACATAAAGTAAGTTTTTACTTTAACTGATATTACAGGAAATTTGTTAAGAATTATGCACACATTGCAGGTCCACTCACATATCTCTTGAAGAAAAATTCATTTGTATGGAATAAAGAAGCTACCTTGGCATTCTCACTTTTAAAGGATGCTATGTCTTCTACACTAGTATTAGCAACACCTGACTTTAGTAAAACATTCATAGTCAAATGTGATGCATCGAAACAAGAAATTCGAGTAGTGTTGATGCAAGAAGGGTGGCCATTGGGTTTTGAACGTAAACAATTCAAAGGAAATGACATGGTTAAATCTACATATCAAAAAGAAATGGCAACAGTTTTGCATCTGTTAAAAAAATGGCAACAATATATCATTGGGAGACACTTTAAAGTCAAGACAGACCATGATAGCTTAAAGTATTTTTGGAGCAAAGAGTGTTATCAGAAGAGAAACAAAAATGGGTATCAAAAAATGAAAGGGTTTGATTTTGAAAAAATCTACAAAAATAGAAGGAAAACGTGGTAGTAGATGCCCTTTCTAGAATAGATGAATCCTCCAACTTATATTTCATCACATCTTTGTGGAAAGTGAACCCAGTGATAGATTAATTTTACTCACAACAATTAACAATTGATCATGCAAAATCACTCACAAAAGAGACTAAAATTGGAGCTGAACACTAAACTGTATTAACTCAGTGTACAATAGCCAACCCTGTAAAATAATAGGTTGCTGTATAAATAAAATACATCAGGGATTCGAATGCATGAGGAGCAATTCGAATCTAGCATAAAGCAGGCTTACTAAAATTAAGCAAATCCCCCATAGGTGTAAAAAGCTGATCCCAAATCTGTCATGGAGCTCACGAATTAGCAAAATGGCTTAGGCAAGCTAAAGAGTGATGGAATGACAACTCATACATGCTTTTCCAAGGAGAAAAGAGAGGAGGATGTGTAGGACAAAAAACTAGTTAACCTCACCTAGTCTAGCTTTTCTTTTTGCCTTAAAACACTGAAAAAGCAGGCAATAAAGCAGAAAAAGCAGAAGGGCGCTTAGGAGGCCAGGAATAAAGCAGATTTGATTCCTTGAGGTTTCCCAAGCGCTGCATGGGTCAAATAAGGCAAGTTGGACCACTATGGATAGGTAATTGACAACTTGCATAAGGTGGGACACATGAACTAGGCAAATAAGACAAAAATAATTAAATTAATGTCTAAGGTAGTAAACTATGGGTTGATTATTCTAACACCCCCCCTTAAGCCTGAGTTATGAGTAATATATCAGAAAATTATAGGGCCTAGCAACAAGGCTTAGTCACCCTTTACATACTGCATGTCCATTTAAACAAGGAAAGAGGCAAAACCAACTTGGGAAAATCCTCCCTTAAACATGGACTGTAAAACAAAATTTGGAAATCTTGTCTTCACTCATGCTTCACAGCATGATCAGCAATCCCCAGCAGTGATTTGAGATTGCTGAAAGTCTTCTCACAAAATGCTTTGGTGAAGATATCAACTACTTGTTCTGAAGATGAACAGAAGAGTAGGTGAATGGTGCCATCATGCACAAGCTCTCTGATGTAGTGCATATGGATCTCAATGTGTTTGGTTCTCTGCTTCTGAATTGGATCTTGGCAGATTCGATTGGTACTCTGGTTATCACAGTAGATGGTAGTTGAGTACTCTGATTCGAAGCCACACTCTCCAAGTAATCCCTGCAACCATAAACATTGAGTTGCTGCAT
>LPNX010468182.1:697936-737818 GCA_001517045.1 Pseudotsuga menziesii | reverse complement strand
ATGTATTTGCAGATTATATGCAGAGTTGTATTATGGTATTATGCTGATTGGGTGGCTGGTCTTTCATTTGGGTACCTTCATCACTTCCTTCCTGGGATGAATTATAATGTATTTCGGCCATCGTATATCCCCTCTGATCTCATACATTAGGGGGCATCTGTTATAGAGATTTTCACCCCACTGGGTGAATCACACTTTGTATGGCCTTCCCCTGTCCCGCTGCAGACTCTTTAGACCCAATGGACCACATTTTATCCTTTTATGTATCATTGACCATCCCTAAAACTATGTTAAAAATGATATACGCGGCTTTTACCCCTATAACCGCGTACATACGCGGATATATCCCCGATAGTCGCGTACATCGGGATGTGTGCATAAATCCAAATCCTTTTGGACTGTTCCTTGACTTGGATCCGACTCATATGACTCCTGGCCTTCCATATGCCTTGAGATCGCACAGATTCGACCCTTCATTATCCCATGTGAAGCTATATAAGGAACCCTTTGGTACATTGAAGAAGGGGGGAAGATATAGAGAGATTGAAGCAAGGAAGCTATAGTCCATTGTTGCCGGAACTTTATGCTTGAGTCTGCATCCCTTTGTCCCTTTGGAGCACTGTTGTGTTCTTCCCAAGCTTGCCTTTCACTAGTAAGCTTGCTGTCGAAGTGATGGAGGACTGAGGTGGTGGAGGCCCAAGTGGGGGATTCAGTTTCTCCGATTCGCAGACGTGCCGCCAGAGGTTGTCACTTGTAATCTCTGATTCTGATTAATAGAAATATATTTTCCTGTCCAATGATGTGCATTTGATTGAATATTGTTTCCATTGGAATATGTCAAATGCTTTTACATTATTGATTATATATGCTAGAATAGATCTAACACCATGAAATATAGTATGCTTGTCTTGTTTACTTGTTGTTGAGGACGTGCTATAACAATTCAAGCTGAATATTGGAAAGCTCAACGGGGATCTACTACAACCGTCCGGAATAAGGTACGAGGTTCGATCCTTTAGTGTTAGATTGTTTATTTCTATTGCATATTGGAGAAGATTGATTTCTGGAGTCTAGCTGTCTGTTGTGGTACCCCAAGCCATAGGAATTTCTCTCCGTAACAGTGCATCATACTCATTCTGCATAGCTTCTTTCCACTCAACTCGAGTAGAATCTTCTTCAAAGGAAGTTGGTTCAAAGTTAGCAGATAAATTAAATTCACAGTCAAATGATACATCCATGTCATCACTTGAATTATCTGCTTCTCCTCCATCTTCATGTCTTTTCGAACTTCTCGTTCCTGTCTTTCCAACTTCATCCGGATGGACAATTTCAAGTGTCTTTGTGCCCCATTTAGGAATATTCCATGATGGTCCTTGTTGATCAGCTGGTGGTGCTTCATCATTGATTGAGAGTGTTCCAATTCTCTCAATCACATCATCCAGTTGAATCTCTTGTTGAGGTGAAGTAGTAGGAACTTCTTTATGCGGGGGAGTTGGTGCTTCATATGGAAATTCCAAAGGTTGATCCAGAATAGGAATCCCCCCTTCAAGGTTTGGAATTTCATTTTCATTTTCAAAATATTTCTTTGGATGAGGATATTTTTCCAAATGATCAAGCTGTCTCTCAATGGACTGGTCATTTTTATTAGTCTCAAGAAAAATGACATCTCTGGAAATAACAAACTTCTTGTTTATCTCATCATACAGACGGTATGCCTTGGAGTTTTCTTCGTACCCCAGGAAAATGCATTTTCTACTTCGAGCACCAAGCTTGTTTCTTTGCTCCTTTGGAATCAAGGCATAACAGGTGGAACCAAAAAATCTGAGATGCCTGACTGAAGGGAGATGGCCAAACCACATTTCATGTGGAGTCTTGTTATCAAGAGCATTTGAGGGACTTTTGTTTCTCAAATAGGCTGCACATTTCACTACATCACCCCAAAACATTAGTTTTACATTCTTGGAAAACATCATTGAGCGTACCATATTCATTATGGTTCTGTTCATTCTTTCTACTACACCGTTTTGTTGAGGATTGTAGGGAACTATAGTCTGATGTGCAATTCCATGTGGGTGAAGATAATCTTCAAAAGCATTTGAAGTGTATTCTTTCCCATTGTCAGTACGAAGTGTACCAATTTTAGATTGTGCTTGTTTTTTTATCAATGCATGGAAGTCCTTCAATGTTTGAAATGCTTCTGATTTTGTCTTTAATGCGTAAATCTAGCACATTCTTGAGTAGTCATCAACAAAGGTCATAAAATACTTATTCCCATTAGCAGAAGGAGTTGGAATTGGGCCACATAAATCAGAATGCACTAATTCTAATTTCCTACTTGCTCTGAAATTAGATTCATGGAATCGTAGCTTACTGTGTTTCCCTAATATACATGCATCACATTTTCTCTTGTCTTTGGGAATGGTGGGAAAACCAAATACACCATTTTTTCTCAACAAACGAAGATTGTTATAATTCAAATGACCAAATCTTGCATGCCACAATAAACTTGATGACAAATTACCTTCTCCATGCTGAGAGAGGTAGGCATAGTTCTGAACTCTTGCAGATGAACCCTTTAGCTTCAGCAACTTCCCATCTTCGTATCCAGTCATGATGACTTGGTTGTCAGAGGACTTTCTTATTTCTACGATTCCATCAAACATGTGGATGGAATGGCCTTGCTGTCGAATGTCCACCAAGGACAACTGACTTCTCTGCAAATCTGGAAGATAAAGAACATTCTTCAACAAGAAATCAAGGAATCCAGGCATCTTCAGCCGAATGGTGCCCATTCCCTTTAGTTTAAGACTTGACTTATCTGCAAAGTAAACTATGCCATTTATTGTTTCATTAAGTTCTTCAAAACAATCTTTTCTAAAAGTCATGTGTGATGTTGCACCAGTATCAAGTAGCCAACAATCTTTGTAAGATGAAAGTGAAGTCATTTCATTAATACCAAGATTACAATGTGAAACAATACAATGAGCAGAATCTGAAGATTTATTAGCATCTTGGTTTTTATTGTCATCTTTCTTCTAGTTATGTCTGTCTTTGATGGAGTCCCACGAAGCCCAACACTGATCTGCTATGTGTCCAATCTTTCCACACCGCTTGCACTTCAAATCTGATCTTTTGCTGGAGTTGTTTCAGCCTCCTCTACCTCTAAAGTTTCTTCTTCCTCTGCCTCTCTCTTTGCCAGAGAGAGTGGCACCAACTACAGATGCTTTAGATTGCATCTTCTGCAACTGCTAGTGTAATTTACAAATAATGAACTTAATATGACAAAGAGAATGAGATAATAGAAAAAACAATAACCTTGCAGGTCTACAGCCTCTGCCAAGGTGATTTACAATCTTAATATGCTGTCAATAAGTTCATAAGCAAATTTTTAGCACTAGAAGAACTGCTCAGCAATACGCCAAAGGAAATACCATTGTTTGTGAACTGTCACAAAATATAGGGTTTTGAACAGCACCAGTCAACGATCCCAGCTATATGAAAGAAGAAGGTCTAAGTCTCTACTACTTTTTACAATACAGTCTATGTAGAATAACAACTACACTAACTAGAAACAATGTCTTCAATGAGCTCTCTTTACTATGTAGGTCTATGTTTCTGCCATAGTATTTACATTAATCTAAGACAATTCTGCAGCAACACAATTTATATGGTAGTGCACAAACTTCTCAATTTGCAACAATACATAACCTTCAAAAAAATGTATAGCAAAAATATCAAGCTTCACTCACACATTGAATAAACTTCAGTATCAGTTCGCAGCTTCAAAAGATAGAAATTAGAACGCAGCCTTCAGGGTCTTCATGCAATTGGTAATGGAGTGGATATTTCGTCAACAATCTTCATAGTACAACAGCTTAGCCAAAGATATTCTATAACTATTTCTCAAACAAACAAACAAAAGAACTCTGCACAGGTTCGTTTGTTAAAATCCAGAAAACTATAACTTCGATTATCCAGATTTATCTCACTGTGCATTGGATTTTAGTCTAGAAATCTCTAGGAAGACATAAATGAACCTTTGCAGTGGACCACACAACAATAACAAGACAAGATAACTTGCAACAAAGCATGAATGAGGAGGTCAAGCCTCAACACCTCAGTTATCAACTCCTATTCTGCAACACATCAGTCTTCTCTCTTTTTTTTTTTAACTCGGTCTTCACATCAACGTAGTCGCAACAATGCAAAAATATTCAAAATAAATCTTACAGCCATGTGATTTGATAAAGGTCATGTCTCAACTTCAGTCAACCAGCAAGCTTCTCATGCAATGGTCACAAATTCATGCTCAAAGCGTAGCTACAAATCTAAAGGAGAAAACATAACAATTCCATACACATGCATTCAAACTCAGTGCTCCAATACAGTAATCACGACCTCTTCAATACGTAGCACCCATCCTACATATGAAAATATTTACAGACTTTCCCAGAAAACTCCACGCACAGGAATTAGGGCAGAAATTAATCGAACGGTCACAAAATATTTTTTGCAACAATATTTACCTCCACTCAATGCATGCAAATACAAACTGATCTCCAGGAATACGAGCTCCAGAATACGAGCAGCTCCACACAGTTGAGAAAGGGCGTGAATATCTACCATCGGCCTTCAATCACCAGGCTTCAAAGACATCGCAACAACATATCATGGCTTCAATTCTTCATGCAAATGAATAGCTGTGAGTCTTCAGCAGGCTCTCTTCAGTCTTGCAAATTCTTAAATCAACTGAACATAGACCATCCCGTTCAACTTTGCAGCATACAATCAAGATGTTTTATCCAAAATATACTTCAACTCCACGCAAGTGTAAAAACACGGTGGCTCAAGACCCTCCAAGGTAACCTCAAACGAACGTTTGAAGGAGAATAACGCATACATGAATGCGCATAGGCTGGCAGGAGAAACGTTCGAATGTAGACTGATAATGGGCAGGCAGTCTGAAACCAATTGACAAAGGGCAGAATGGAGGTCTGGCAGGCATAATGATTCTGGTGTGAAACGTTCAATTCTGATCAGAGGGCAGACACATTAATGGGCTAGCAGTCTGGCAATGCATTGGCAAGCATACAGGTTGCCAGGACTGAAACTTAACAGTAGGAGTTATGGCAGGTGGTGCTCCGATACCACTGTTGGATAATAACTCCGGAATTCATATATTCCATTGCAAAATCATTTATTTATACATTACATATGCTGGTTGAGTTTCATCTTCCGAACAGCCTTTTCAGCTTCCTACATAACTATTCATTTTCCTTTATTTATTTACAAAATATAATCCCGATGGATTATATTCCAACACTAAGCATGCACTTGAATGTAATTCATGTGATGAGACCCTCAAATTTAATGAATATTAATTTCATTTGTATGAGTAAATAAATTGAGCATGGGAAAAAGCATGGTCATAACATTTTTTTGTGAATCTGATAGCCTTGATGACTAGCTTGGTACAAGGAATTCTCTCTTAGATTGCCAAGGAAAGTGAAGATGATTCTAGATGATCTATCATAATTGTATTTCTTGATGAATTCATTGTTAGGTAGGTTATGTATTTGAATTGATATTTAATATAGAGGTTGTTTGAAATTTGATTTGTGCAATTGGACTAGAGGGAAAGTTATTTAGGCGTCGGGTCTGTCACTTTGTCTTTCATTTCAATGTGGATTTTGGTAATATAGTCGGTACTCACTGGTCTTGTCTAATGTAGCTAAGGGTTGGTGATCATAAGGTAGGTGGTTTGTGCTTTCATGGGCATAAAGATTATATTGTTGGTATAATATTTGCATGTATTTTATTACCTCATTTCGTGAAACTTCTTGTGTTGACATTGTGAGTTCTCAACTAGATAAGGGTCATCAATAATTGGAAGGTCTTTCATACTTTTGATGGGCCTCTAAAATTGTCTCTTTTCCCTACTATATTTCACCATTTTGATTTCATATTTAACCATAGATCATTACATTCACTTTCTAATGCTTATCTTTTCTTCTAAATTGTTAATTAAAAGAAAGGAAAGTGAATGACATGAATTCATAACATGTTTTTTGGTAATGAGCTATTTTATTGCATTTGGTGGTATGTTTCCACATTTTGGATTAAGATCAAAGAGATTGAGGTGTTGGTACCCATTCCACTACTCAATCTGGCACTTGTTCCGGTACTACTTCAAATAAGCTTTTTGTCCAAATACTAATGAATGCATCAAATCATTATATATATTATTAGTCCAGCACACAATTCATTGGGCCATTATTCTATTGGGATTATTATCTCATTAAATTAGGGAATAATTGTTATATCACTAACGTATTGTTGGAATAGTTCAATTTTCATAAAAGAAGGTGCAAGCAATGTTTTATTAGCCACCACTTAATGAAAGATAAACCTAGAGAGATTTCATGAAATCTTAACATTTACCTGGTGATTGGGAAATTTCTTGTTACTTATTTTTTTTCATCTTGCTTCTTGGTAATTGTTCTTCTACTTATTATCTTTTCTATTTGTAATATTAATTTTTCTGTGCAGAATTAATGAAGATAAGGTAACAAAAGATGAATGAATTTACTAGAGGAGGAAAGAATAAATCAAGCAATTTACAATTCCAGGAATATAATCAACCAACAAGCAACAACTTCAAACTGTTCTGGGAATTTAATTGATTCTCAAGATTTCAACAAACCGTTTGACACTCCCGTCATCATTCCAGGAAGCAAAATTCAGGATTAATTTATGAGCAATCCATAAGGAATATGGTGAAACTGTTCGAAACCCACTTCTCAAATATGGTAATTTACCCTTTGTCGAGGACAATTTTCATAATTTCTTAACAAATCTAAAGAAAAACGTGCTCGAACAAATGTAATTTTTCTCAGAATGTTGTTGCGGCTGGTTTTCTGAATTTGGTTGTTTGTTGAACAGTTTTCATTTTTGAAAAGGTTGTATTAATTTGTGGATATTGAATCTCGGACTTGATGTTTCTCCTCGACCTTGTTTAAAAATTATATAATCACAATAGATGGTAATTGCTCAGTGTGTTAGAAATTAGAGTTAGGTCATCAATATGCTCTTACTGTAACTCGATTTCTACCCAATGAAGAGTCAAGTTTCCAAAAATAAGATTTTGTGTACAGTCTAAGTGAATGTGTTGTGAAATCCCCAGTGACTGGAAATCCTGTGGATTGTATTTATATTTCTCTTCTGCAATTTCGTTATGAGCTTTACACAAGTACATAATTTGTTTATTAAATTGCATAGCTTAGTTGTAGAATTGATTTATGTGTGTGATTGTATCAAATAGAAAACTATTTTTGTAATTTATAGATTTCCATTTGCATAGTTTACAAGTTTGTGAATTTTGTGTGACTACGATTTAGAGAAACCAATTCTAGAAACTAGATTGATGCTATGTCTATATGATTTGTATTTTGTTCATATTGCAAGCAAAATTGTTGATCCCTGTAGCTTCCTTTGCACATAGTATTTTTCCTCTTTAAACCATCACCACTTTGCATAAATCAATTTCACTTCGGTAGATTAGATCAATAGATTGGGTTGACCCTAGGTTCCCTTCCATCATTGTTTTTTCTCTTGGTTGTATCGTGTGGTTTCATTCCATTGCTCTATCCATGTTGCATCTTTTGTCTATGTAAAAATAGGTTTGAGTTCTATATTTAATTCTAGTTTTGGTTTGAATTTAAATTAAGATTCTTTCAATAGAATTCATTTGAGTGAGTTTGGTATAGAGTAAGAACATTTGTAGATTTAAAACTCTAGTCATAGCTATTTTGTAATAGAATAAATGAGCTTGTATAAGAGTAGAAGTCCGTTAACTCTGTCCTCTCCGCCTATCCAATTTATACTTGCTCGATCTCTATAGCTCCAAAATAAGTAATGCATGAAATCACAAAGGAGATTAGAAAATTCCTTTGGCAAGGAGGTAAGTTAAATGGTTCAAAAAAATACCACCTCGTTAATTGGGATACTATTTGCAGTCCGAAAAATTGTGGAGGGGATAGAATAAGAGACCCAACAATGATGAACCTCACTCTAGGAGCAGAAATTCTTTGGAGAATTGTCTCTAGAGAGAAGGCACGGTGGAAGGATATTCGTAGGAAAAATATATAAATATCTCCACCCTTTTTTTATTTATCCTCTTGGAATAATATCAGAAGACAGGCTGGATGGAAAGACTTGGAGATTTCGAAGCATCTCATTTTTTACTTACTACTCTACTATCTCTTATTCAAGGGCCTGTTCCTATCCACCGTCATCTTTATGATGGCAGAGGGTAGGGAAAATCGGGAATCTAAACTGTAAAAGAAGGATATTGAATCACCTCCAAGAACAAAGAAAATAACAAAACTGATATAAAGTGGAAGAAAATATGGTGCAAAGATGGCCTTCCAAAAATAAATGCCTTCTTCTGGATTTTAGCACACCGCAAAACCCTAACAATAGAGAATGTTGGAGTAGGGTCCCGCAGCTACAAAAGAAGCTGTTATTTTGGCGGATAAACAGTTTTAGCAGAGATATAAGAGGTAAAGCTACGACGCTGTAGCATGGTTCTAGCTAACAGATCAGAACCGATAACCATTACTGTTGGGACAGAGAATTCAAGAAAGACGACAGTACCTGAGCGGCCGAGAAGAGAGAGCTCAACCACTGCATTGAAGGAAGCGGCAAAGACAGGAGGGCTCAGCTACCCTCATAAAGGAAAAGGAGCAACGAGGCTGAGGTATTGAAGACGAAGGACAGAAGTAGGAAGCAGCGTCGGTACCCATGGTCAGCGCTGGGAAGCATGGAAGACTGCAGGAAGCTGTGGTGAAGAGAAGCGGTGCATAGTACCCATGATCAGTACTGGGAAGCATGGAAGACTGCAGAGGAGCTGTGGTGTGAAGGAAAGCGGCTACTCCAAGTACAGTTATGCCGACTGTCACTAGTTAGGGTTTGGGGTTTACTGTTGGGACATGCCCATAGTGTTGTAATGGCGAGACCTTTGGGCCGCCTATAAAGGGATGCATTTTTGTATTGTAAAGGGTTGGATTGGTAGGTATTTTAGGAATTTTTGAGCATCTCAAGCCATCCAGCTAGTTAAGCTAGACAGACCATTTTGTAAAGATCCAGACACTTAGCCTGTCTGAGAGTCATTGAGTTTGTATGTAACAATTCGCAGGGATTAACAGAGAGGGAAGAGTGTATTGTAAGAGGTGCAATATAGAGAAGAGAAGAGATCTAAGAGAGAAGGGCTCCAGGCTGTGTGCGGAGTTACCTAGAATATCTCAAGCTACATATGCGGTGCAGCAAAACTGTGTTTACCTTCCCTGAGCTATAATAGAAACACACTTCCGTGGACGTAACTTCCATCCTAGAGGTGAACCACGTTAAAATCAAGTGTTATGCGATTGATTTATGTGTTGTGTTTATTTGTTGCATCTATCAGTTAGCACACGAACCTTGTTTACAGTTTAATGTATGTATGCGTTATTCAGTTTACAGCACTATTAAAGATAACAGCAACGAAGTCTTTAAGTAGTTTGTATAAGAGTTTATCTGTGTTTCATCCCAGATAGTTAAGAGTCGCAGAGTAAATAGTCTTGAGCGTTGAGTCCTATAAGTCGGACACGGGTAGCACTGACTACGCAGAGCCGTAGCGGTAGGATATCGCACCAGCAGAGGAGCTGTGGTGCACTGCGGTTGAGAATCTAGCGTAGGCGGGGGTTACGCGTTGGCCGAGGTGCGACGATACGATAAGGGCTAGATTCGTTGTGCGTAAGAGAAGGTTGTGCATCGTAGAGAGTGAGATCTCGCAGGCTAGAAGAGCTGCGAGACACACAGGCTGCCACAGAACCTGGTCGAAGACACTTGAGTCTTTTGGCCAACCCATGAGAGTCACTTCGGGTGAGACTTAAGGCCACTCTGCGGTTTGTTGCCGAAAGGGCCAGTGAACTAGGGGTGTTGTTGGTACAATTATAGTAAACCCGGGTCTGCCCATAGCGACCAACAAATGGTTTTGTTGCCAGTTTTGAACAAACTGAGCACTGATGTTCTGGTGGCGTCCTACGAGAGACGAACTCAACGAGTGGGTTTGGTCTAACCAGAAAGAGTTTTCCGAACGAGAGAACAGGAGTCCTAAAGTAAGTACAGAGGTTTAGTTACAAAAACATATCATTACAGACATCCATGCGATATTTTTTGCAACCTTTGGAAACGAGCTTTATGGCTGGTTATCAAAGCTGACTGATACAAGCATATTCAAGAAGAAAAGAAACATTGTCTGGACACCAGAGCTGATTCAGACCGTGGAGAACCTTGATAATCCCCTCATGAGGACAGTAGAATTCTGGCTTGCAAGTCTGCTAGAAGGCTTCATCACAGAGTTTGCAGTCAACTAGAGGAAAAGCTTCAGCGAGGCTGAGCGCTACTTCTTTAAAGGACATCGCGGTAAGTACCTAAGATCTTTAAACTTGTCCATTAAGATGCTATTACATGAAAAAGGAATAATGGATCTAGTTTCAGATGAATAAGTAAAGATAGTAATGTCACAAGACTTTGAAAGTAATTTTGATGACATTGGACGTACACGTAGTGGAAAGAGATATAAAGTAGATTTCAACTCTCCCATATTTGAAGACAGTTCAGATAATACCAGACCACAAAGTCATAGTACTACAGAAAGATCAGAAGCGGGTATCCCTTACCACCCTTACACCCCACAGAACAGACCGGGACTCAGAATAATCCCGTAGGAACTCCATCCAGTAGCTCACAGACAGTACCTACCACTGCTACATCACCTCCACCTACACCACCGAGTGGTAGTAACATAGGAAATCAACATCCACTACGTAGAAATAGAATGGGGGATGATATGAAGCTACCTACCTTTAAGGGTACAGGAGTAGAGGACCCAGAATAGCATTGGTTTCTATGTGAAGCCATGTGGACCATTAAAGCAATCAATGACGATAATCTTAAACTTGTATAGTTGGTCACCACACTAAGAGATAGAGCCTTAACATGGTATATAAAGTATACCACAGTACCCAGAACACTTGTCCAGGTCAAGACCGCCATGATTAAAGAGTTTAAGAAACCTAAGTCTGAGTCACAGTGCATTACAGAGCTCAAAGACATCAAGCAGTTACCTACAGAGTCAGTATGGGACTTTGACCAGAAATTCAAAGCCCTTATAGACCAAGTCAGCTTTGAGTTTGCACCGAAGCAGCATAAGGAATGGTTTATTGCAGCACTCCTCCCTCACATTAGACTGTCGTTAATGCAGCAGAAACTCCAGACGCAGGATGACGCGTTAGAGATGGTGATGAAACTAGAGGCTTCACCTCTAGCTGAGACTAGCACAGGCATGGCAACTCTACAAAACCAGTTGGCTAATCTCACGTTACAGATGCATGAGCTTAAGAAAGGGAAAGAAGTTGCGCAAGACATATGGTGTGTAAGATGTAAAGCACAAGGCCATAGTAAAGATGACTGTCTAGTCTTTGTAGAATATCTAGCGACAGGGGCTCCTAACCCCTTACCACAGACCCACGGGCCGTGGTGTGAAATATGCAAAACGCGAGGACATCTACCTCACCATTGCCCTCTACTTCAAAAGTATGTGCAGACACCTAAGAACTTATACTGCGTCTTCTGCAAGTCTGTAGGCCATGATGAACATGATTTCCGAGCCTATGATCTCATGGTCGGGAGCAAGCAAGACTTGTACATAGTCCAATCAGAAACACAGGGTCCAGCAGCAGGACCACAGCATGATCCAGCTTATGGAGGCTGTGGAGGAGGATTCAGAGGATGAGGAAGAGGAGGAGGCTTTGGCTATGGAGAAGGCTTTGGTCGTGGTCATAGACCGATCACTTGCTACAACTGTGGAGTTGTAGGACATTATGCCAGGGACTGTCAGCGCCCTACCACCACATGTAACTACTGCAAATATTACGACCACACAATAGAAGAGTGTCCTACCTTGATAGCTAAGATCAGAGAGCCTAAGCCAGCAGTACACTAGAACATTCAGCTCATTGCTGCTGAGCAGGAAGAACCAGAACCAAGAGTCAACATTGTGACTCGTAGCGGTGCTTCCACCAGTGGGACATCGCAGGATATTGAAAAGAACACAGGTCACGAAAGGGTGCATAGAGCTCCTAACAAAGCAAAACCACTTGACCTATAGAAGAATAAATAGACATTCCAGGAAGCTAAGACTTTCTTTGATGACCCTATGCAACCAGGATCCTAGCTACCACCATCTAGGGGCGTACCGTAGCAAGCACCTTGTGGCGTTAGCCCTGTACAGATACTGTAGGCTACCACATCGGGCACATGTGACGAGGACGAGTTGACAGGAAGTGTACATTCCTTCCTGCGGAGTTGTTTAAAACTAGTAAGAAATGAGCAGGCTTCTGGAGAACTTCAACGCATCATAGACCAGTATCAACCATCTTCTTCCATGAAGATTACACATCGCACTATTCATAGTATTATGGGACACACAAGAATGGGAAGAGAGATGCGACTCATAGCGCAGGTTGGAGAATTTGAAATGGATGAGGTAATCCTAGATCTAGGATCGAACGTAAATGTTCTGACTAAGCAGACATGGGAACAGATGGGTAGCCCTAAGTTAGTCAGATTGCCTATCCACCTGAGATTAGCTAATCAGCAGCGAGTATCACCCCTGGGTCGATTACCGTAGGTGCCAGTTGACATTGACAGAGTTCGCAGCTTCACGGACTTTGAAGTTATAGAAATCATTGGCGATAGTAGACCATATCCAACATTGCTAGGCATTGATTGGGCGATCGGTAACATGGCTTTTATCGACCTAAAGAGTAGGCAAATGACCTTTGAGGATGTGTAGATCAGGGTCATCGCACCAGTGGATCCTCTTCAGGGTCCTAGATACATTGAACCCATCAGAGCAGAGGAAGAGGCACGTAACATGGAGAGTCTCTATCAGATGACTGCGAACCAGAGCGAATACATCAATCCAACTGCAGAAGGGAATATTAGTTGGCGATGCAATAGCTCATGTGCATCGGATTCAGATGTTGGTCTAGAGAATTGGCAGAATCGACTTCATGAAGTCTCGACGCGCAGATGCGTGTACTTGACTAAGTCACTGCGATGGATCGATGCAGAGATCAACGAGATTCCATCATTTTAGGGTCTAACAGATATCTAGGACTTTCTCACACAGTTTGAACAACAAATTCCTCACGAGCAGAGGATCGCAGCTATGGATCTTGTAGTTCAAGCCACACCTACAAGATGGTGGTATGCACATAAAGAGAATATCGCATCATGGGATGATCTTAAGAGATTGATGGCAATCAGATTCTCTGCCGACAGAGAGTATGCCCAGCATAAATACAAAGGAGAAAGTGACCCCATGTCACATATTCAAACATGCGAACAGAATTGGTCGAACATTCCGAAGGATGAATGGGTCCACCGATTCATTCATACTTTGGACACAGTCCCAAGGAACTGGTACACAGAGACTGAATTGCGCAAAGGAACGACTACATGGTCACTTATGATAGACAGCTTCCTACTCACCTTCGCTTTCAAATCTGAGTTTCCAAGTGTTGATCAGGCCTTAGATGTAATAAAGATTAAGATATTTGAGAATTGTAGCCTATCAGTACATACTCCACCAGAGTGGGCCATCCAGTTAGAAGATGCGCTCGAGTGCTATAACTTCGCAACAAAACCAGAGGAAGAGGATGAGGATCCTCGCAACACCAACATTTCGGAGTCAGAAGGGACTCATGATGTTGAGGGACCGCAACTAGAAATTCCAGCAATCATAGAGCCCATCAAGACTAAAAAGATCAATATTGGCATAGACACAAAACCAAAGTTCTCCTCTATTGGAGACTATTGGGACGATAAAACAGTTGGACAGATTGCAGACTTGCTACATGACTACCAGGACCTATTTCCGACCAAGTTCACAGAGATGAAGGGAATAGTTGGCGACCTAGGAGTAATGAGGATACCATTAAAAGAGGATGCCAGACCAGTCAAGCAGCGTCCTTACAGATTAAATCCACGCTATAAAGAAAAATTTAAGGATGAGATCGACAAGATGATAGCAGCAGGCATCATTGAACCCATAGAGGAGAGCGAATGGGTTAGCCCCATCGTCATCCAAGAAAAGAAAACCAAAGGAGACATCAGGATCTATGTCGACCTGCATAATCTCAATGACGCATCACTTCATGATCCATTTTCGACACCCTTCACTGACGAAGTGTTAGACAATGTAGGAGGACAGGAGGTCTACTCCTTCACTGATGGCTTTTCAGGCTACCATCAGATCAGAATTCATCCAGAAGATTGATCCAAGACCACCTTTGCAATAGAATGGGGCTTCATTCTAGTATACGGTAATGCCCTTTGGTCTTAAGAATGCACCAGCTATCTTTTCTAGAGTAGTAGTTGCCGTATTTAAAGAATACATTCATAAATTCCTAGAAGTTTATTTCGATGATTGGATTGTATTTGGATTGATTGACAAGCACATAGGAGATTTGAGGCTAATGCTAGAGAAATGTAGACAGTACCAGATCTCTCTAAACTTGAAAAAATGTATATTCTGTGCACCATTCGGTATTTTGTTGGGTCACATTGTTTACAGGAAAGGATTGATGGTAGATCCCGCAAAGATTGCCATCATTGTAAATCTCCTAGCACCCAACTTAGTCAAACAATTGAGGATAGTACTTGGTCATACCGGGTACTACAGGAAATTTATCAAGGGCTATGCAAAGATTACAGCACCGATGTAAAAACTGTTAAAGAAAGATGTAAAATTCATATGGAATGAGGAATGCCAGTAGAGTCTAGACACACTTAAAGATAAGATGGTTATAGCGCCCATCTTAGTATTTCCAGACTGGACCAAGCCGTTCCATGTACATGTGGATGCGTCTGGCATCACATTAGGGATTGTGCTAATGCAACCAAGAGAAGGAGGTATCGATCACCCTATCGCATACTCCAACAGAAAGCTATAGACGACAGAAAAGAACTACACCACGACAGAAAGAGAAGGCCTAGCTATGGTGTACGCGCTACAGAAGTTCAGGCACTACATGTTGGGTGCCTCGTTTAAGATGTTTACTGACCATTCTGCATTGAAGTATCTGGTCAATAAGCCAGTGTTAGGGGGAAGAATCTGCAGATGGTTACTCTTGTTTCAGGAGTATGATTTTGAAATCATTGTGAAACCAGTAAAATTGAACGCCGGACCTGACCATCTGTCGCGGATAGATTCAGGAGAAGAGCCAAGTAACCTAGAGGACAATTTGCTAGATGCGCAGTTGTTTTCTATTCAGATCGCAGATGACTATTATACAGATATCATTCAGTTTCTCACTACAGGGTTGGCACCTGTTGAGTTTACGAAGCATCAAAAGAAGCAGTTGGTTGTTAAAGTAGCAGACTTCACTCTGATCGCAGGCCAGTTATACAAGTTAGGTCCAGATGAAGTCCTGCGCAGATGTGTGATGTCACATGAAAAAGAGGCTATTATCAAAGAGGCACACTCAAGTACCGCAGGAGGTCATTTCGCAGGAAAGCCGACTGTGCAGAAAATCCTAGCTACAGGATTATGGTGGCCTACGTTGCACAAAGACACTAAGGACTTTTGTAGATGTTGCGATATCTGCCAGAGGGTGGGAAAACCTTCGTGACGCAATGAAATGTCACTGCGACCACAGATTTCGCTGCGTGCATTTGACAAGTGGGATATAGACTTTGTGGGTCCCATCAACCCACCAGGAAAGTGGACTGGCGCAAGATATATCATCACTGGAACAGAGTACCTCACTAGGTGGGCAGAGGCCAAAGCGGTAAGAAATTGTGATGTTGCTACAGCCGCAGAGTTCCTTTTTGAAAATATCATCAGTAGATTTGGATGCCCAGTAATTTTGATGAGTGATAAAGGCACACATTTTTTTAATTGCACCATTGAATCCTTGACAGAAGAGTTACAAATACAGCACTATAAGAGCACACCCTACCATCCACAAGCTAATGGTACGGTAGAGGCCTTTAACAAGATTCTAGAAAATTCCCTTACGAAGATCTGCAACAGTCAAAGGAATGATTGGGACCTCAGAGTTAATGCTGTATTATGGGCTTACAGGACTACATGCAAGAAGCTTACAGGACACACACCTCTCAGCTTGGTGTATGGACAGGAGGCTGTTATTCCTATGGAGTATATTCTTCCCAGTTTAAGAATTGCTTAGATCATGGGGATGTCTGATACAGACACAGTCAATGAAAGGCTCGCGCAGCTGCTTGCCTTAGAGGAAGACAGATTCATCGCAGGCTTTCAGCAAAAAGTGCAGAAGGCACGAGAAAAAGCTTGGCATGACAGGCACATTAAGAGTAAGACTTTCCAGATCGGAGACCTAGTAATACTCTATGACAATAAGTTTATTAAGTTTCCAGGGAAGTTTAAGACGCATTGGCTAGGGCCATATCCGATACAACTAATTACAAAGGGAGGTGCCGTTCAGCTCAGCAAACTGAATGGGGAGATTCTTCCCACATTGATAAATGGCAGCAGGCTTAAGCTCTATAGTGATTGCCACTCCACCTCTTAGCCCTAGCTAAGACATCAGAATGGTGCATATTTCCAGTGTATTTGAAAGGAGGCATTGCACTGGGAATTAGTATACACCAGTAGGTATTTTAAGTATCAGGAATCGCATAAGGACGGTTCTCTAAAAAAAAAAAGGGAGCGCTTAAGTTTGTTATGAGCAGGTGATGTTGTGTGGCATCGTAGCAATGCGATGTTTCTCCATGCCACGTATCCAATTTTGCAACCGACAGAGAGCCCGTCAAGTCGCCTTTTGACAGGTAGTTAATGAAGAAACGACCGGTATAACTTACCGTAGATTTGGCAGCAGTGTAATTAAGTTTCTAGATTTGGCAAATCTTCGACAAGACCAGTGCCTATACACACACGCTTCAAGGGAAACGTGATCGGATCTCAGCATTTATTGAGGATCGGCATGACGGGTATGGTCTCGTCCAGGCAATTATTATGACCCACGGGTTCAGCCAAGATGACCGTTGCATCCGGGATTATCACCTTCGGCATAAAAGCAGAAATTATTTGTTCGGGAGGGTTACATTTGCAAAGAGATGAGAGCTATAGAGAGTGTTGATAAGTTTCCCCTGTGCAAAGCTAATTCCGTTACAGAGTGTCGTGATTTCTAGATTTCGAAGCCATTGCCCGTCCAGAGTATTCAACCAAGTGGGTTCTATCCGAGGACGAACCTATAGAAGCCATTTTGAGAAGGTTTGAGCGCGGTGGCCTTATAGCTGCCACGACGCCGCCGCCTAGGGGTGTCCAGCCAAGTTCATCACAGACCAGACAGCCCCCATAGACAAGGAGCCAATCTCAAATAATAGAAGAATCCAGTTCAGAGCTAGAGGAATAATTTCATAACACAGCAGACTATATTATGCCATGATTCGAAGGCGCACTAGAAGTAAAAATTCCCAAGAGCGGTAAGTTTCCTGTTCCCATGCCAAAAATTGATTCTCGAGTAAAGGAAGATGGAGACCTATTAGGATATGCAGCTGTTGCTAAACTCATAGATTATAACATGGGTGACGCTAAGACATATCCCCAGTTCCGACCGGATCAGTACCTTACCATTCAGAAGAACCCAAGGACAGGTGCAGATGAATATGTTCCCATGGAACATGTCCAGATTCTTAAGCGCTCAGGCCTGCTCAATCTGTTGAGACTACCACATTTTGGACGTGGCGCAGAGGTTAATGCCGTGGTGTGCATTCTACTGTCTTGTGTGCATGGAGGTTACCTTTGGCTTGGTAACAGGATCGACCTGAACATCAACCTCATACATCGCATCACCGGGCTGTCTAAGACTGGTCAAGACCCAAAGATAGATATAACAGGAAAGACCAAGGATCCCAAGTTATCACCCGCCCTAGTTGCCAAGTACCAACTACAGAGAGGAGGTTGGGCTTATGACATTGCAATCCTATCAGACAATACACTCAGATTTACAGCTAGTCTGCTTGCAGGCAGACTGTTAACCAAGGTCCGGCCCAAGGAAGTTACAGGGCCAGTAATTAAGCTTGCCATACAGGTTGCAGAGGGGGAACAGTTCAATTGGTCTTTATTTTTGTTAAATATGTTTCAGGCAGATTGTTTGGCAGCTCAGGATGAGGGAAGCCGTCCTTTCCATTTTTCATGGTTGATTATACTCTGTGAATTCGTTGGGTGGAAGGAGCCGCCCCATACCCAATTTAGGCAGCTAGCAAGTGGCAAACCCAGAGGGGTGCACTACACAAACTTATGGGAGACTAGCAACCCAGAAAAGAAAAGACTCAACGCGATAGTATTTTATGAATACTATACACTGCTGAGTAAATTCCTCCAGGAAACACCGCGGATCAGCAAGGAGGTTATAGAAACATATGATGATCGGCTTAATTTTATGGTGGACCACCAGAGAATCCACCTGAGACCAAAAAGGACTAAAAGGATGATTGGGCTCCTGGCAGGTACCGAATGACAGCGCAGGATATTGAGGGAATCATCAAAGACTTTGATGACCAATGGAAGCAAGAATTCGAAGATACCACACCACTACAATCAAATACCACACAGACAGACCCATTAGACAAGGGCAAAGACAGAGTAGAGACCGAGACACAAAATCCAGAAGACACACCACTGGAGGAACCTAAGAAGAAAAAACAGAAGGTTACAAAGCAAAGTGTGGAGATTAAACTGACAGCTGATGACTATGAGCAAATCGCACTAAGAATAAATGACAGAATGAGCGACACATTTTAGGCGATGCAGAAATCGCAGGGCAAGATGCAGGGCTCGATAGAACAACAGCTTTGGGAGATAAAAACACTAGCAGAGAAAACTGCAAAAATCCACACTCAGTTAGTCAAGGCGCCCGTAGGAGAAAGTTCAACACAATCGATTTCCCGTGAGGAAATCTTACCAAAGGATCGCCTCAATACAGTCTTGATACCACCATGGAGCATCCGATTCCTTGCGTCAGCAACGGACGCACAGCTACAGATTAGGCAGCCTGTCAAGGTTAACCTTGTGGAGTTTCACATTGATCAGTTGCAGATGATCCAGCAGCAGCTAAGTGCAGAACTTAGACGGAGAGAGCTAGCGACATATAAACAGAACGTACAGCTGAAACAACAGAATGCCACAATGGCCACCAGCTTTTAGAAAAAGGAAGACATGGTGAGAACATATGAAGAAAGAGAGCAGCATCTCTCTCAAGTCCTACAGACTATCGCATTGGAGTTACCCCAGTGCGACATTGAGTTCGCGTTGCCTATCCCGCAGAAGATAAGAAAAGTGGCAGACAGAGCAAAGGCTCTGGAGGAAATAGTAACCAGGATGCAAGAAATAGTGGCCAAGATGCAGGAAGACCACCAAGCGTAGATCGTTGAGCTTGAGGCTCGCGCACCGAGCACCCCCCAGGCAGATAAGGAAGCAAGAGTAGAGGCCTTTCGACTCACTTCCGCACAGATGAAAGCTTGCATAGAGGATGCATTGACAGTACTAACTGAGGCAACGAACACTTGGTCGGACTTGGATCAGCCGCCTAAGAAAGTAGAAATCCAGCAAAGTATTCAGCAGATAGAGAATACTGCGGCAGTAATGAAAGAAGAAATTAAGAGCTTAGCAGCTCTTCAAAAGATGAGAAAGATAAAAGAGATGAACCGCTTACAGTAGGAAGCGCAGCGGTTGCGAGCACAGGAAATACAAATCGATGACCTGCTTCAACCATACCAGGAACAAATCACGGAGTTAGCTGACACGGTTGAGCAGAAAGTTACGAAGTTCACTGCAACCAAAAATGATATTGATGCAATAGAAGACTCCAGTATTAGTCAAGCTTTGCTTGACTCGGCACGAGAGCGTGTCGAAGCGATGCAGAACGAAGTCGCAGGACTTTGGGACAAGCTGCAACGGAATTCACAAGAAGCCAAAGAGAAGCTACAGCAGGAGAAGCCCGCTGGTAGTGGCTTGAGGACGAGCCACAAGTAAGTGTTAGGGGACTGTTGGAGTAGGGTCCCGCAGTTACAGAAGAAGCTGCTATTTTGGTGGATAGACAGTTTTAGCGGAGATATAAGAGGTAAAGCTACGACGCTGTAGCATGGTTCTAGCTAACAAATCAGAGCCGAAAACCATTACTGTTGGGACAGAGAAGTCAAGAAAGACGACAGTACCTGAGAGGCCGAGAAGAGAGAGCTCAACCACTGCATTGAAGGCAGCGATGAAGACAGGAGGGCTCAGCTACCCTCATAAAGGAAAAGGAGCAACAAGGCCGAGGTATTGAAGACGAAGGACAGAAGTAGGAAGCAACGCCGGTACCCATGGTCAGCGCTGGGAAGCATGGAAGACTGCAGGAAGCTATGGTGAAGAGAAGCGGTGCATAGTACCCATGATCAGTACCGAGAAGCATGGAAGACTGAAGAAGAACTATGGTGTGACAGAAAGCGACTACTCCAAGTACAGTTATGCCGACTATCACTAGTTAGGGTTTGGGGTTTACTGTTGGGACAGGCCCACAGTGTTGTAATGGCGAGACCTTCGGGCCGCCTATAAAGGGATGTATTTTTGTATTGTAAAGGGTTTTCTTGGTAGGTATTGTAGGCATTTTTGAGCATCTCAAGCCATCCAGCTAGTTAAGCTAGACAGACCATTTTGTAAAGATCCAGACACTTAGCCTGTCTGAGAGTCATTGAGTCTGTATGTAACAATTCGCAGGGATTGACAGAGAGGGAAGAGTGTATTGTAAGAGGTGCAATATAGAGAAGGGAAGAGATCTAAGAGAGAAGGGCTCCAGGCTGTGTGCGGAGTTACCCAAAAGATCTTAAGCTGCATATGCGGTGCAACAGAACTGTGTTTACCTTCCCTGAGCTATAATAGAAACACAGTTCTGTGGATGTAACTTCCATCATGGAGGTGAACCACGTTAAAATCAAGTGTTATGCGATTGATTTATGTGTTGTGTTTATTTGTTGCATCTATTAGTTAGCACACGAACCTTGTTTACAATTTAATGTATGTATGCGTTATTCAGTTTATAGCACTATTAAAGATAAAAGCAGCAAAGTATT
The DNA here is from genome assembly GCA_001517045.1 of Pseudotsuga menziesii. NCBI lineage: Eukaryota > Viridiplantae > Streptophyta > Pinopsida > Pinales > Pinaceae > Pseudotsuga > Pseudotsuga menziesii. The sequence continues at coordinate 716,617 of LPNX010468182.1, read as the reverse complement.
TAAGTAGTTTGTATAATATTTTATCTACGTTTCATCCCAGATAGTTAAGAGTCGCAGAGTAAATAGTCTTGAGCGTTGAGTCCTGTAAGTCGGACATGGGTAGCACTGACTACACAGAGCCGCAACGGTAGGATATCGCAGGGAGGCGATATCGCACTAGCAGAGGAGCTGTGGTGCATTGTGGTTGAGAATCTAGCATAGGCGGGGGTTACGCGTTGGCCGAGGCACGACGATACGATAAGGGCTAGAGTCGATGCACGTAAGAGAAGTTTGTGCATCGCAGAGAGTGAGATATCGTAGGCTAGAAGAGCTGTGAGACACACAGGCTGCCACAGAACCTATTTGAAGACACTTGAGTCTTTTGGCCAATCCATTAGAGTCACTTCGGGTGAGACTTCAGGCCGCTCTGCGGTCTGTTGCCGAAAGGGCTAGTGAACTAGGGGTGTTGTTGGTACAATTATAGTAAACCCGGGTCTGCCCATAGCAACCAACAAAGAATTTGAAAAAAAGGGGGATGGAAGGGCCATAGCATTGTATCCTCTGCAAAGAGTCATAAGAAACTCTATATCATCTCTTTTTGGATTGCCAGTTTTATCAAGAAGTTTGGTCTCGTTCCATACAAGAGCTGCATATAAATTTGATCCTTCCAACAAACTGTAATGACCTTTTTTCTTGTTGGAAAGATTATTATCAAGGTTCTCTTTTCCAAAAACCATATCTCACAAGGGCTTGGGTTTCCCTCCCAAAATACATTTGCTGGAATATATGGGCAACAAGAAATAAAGAGATTTTTGAAGGCAAAGTCTCCAGTCGAGAAAAAATAATGTCTTCTGCAAAATCACTATGGGAAGAAGCTTTATTAATGAGGAGGATGATCCATATCCATAAGGAACCTTTGAATTCTGAGGAAAGAGCATGGGAAATTGATTTCTCATCGCCTTTTACCCATAATTGGCATATGGTTTCTCAAAGACCTAATGGCTTAAAATGGTAGCTGAGGCTGAGCTTTGAAGAGTTTTCTAGATGGTGGTTGAATCTTGGTTGTAACTCCCTTTTCTTTGACGGGGCCTCCAAAGAAATTTGGGGCTGGCACGGGTAGGAGGAGTCATTTTTTACTCTAAAGGGAATAAGCAGAAGGATTATGCTTTAGGCCTACAAAAAATCCAACAATGACGTTGAGTGGATTTCCTTAATCAAGGGACTAGAGATAGCAAGCAACTGTGACATTAAGGAGTGAGCATATTTTGGAGACTCTCTCATGGTTACAAGGGAAGCAAGAAAGTTGAGCAAGAACTACAAGAGTTCATCAATTAAACTGCATTACATCCTTAAATGCTTAGGAAGGGAGTTTAAATACCATAAGTTCTTTCATATTCTGAGAGCAAATAATAATCAAATAGACTTAATGGCTAACAAAGGAGTTCTCTAAGACTATGGAGTACTAGTCTGCAATGAAGAAAGGCATGGAAAAAGCTGGACCCATTAAACTCTACTTTATCCCCAGAAAGGGTGAGTCTCCGCATGGACCTCTGAGTAATTGGTAGGTAAGCTCTCAATTGAAAGGTAAGCACTGTATCTTAAATGGTGATTGGGATGCCTCATTACATTTCAATTGCATTTCAATTGCACTTCAATTGCATTATAATGTATGGAGAAGCAAATCTCGGAATAGGAGTCTTAGGATCATGGATAACAAGAATGCTACCATTGGGATGTTCAGATAGAACACAAAACATTCTAACTACTCTCTCATTGGGCTGGCTCGCGAGATGGTTTATCCAGCTGGAGAGATACATCTCAGCATATGGAGTGCAACATCCTCGAGCAAAAAGGTCGTAGGAAAAGACTTTGGAAAAGAGGATTATGCAATCTGGAAGAAAGCTCACATTGAGATCAAAATAAAAGGAAGGAAAAACCATATATGTTTCCACTACGCTGATAACACAATCAAAAACAAAAAAATTACTATCCTCTCCCTCGCTATAGCAGATGTCAACAACAACAATCTTTTGAGCTTTGTGAGCATTTAGACAAGTTATAATACTGAGAATATTAATTGCAGGATGCGACTTAGCACAGGTATAAGATGCAAGGTAGTCAGTCGGTCAACGGTTTAGCATTGGGATGTGGAGGATGAGATGTGTCCACTGGTCTCAATAAGAACACAATCAACAATGTTATCTCCTGGTTTCAATAAGAACACAATACGAATTTATATGCAAGATATTAATGTTGTTAAAAACCCATCTAATGATGCTATTAGGAGTCTATTTTAAATTGAAAGTACCAGGTTGAATTCCAATGAAATCGGTTGCACAGACTTAGTGTATGAATTCAACCTCTCATTTGATCACAATTAGTGTAAGATTTCAGCCTTTGCAATGAATTGTTTTTGCTTACTACTTCTCGGACAGTTTGTAAGGAGGTATAGTCTCCATAGATTAGGGATCTTTCGAGATAGCTATAAATATGTTAAAGATGAACAAGGATTTTTGGACGTTGTCCTCCTTTGGGAACAATCCCTCCTCGGCATGATGCAAATTCTCTTAATTGGTCCTTATTAATACAAAAATTACTCAACCATTTTTGTTAAAAAAAAGAGTAGCAGTCCTTTACATACCTTGAACCATTGAGTCAAAATAATATTTCAATTCAAATTTTAAGGATTAAATCTCAACAATGTTTTAAAACCTTAAATGCATATTACAAGTTCTCGATTCATAGGTATTCACTCCTTAGATTAGATGGTAAAAGACTGTGTAATATAATTTGAGTTAAGTGCACTAATATGAATCCTCCTTTAGTGAATACTAGGTTAGTATTGCATTTAGCTCCTTGATGTAATTACACAAGATAAGTTTATTTCCTTTGTAGAATTCGCATTGAATTGCATTGGTTCATATTGCACATTGTGGTAAATAGAATCTTATATAGATCGATATGGTAACTAATTTTGAATTTGCTTGATTTATGACAATTTCTTTTCTGTCAATTTATAAATCATACTGTAAAGTTATTGTGTGTTAAAAGTTGAAATCTTAGTTCATTTAGGGAATTGAAGTGTGCACATCTTTTTCTTTATTTTAAAAGAATTTATTGTTGTTAGAATAATCAACCCATAGTTTACTACCTTAGACATTAATTTAATTATTTTTGTCTTATTTGCCTAGTTCATGTGTTCCACCTTATGCAAGTTGTCAATTACCTATCCATAGTGGTCCAACTTGCCTAATTTGACCCATGTAGCACTTGGCAAACTTCAAGGAATCAATTCTGCTTTATTCCTGGTCTCCTAGGTGCCCTTCTGCTTTTTCTGCTTTATTGCCTACTTTTTTAGTGTTTTAAGGCAATAGGGAAAGTTTGACTAGGTGAGGTGAACTAGTTTTTTGTCCTCTTCATCCTCCACTCTTTTCTCCTTGAAAAAGCATGTATGATTTGTCATTCCATCACTCTTTAGCTTTCCTAAGCCATTTTTCTAATTCGTGAGCTCCATGACAGATTTGGGATCAGCTTTTTACACCTATGGGGGATTTGCTTAATTTTAGTAAGCCTGCTTTATGCTAGATTCGAATTGCTCCTCATGCATTCGAATCCCTGATGTATTTTATTTATTGGGAAACCTATTATGTTACAGGGTTGGCTATTGTACACTGCGTTAATACAGTTTAGTGTTCAGCTCCAATTTCAGTCTCTTTTGTGAGTGATTTTGCATGATCAATTGTTAATTGTTGTGAGTAAAATTAATCTATCACTGGGTTCAATTTCCACATGGTATCAGATCCATTGTAGATCGATTTATCTCCTTCAAAATTGTTTCGCAGGTTCAACATCAGTGACTGGGAGCCTTCTACTGACAGCCATGACAGATTTTCTAAGCTATGGACCAATCACAGAAAACTATCTTGACTCCCTTCAATTTATTTGAATGGAAAGCAGAGATGGAGATACTGTTGACAGCGAAAGGCCTCTACAGGGTGACTATGGCAACAGAAGCAGAGCCCAATGCAGCTGCAGAGAAGACAAAATGGTACAACAGGAGGGATGAGGCCTATGGTCTCCTGTGTCTGAGTATTTCCAGAGACCTCCTTTTCCATCTTGATGGATTGACATCATCGAATGAAGTATGGGAGAAGCTTGCAGATCTTTTTGGAAAGACAAATGAGATGAGGGGACATCAAATCGAAAATGAGCTGATTTCTCTGAGTCCAAATAGCTTTGAATCCCTGCAGCTATATTTCTCCAAGTTCAAAGCACTAGTTTTGCAGCTGAAACAGTGTGGGATCGAAAAGAAGGATGATTAGCTCATCCTGGCCATTCTCTAAAAGCTAGGCCCTGACTATTTAGTGTTTGTTTCGACCTTCTATGCCACAAAACTGACAGCTCAAACCTGGAAGATGCCTAGCCTTGCAGATTTCATGGAATCTCTCACACAAGAACATGACAAGCTGGTGATGATGGGCACCATAAAACCATCCAAAGATCAAGCTCTGATTGCTGGAGATTTGAAGGTGGATTCAAAAAGCAAAAAGAAAGCTAAAATGCCACCCGAGCAAAAGAGAGACAAGAAACAGTCTCCGGAGGAGCCATAAGGTTCCAAGAAGAACTACCAGAAGAAGAAAAACAAAGGAGAAATGAGAAAGTGCGCATAATGCAATAAGGGCAATCACACTGAAAGCTCTTGTATGAAGAAGAAAATAGACATGCTGACCCAACTCCTAGAGAAGAATTACATCTCCCTTCCAGACAGCTCAAAGAAGAGAGAAGGAGGATCAAGTTCAAATGACAGAGAGAGAGTTCATGCATTGGTTGCTGGCACATCAAGCTCACCTAGTTTTATCATTGATTCTAGAGCTTCAAGACACATGGTTTCGACCAAGGAGGCCTTCTCCTCACTTGGCATGTCGAAAGGACCACCTATAGTACTGGGAGATGACTCTCTCACTAAACGTTTGGGCAAAGGGAGGATTGATCTTGATCATGATCAGTTCAGCAATGTCTTGTATGTGCCTGGTCTTGCCTCCAACCTCTTGTCAGTGTACCAGATGACCCACACTGGGTCTCCTAATAAATTCATATTCTCCCCTGATGAAGTTGAGATCACATACATATCAAGTAGTAGAGTCATTGCAAAAGGAGTTGCAAATCACGCTCAAAAGGTATACATGTTCTCACACTTCCTACCCTACTCAAACCCCTCTGCTCTTCTGATTCATGCTAATGAGGCAAGCAAGCTTTGGCATGAAAGATTTGGCCACCTAAACTACAAATATCTTTCTGATCTTAGTGAAAAAGAGATGGTCATAGGGTTTCCCAAGATAAAATTTTCCAAAGGAGTCGGCCAAGGTTGTATCCTAGGAAAACACCCAGAGCACAAATTTGAGAGAGCTAGTCATGAGAGAACCTTTGCACCCCTCGAGCTGATCCACAGTGATGTTGCTGTCCCATTCCCTCATATGTCCATGATTCAGGCCAAATATGCATTGAATTTTATTGATGACTTTTCTAGGTATTGCTGGGTTTACTTCCTGAAACACAAGTCTGAAGTTTTTGGCCTCTTCAAAGTCTTTAAGGCTTTGGTTGAAAACCAGTCTGGGAGGAAACTCATGGTCCTCAGATCTGACAATGGTGGTGAGTATGTCAAGTCTAATTTTATTAATTATTGTGCAGATGCAGGTATTCAGATGCAGCATTCTAACCCTTACACACCACAGCAAAATGGTGTTTCTGAGAGGAAGAACAGATCACTGAAGGAGATGGCAACATGCATGATTGAGGCCAAAACTTTGCCACCAAAGTGCTGGGCCGAAGCTATCAACTGTGCAGCCTATATTCAGAATAGGGTTCCTCATAAACAGCTTGATGGTATGACTCCCTTCGAAGCATGGAGTGGGCACAAGCCAGATGTGACCCATTTCAGGATTTTTGGCTCAAAGGCTTGGGCTAGAATTCCAACAGAGAAGAGGAAGGCTTTGCAGCCCCAAATACAAGAGTGTCTTTTTGTTGGATACTCTAAAGATTCAAAAGGGTACAAGCTAATAAATTTGAGCACAAACAAATCCTTCATTGAAAGGTGTGTTCAGTTTGAAGAAGAACCCCTTGCAGCAGTGGAAGTTGGAGAAGCGTCTTCTCCACCTGAACCTCAGGAAGTAAGTAAAGAGTTTGTTGAACATGCTGATTCCAATTTTTCTGATGGAGATGAGTTTATTGCAGACCCTAACAGCCCTACAAGGCCAAAATGGGCAGCCAAGACACTACATGCAGCAGGAGAGCTAGCTAGGGATCCTAATGACCCAAGGAGGACTAGATCTCAATTTGAGAGTGGTCTGTGCATGAAGGATCCTATGTTTGCTGAAAAATGCTATTTGATGGTGGAGTCTGATCCTCAAACATATGAATAAGCAGCAGGAGATCCAAGATGGCAAACAACCATGAAGGAGGAGTTCATCTCACTCTAGAAGAGCAACACATGGGAGCTAGTGGATCTTCCCCTAGGGAGAAAGTTAGTCCAGTGTAAGTGGGTCTATAAGACCAAATTTGCTGCTGATGGTTCACCATTGAAGTACAAGGCTAGATTGGTAGCCAAGGGCTACTCACAGTTTCATGGGATAGATTACAATGAGACCTTTTCCCCAGTGGCAAAGATGGATTCCATCAGGCTAGCCTTAGCCATTGCAGCCTCAAGGCAATGGGAGGTACATCACATGGATGTAAAATGTGCCTTCCTGAATGGATATCTCACTGAAGAGATATATATGCAGCAGCCTCAAGGAAGCTCAAAGGATGAGATTGCTTCCTTAAAGGGTGCTATGAACCAAGCCTTCTCCATGACAGATTTGGGGCTCTTAAGTCAATTTTTGGGGCTTGAGATTGCTCAAACCAAAGCTGGAATCAAGGTGCACCAGTCCAAATATGCCTTGGAATTGCTGAACAAATTCAGAATGAAGGATTGCAAAGCAATCAAGACTCCTTTCCTTTCAGGAGTGAAGCTGGAAGAAGCTGATTCTTTAACTATGGTAAACAATACACTGTATAGGCAATTGATTGGATGTTTATTGTATCTGACACATACTAGACCTGATATTTCTTATGCAGTAAGTGTGGCTTCTAGATACATGGATCAGGCTCATGAGATCCATTGGAAAGCATCCAAAAGGATCCTTAACTTTGTTCATTGAACAAGGACAGATGGGATCTTCTACATAGCAAAATCTGATCTTGATTTGATTGGATTTACTGACAGTGATTGGGCAGGTGATAGCACGGATAGAAAGTCCACATTAGGATATGTGTTCATGCTTGCAGAAGGGCCAATCAGCTGGTCAAGCAAGAAACAGAGTGCCATTGCACTCTCATCTACAGAAGCAGAGTACAGAGGAGTTGTTAATGCAACAACTCAATGTTTATGGTTGCAGGGTTTACTTGGAGAGTGTGGATTCGAATTAGAGTACTCAACTACCATCTACTGTGATAACCAGAGTACCATTTGAATCTGCAAAGATCCAGTTTAGAAGCAGAGAACCAAACACATTGAGATCCATATGCACTACATCAGAGAGCTTGTGCATGATGGCACCATTCACCTACTCTTCTGTTCATCTTCAGAACAAGTAGCTGATATATTCACCAAAGCATTTTGTGAGAAGACCTTCAGCAATCTCAAATCACTGCTGGGGATTGCTGATCATGCTGTGAAGCATGAGCGAAGACAAGATTTCCAAATTTTGTTTTACAGTCCATGTTTAAGGGAGGATTTTCCCAAGTTCGTTTTGCCTCTTTCCTTGGTTGTATGGACATGCAGTATGTAAAAGGGTGACTAAGCCTTATTTCCAAGCCCTATAATTTTCTGATATATTACTCATAAGTCAGGCTTAAGGGGGGGTGTTAGAATAATCAACCCATAGTTTACTACCTTAGACATTAATTTAATTATTTTTGTCTTATTTGCCTAGTTCATGTGTCCCACCTTACGCAAGTTGTCAATTACCTATCCATAGTGGTCCAACTTGCCTAATTTGACCCATGTAGCACTTGGGAAACTTCAAGGAATCAATTCTGCTTTATTCCTTGTCTCCTAGGTGCCCTTCTGCTTTTTCTACTTTATTGCATGATTTTTCAGTGTTTTAAGGCAATAGGGAAAGTTTGACTAGGTGAGGTGAACTAGTTTTTTGTCCTCTTCATCCTCCACTCTTTTCTCCTTGCAAAAGCATGTATGAGTTGTCATTCCATCACTCTTTATATTTCCTAATCCATTTTGCTAATTCGTGAGCTCCATGACAGATTTGGGATCAGCTTTTTACACCTATGGGGGATTTTCTTAATTTTAGTAAGCCTGCTTTATGCTAGATTCGAATTGCTCCTCATGCATTCGAATCCCTGATGTATTTTATTTATTCAACAACCTATTATGTTACAGGGTTGGATATTGTACACTGAGTTAATACAGTTTAGTGTTCTGTCTCAATTTTCAATCTCTTTTGTGAGTGATTTTGCATGATCAATTGTTAATTGTTGTGAGTAAAATTAATCTATCACTGGGTTCAATTTCCACAATTGTAAGCATGAATCTTATTTTATGAATATGATAGATTTGCTAGTTTATGAGTTTCTTTAGGTTGACTCCTTTTGTATAAGCATATAGGTTTCCTTAGCTTTGAGAATTAGATTTGTTATAAAGGTTTGAAGTGAATTTGATTTTCAGAATCTTAGTGTGTGAGTTGGTTATTTCATTGACATTTAGCAATTCTTGATTTTTTTTAGTTTAGTAAATTCGTGAACAAGAATTGATTTTGTGAATTTATGTGTTAAGTTCCCTAAGGTTAATTTCCTAAGGTTAATTTCTAAAGAGGTTTACTAGTTTCTCAATTCCTAGAAGTTGAAGTTGCATATGGACATAGTCTTTTGATGTTAGCTGTAGTAGTATTTTAAGTACAATCCAATGTTCATTTGAATATCATTAGTCTTTGCCAATATAGTTGTAATTTCCTGTACTTATTTCTGCTTTTTTTTTTCAGAATAATTTGGCTTGGTTTCCACTTAGGTTAGATTAGCCTTCAACCCTGCGCATACAGTGCTAGCACCTCAAAGCTTACAAGCCCCAAATTGAAAATTTAACTATCAAATTAAACATCGTATATTTTTCCTGACTTTTTCATCTCAGTGATTTTAGATTTAAATTTAAAGGTTTATACTACTTCTCACTATTGGATAATTATATATTTAATTTCCTTTGTCAATTCGAGTTTCTAGTATGGGTTAGTGATTTTAACCTTAGCAACTTCGGTTTGCCCCTAATTGTATTCAACCACCCTAAGACTATTTATAATTTTTGAAATATGAGCTCCCAGTCTCTTTCACTTAGAGGTCGTCAACAATCAATATCTATTTTGTGGGAGGATTTTTATGAGTCTGTAGTGTCCCTATCAAATCCAATGGATCAAGAAAAAGGCAGTAAGGACGTTATTGAGAAAGTGGTTGGGAATATGTAATGTCCCCACTTTAGAGGCCCTTTGTTCATTCCCCTAACCCATTATTTCCTCATGAGTCTAGATAGAAAGTCATTAGGTGGTTGGGATTAAATTTTGGCCTATGAATAGTCTAGGTAAATTAATTAATACTTGGGAGAATAATTTAGCCTATAGTTAGAATATTTTATTATTAATTAAATTTTGTATTTTATATTGGTTTTAATTCATCATGTGCCCATGAGGGCATGCTTGGACAACGGGATAAGGTTTGGAACTATGGAAACATTACCAAAAACGAAGAAAGTTGGAAGGAAGGCGTGCCAAGGCAAAAACCAGTACAAAGCAAGCAAGTAGACAAAGCAGGGAATGTCTGTAATTTGGAAAGAAAGGCAAGAAAGCAGGAAAAACCAAGAAAGCATGGTAAAATCATAATCAAGCAGGAAAAGCCATAAAAAAAACAATAAAAGCATAAAAGGCAATGCAAAAGCAACAAAGCAAGAAAAAGAAAGAAAGCAAAACAAAATCTCACAAAGCAAGCACATTCTAATATAGCTCATGAGGCCACAAGAAGCCATCTCTTATATACAAACATGGAGTAGCGCATCTCTCACATATTTTCTAGTTCCAATATTGAACATAGAGATCCAAGCTTCTTTCACTTGGGAGATGTGCTCTTAGTTACAGTAAGGAGGTGTGCCCCAACTGCTTTTCCAATGATATGCACAGAGCAATGGATTTCGACAATTCATATCAATTTGTTGCATGTATTGAAGTCCATTCCATCCAAGTTCAAGTTTCTTCACAGAGTTTATGAATTCTTCCATTCAAATCTCATGGATCTATAGTCTTTTTCATATGCTGACGAGTAACGTATTTGAGTATGTTATGTATGAGCTTCTTGTGAGAGGAATTATAATTCATTATATATGTATCTAAAGTGATATTCTACTTCTGAATATCTTTCTGCAAATTTCAATAAGTAAAGTATGAGTTTCTCAAGCATTTTCTTCACCTAGTATAGATTTCCATGGAAAAAAGCTAGTTCTCAGTGTTTATGTAATTAATGAACTTATGGCCATCTAATTTATTTACTTTCAAATTTTTATCCATGTTATAATGTTAGTGAACACATCCCATGTTTGAAACTGACCATTCGTTTCCTTTAAACTAGGTTTAGGAGGTTATGAATTCAAGGTAGTTGTGCAATCCAAGGGTGTCAATCTACTTATATGATCTCCAAAACATGTCAAACTCTTACCAACCTGCAGGTTCAACCCAATTATGATATATGATAATAAACATAACTCCTCTAATCCTCCAGAAGTCGAAATGCTTCCCCTTCGGTTTTTAGGAAGTGTCAAGCAACGGATTTAGTTTGCATATGTTGGGTGCCCAAGAGCCTTGGAGTAGACTTCATCCTCAACTGATGTTAAAAACATATATGGTCCCAGTACATTGTGCATAGGATCATGATCTAGCACTATCCTCCCTTCTTCCATGGTTTTTGAACTTGTCCTCCTGAACCTTTTGTTAAGTGACTACTTAAACCCCCAATTTCCATTGATTATTTTGAGTGTTTGAGAAATTATGAATTAATGACCAATCGAATCTGATTGGATCATTATAGTGGAATCATAGCACTTTTCTATAATCTTGTGGAAAGTAATCTCCCAACTTAAAGAAAATTTTGCAATCATGAGACTTGTTCCATTTAGTAATGATTTTGAATGGGACGAGAAACAAGCATCTTGTTCAGATGATGATATGATGTGTGTTGATGGTGGATTGCATATGGAGCATGAGAATACCAGGTGTCACACTATATAACTTGGATTTATAATGCCTATTTCTGAAAATATCGACAATCCATCAAGAGAGGAATCAAGTTGTTCCACCTCTCACAGTAAAGGAGAAGAAATGAGGACCAAATACGAATTTTCATTGGATGCAGTTGCTTCCCATTTGATGAGATTTTTCTGATACTCTTTAGGAAGAGACTCCAAGAATATTAACCCTAATGCAAGTAAGGAGGAAGATTCCTCAGTTCATTTGGATAATCAAGAGCCAAGGACCAATCAACCATCAAAGGAGAAGAGCAACCATCTCCTAAAAGAAGAACCATGTGGTTCCTATAGAGAATGCTTTTGAGCATAAATAAAAAGACATCAAGCTAAGGTATGAAGGTAACAATGATTTTTGTAGTAGGATGAATTTTGTAGTAGCAGTGTATTCTTGCATCAATCTAAATAATTCCCCATCTCATGTGATGAAAATGAGAGCATAGAGTCTTCTAATGCTAAAGTGGGTGTTAAGGATGAATTTGGTGTTGTGGATTCATGCCACAAGCAAATTGCTAATACATTGTGGCCATTAGAAAGCATGCATATAACCTTTACTAATGAAGGCTGCTCATCAAAAAAACTTTATGAACATCCCACTAAGTTAGATGCAAGGGAGACTGAGGAACCTTACAAGGGAGGAGGCCAATCCATAGTGCAGAAGATTGTTGCAGGATGTCTATGAAGGAGACACCAAGGTAAAAAAGGCCAAACACCAGAATTTTAAAACTCAATTTGTAAGTCTAAAAATGAAGGAAGAAGAAAACATTTAAGAATAATTTGAGAGAATTGATGAAATCGTTAATGCAATTCAAGGGCCAGGAGCATAATTGAAACAAAAGGAAATAGTTGAAAAAGTAATAAGATCACTTCCAATGATTTACAATTTGAAGATTTCCACCCTAGAATATAGAGAATATCCTGACAAACTCACAATGAAAGAACTATATGGGATCCTCATGGCTTATGAAATGAGGATTGCGCAAGATAGTTCTAAAAAAAGGAAGCATCTTTTAAAGTATCTAAGGTAGCTAATAAATCTAAAAAAAAGATTCAATAAGAAGATTCTGATGATGAAGAAGCACTTATTATTAAAAATATTAAGAGAGGTATTGGTAAGTACAAAGGGAAATTACCCTTAAAATGTTTTAACTATCGGGGAATTGGTCACTTTTCTTCCAAATGCCCTTATCCCAAACAAGAAGACGATGATGAGTGCACTGAATATTCAAAGAAGAAAAAAAGGATTTTAAGAAAAACAAAAAGAAGACCTTTTATTCCATGGATGATGACTGCTCAATCCTCTTTCATAAATAAAGAAGGAAATAAAAGAAGTTATGTTGGTGCACTTATGAGACCAGTTGTAAAGGAATACAGTAAAAAATTTGCTCTCTCTCAAAATGAAAGCATGACAGATAATGTGCCAAACCAAAATCAACAACTCTTTTTGGGAAATTGTTATGCATGTAACAATTTTGGACATATAGTTAGAAATTGTAAACTAATGGTTCCTATTGGAAAATGCATTACATCACAATCTCCTTTCTATAAGAAGAATGTCACTAGAAGCAATCCAAAAGGAAGAAACTATAATTCTTTTGTGATGCAGGAGCATCGCGACATGCTAGCAATGTGATGAGTTGTTCACATGCTGTGGCATATTTTTGTATTTTGATGAGTCATAGTTTGTTAGTACCGGTAGGAGTGATTGCGTATCATGACTCCCTGCGTGGAGATCAAGCCGCATTTTGTTTGTTTGAGACAGGGACTTTTTCATCATGTGTTGTAGTTGTTTGTTTTCAGTTGCAGGACCGATTAGTGTAGGAGGTAACAATTTAGCTTAAATAGATGGATTAGAGAAGTAGAGGAGGTTCTGGTCTTCAGCATTAGAATTTTGAGTTTACATAGAGAAAAACAGACCTACGTCCGGTTCTGCTTGTGAATATTTTGAATAGATTGAATAAGAGACCTGAGCTGTGTGTTTGTGTGGTTGCTTAATAGGAAGAGTAGTTGTGTGTTTGCAGTATTGTTAGCCTCTATGCATTTATTGTTTTGAATTGTGAATCCGTGAAGAGCCAACTTTAGCAGTTTCCTAAACATCTGTGTATTCCTATGAAATTGTTGATTCATGCATGAATTTGTTGCTTGAGTAGTTGAAATGGCTTGAAAATGCATGCATAGAAGCGCTAGGCTAATCAATCTTAGAGATTGCAGGCTAGATTGATCGATTCTCTGATAAATCGACGCAACCCACAGATTTTCTCCTTTAACAAGTTTATTGCAGAGAATGAACGGTGGAGATTGAGTCCGCAGACGAAGATCCACAATGGGAGCTGCGAAAAAGATAATGGATCTGCAAAGGTCTGTGAGATCTGCCTCAAAGAGTAGATCGATGGTCATGGAGAAGGCCGCAAAGATCTAACGGTTATAAAAATTGCAGAGGAAGAATTGTAGAAGGAAAGTTATGGGGAAGCAACGTTGGAAAGTTGGCATATCGCATCCCGAAACCTGCTTGCGAGAAAGCCTGCTGCAGAGACAGAGTTGCAGAAAGTCGGTTACATGAGAAGAATTGCGGGGAGGTAATTTTAGAGCAGAGTTTGGCTGAGGGCTAAGTTTGGCTATCCTGCTAAGTGTAGGAGCCACCAAATCATGGAAGTGTTGGTTGGGTTGGCTGTGGTTGATCCGGCTTGCACCAATTTTGGTATCAAAGAGAGGAGAAGCTCATGTGGGAGAGAAGAATAGAAGTAGAAGGCTGAAAGAGAAAAGAAGAGTGCTCAAGAGGTTCTATAGAGAGAACCAACGTTTCCAAAAGTGTTAGGATTATTAATCCTCCCTTGTCCAAATTTGTTCATATGTCTAAATTGGGAGTCATGTCTAAATCGGGAGTCCATCCAGTCTATTTATAGTCATTAGCACCATTGGGTCAACTTGACCTAATTGGGGCACATGTTTCAGTTACCAAAGTGTGTGGAACACTAATTGAGGCTCACTGCCACTAATTGCACTTGATTGCATTAGTTTAGGAGCCTCCTAGACCAATCCCTATAATTTAGGAAGCCACTGGGAGTGCCAAAACCAACCAAGGTCAGTTCACTTCAGTTAATGACTAGTCAACCTAAGTTAGGAGTCAGTTACATCCATTTCTAGTACTCTACATTCAATTAGTGCTAGGTTTACTTGACTGCACACATGTGGGGCGCATTTCTCACCTACCATAGTTAGTTAACCTTATTCAACACTGAATGTAACACGTGAGTTGTGTTTTAGAGCTCCGATGAACTCCGATTATGGTTTAGATAAGGTCAATTAACCACCAAGTCCTTCGATAATGATTTAGACAAGGTCTTGGTTACCTATAGTCAAGTAGAGTCTAATCAATTCGAACTTCCTCATGTGGATTCAAATTGCTTGTGGTTATTAAATCCATTGTACTTCATTGTAATTATCTATCTAATTACTCTTTGATTAATGAAAAGCATTCACAGCTGCAAGCCATTTTTGCACTGTTTCATTCTTCAATAACTGAGTAAATTGTGTGATCTATCATGTGAGTTGTGTGTTTGTCCACAGATCTATGTGTTCAATTTAATATGGTATTAGAGCCTCAGTGGAAAAGGCACTTCTCCTCCTCATATCTCCTACTAGATCATTTTTTTTGTTTTGCAGGTACAACTTCGAAATGATTTCATCTTTAATGAGACAAGGTCTCTGTCGGGTGTCTATTGAACTCTGGACAAGATTGGACAAAACCTTTGGAATGATTTATGAGGATCATAATAGCACTTTGGAGAGCACATACAGCACCATAAGAATCCTTGATCCAAAAATCTCGGCCTCCACTCTCTCTGATGAAGTTGTTCAAGATAAAGAAGAAGCAGAAGCTTCTACACAGTCAATTCGAATTGAAGACAATCTCCATGCAGTGACTCCTTCTTCTGATGCTCCAGAAGTTCATGAGATCTATGATATCTCATCTTCTCATATTTCTGAAATAGAAGAAGATTTGAATGTCTGATATTGAAGAAAAATTCTGCTGCACTTCCATGCAAACATTCACCGGTGATTTTCCTTTAAATTCTGTGCAAAATTTACCAGTAATTACTTCCGAAAGTGAATAGAAATTTGATTTTTCTCCCTCTAATGTTGCTGCTGGTGTGAAAATATGTGATAAATTGGATATTTTGGAAGAAATACCAGATTACCAGAGTGATCCATTCGCTCCCCATGATCTATATTTTCCAGCAAATTCCTACAGGATTGCATGCGCCAAAATTCAGAATTTTGAAGAAGAAGAAAGCTATGCATCCACCGTCTCGGTTAACCATTTATTTGAATCTGATATTAACCTTATTGGATCTGATATGATCTTATTTAGATATGATCTGATATTGCTTGGTTTAATATATCAAATTCATAATCTTTCAGTACTGCTTGTAGCTGTTCTCATCAACGGTGTGAAGAAACAAGTACCCCAAGTCTCCTACAAAACTGTTGCTGGGGATTTGATTCCATTTCACAATTTTGGATCTGTTTTGAACCTATTTAGATCTGATTTAATTTCTGATCTGATATTATTTGGTTCATATTTTAAAATCCAAAATCCTTCAGTCATGCTTGTAGCTTCTCTCACCAATTCCGATGTGAAAAATCAAGTACCGCACTTTCTCTTCAAAACTGTTGATGGGGATTTGGTGTTAGTTTCCTCATATGAGATTGCTGATATTTTATTATGTGATTCATTATCTATTTCATAAGATATATCATACTATGGATCTCAAGCATTCGCTCTCAACAGTCTCAGTGCTTCTCTACCATTGATCACATGCTCATCTCCTCACAGAACTAGTAAAGAGAAAGATTTTATGCATCCGCCTGGACACCTGCTCCTAACACTTGGGGCTGTTCTTACCACTCATGGTTTTCTGTTCATGGCTGAAACATATTAGTTTCTTGAGTGTTCCTCACATTCTCTGAATTCTCAAGAACCTTTTCTCACTTTGCATTTGACTTCAGTTGCTCTACATGGGTCCAGTCTTCATCCGGCAGCTGTCTAATTTCTAATTTAGTTGAGCATATCATTCTTCTTCTAAAGAGGAAGATTCCTCCAGACATAATGATGGAGAGTTTCACATGCCAGGCCCCAGGATACCTGTGCACAGAAGAACCAGATTGATCCTGATTCTACCTGCTTAATTAGAGGGGGGATTTTTTCCCATGTGGTTTTTCCCCAGCACCTTGTTTTTGAGTAGTTACTTTACTTTACTTGATGTAATGGGTGACCTATGGTCTTAGTTACCAAGGGCCACAGTTTTTCCAAGTTAGCATTTAGGGGAGGTGTTAGGATTATTAATCCTCCCTTGTCCAAATTTGGTCATATGTCTAAATTGGGAGTCATGTCTAAATCGGGAGTCCATCCAGTCTATTTATAGTCATTAGCACCATTGGGTCAAGTTGACCTAATTAGGGCACATGTTTCAGTTACCAAAGTGTGTGGAACACTAATTGAGGCTCACTGCCACTAATTGAACTTGATTGCATTAGTTTAGGAGCCTCCTAGACCAATCCCTACAATTTAGGAATCCACTGGGAGTGCCGAAACCAACCAAGGTCAAATCACTTCAGTTAATGACTAGTCAAGCTAAGTTAGGAGTCAGTTACATTCAGTTCTAGACCTCTACATTCAGTTAGCGCTAGGTTTACTTGACTGCACACATGTGGGGCACATTTCTCACCTACCACAGTCAGTTAACCTTAGTCAACACTGAATTTAACACTTGAGTTTTGTTTTAGAGCTCCGATGAACTCCGGTTATAGTTTAGATAAGGTCAGTTAACCACTGAGTCCTCCGATAATTATTTAGACAAGGTCTCGGTTACCTACGGTCAAGTAGAGTCTAATCAATTCGAACTTCCTCATGTGGATTCGAATTGCTTGTGGTTATTAAAGTCATTGTACTTCATTGTAATTATCTATCTAATTACTCTTTGATTAATGAAAAGCATTCACAGCTGCAAGCCATTTTTGCACTGTTTCATTCTTCAATAACTGAGTAGATTGTGTGATCTATCATGTGAGTTGTGTGTTTGTCCACAGATCTATGTGCTCAATTTAATATGGTATCAGAGCCTCAGTGGAAAAGGCACTTCTCCTCCTCAGATCTCCTACTGGATCATTTTTTTGTTTTGCAGGTACAACTTCGAAATGATTTCATCTTTGATGAGACAAGGTCTCTGTCAGGTGTCTATTGAACTCTGGACAAGATTGGAAAGAACCTTTGGAATGATTTATGAGGATCATAATAGCACTTTGGAGAGCACATCCAGCACCATAAGCATCCTTGATCCAAAAATCTCGGCCTCCACTCTCTCTGATGAAGTTGTTCAAGATAAAGAAGAAGCAAAAGCTTCTACACAGTCAATTCGAATTGAAGACAGTATCCATGCAGTGACTCCTTCTTCTGATGCTCCAGAAGTTCATGAGATCTCTGATATCTCATATTCTCATATTTCTGAAATAGAAGAAGACATTTGAATCTCTGATATTGAAGAAAAATTCTGCTGCACTTCCATGCAAACATTCACCGGTGATTTTCCTTTAAATTCTGTGCAAAATTTACCAGTAATTACTTCTGAAAGTGAAGAGAAATTTGATTTTTCTCCCTCTAATGTTGCTTCTGGTGTGAAAATATGTGATACCTTGGATATTTTCGAAGAAATATCAGATTACCAGAGTGATCCATTCACTCCCCATGATCTATATTTTCCAGCAAATTCCTACAGGATTGCATGCGCCAAAATTCAGAATTTTGAAGAAGAAGAAAGTTGTGCATCCACCGTCTCGGTTAACCATTTATTTGAATCTGATATTAACCGTATTGGATATGATATGATATTAATAAGATATGATCTGATATTTCTTGGTTTAATATATCAAATTCATAATCTTTTAGTACTGCTTGTAGCTGTTCTCATCAACGGTGTGAAGAAACAAGTACCGCAAGTCTCCTACAAAACTGTTGCTGGGGATTTGATTCCATTTCACAATTTTGGATCTGTTTTGAACCTATTTAGATATGATTTAATTTGTGATCTGATATTATTTGGTTCATATTTTAAAATCCAAAATCCTTCAGTCATGCTTGTAGTTGCTGTCACCAATTCCGGTGTGAAAAATCAAGTACCGCACTTTCTCTTCAAAACTGTTGATGGGGATTTGGTGTTAGTTTCCTCATATGAGATTGCTGATATTTTATTATGTGATTCATTATCTATTTCATAAGATATATCAGACTATGGATCTCAATCATTCGCTCTCAACAGTCTCAGTGCTTCTCTACCATTGATCACATGCTCATCTCCTCACAGAACTAGTAAAGAGAA
>LPNX010468182.1:661452-697680 GCA_001517045.1 Pseudotsuga menziesii | reverse complement strand
ACCAGATTGATCCTGATTCTACCTGCTTAATTAGAGGGGGGGATTTTTTCCCATGTGGTTTTTCCCCAGCACCTTGTTTTTGAGTAGTTACTTTACTTTACTCGATGTAATGGGTGACCTATGGTCTTAGTTACCAAGGCCCATAGTTTTTCCAAGTTAGCATTCAGGGGGGGTGTTAGGAGTATTAATCCTCCCTTGTCCAAATTTGGTCATATGTCTAAATTGGGAGTCATGTCTAAATCAGGAGTCCATCTAGTCTATTTATAGTCATTAGCACCATTGGGTCAACTTAACCTAATTGGGGCACAAGTTTCAGTTACCAAAGTGCGGGGAACACTAATTGAGGCTCACTGCCACTAATTTCACTTGATTGCATTAGTTTAGGAGCCTCCTAGACCAATCCCTACAATTTAGGAAGCCACTGGGAGTGCCAAAGCCAACCAAGGTCAGTTCACTTCAGTTAATGACTAGTCAAGCTAAGTTAGGAGTCAGTTACATTCAGTTCTAGTCATCTACATTAAGTTAGCACTAGTTTTACTTGACTGCACACATGTGGGGCTCATTTCTCACCTACCACAGTTAGTTAACCTTAGTCAACACTGAATGTAACACTTGAGTTGTGTTTTAGAGCTTCGATGAACTCCGGTTATGGTTTAGATAAGGTCAGTTAACCACTGAGTCCTCCGATAATGATTTTGACAAGGTGTTGGTTACCTACAGTCAAGTAGAGTCTAATCAATTCGAACTTCCTCATGTGGATTTGAATTGCTTGTGGTTATTAAAGCCATTGTACTTCATTGTAATTATCTATCTAATTACTCTTTGATTAATGAAAAGCATTCACAGCTGCAAGCCTTTTTTGCACTATTTCATTCTTCAATAACTGAGTAAATTGTGTGATCTATCATGTGAGTTGTGTGTTTGTCCACAGAAGCAACTTTGGAAAGTTGGCATACCGCATCCCGCAACCCATTTGCGAGAAATCCTGTTGTGGAGGAAGAGTTGCAGAAAGTCGGTTACGTGATCAGAATTGCGGGGAGGTAATTTTAGAGCAGAGTTTGGCTGAGGGCTAAGTTTTGCTATCCTGCTAAGTGTAGGAGCCACCAAATCATGGAAGTGTTGGTTGGGTTGGCTGTGGTTGATTTGGCTTGCACCAGTTTTTGTATCAAAGCGAGGAGAAGCTCGTGTGAGAGAGAAGAATAGAAGTAGAAGGCTGAAAGAGCAAAGAAGAGTGCTCAAGAGGTTCTATAGAGAGAACCAACGTTTCCAAAAGACCAAGTACAGAGAAGGGGCTTGGTGAGGTAAGTTGTAGCAGTGTGAAAGAGAACTATTATTGTAGAGGATTAGTATAAGAGGATGGCTACATGCATAGGCAGAGCAAGAGGTCATGACAGAGGTTGACCATCGAGGAATGCATAAGTTATGGAGGAAACAAGGGAGCTACGAGCACGTCTGGAAGCCATGGAAACTGACAGACGAAGAGACCCAGAAGTAGGGGATGTAAGTGAACCTAAGGATGAAGAGCAAAGAGAAGAATCTACACCTATACAGGAGATGCTTGAGCTAAGGTATTTCAGATCGATTCTAGGAGGAACTTCAAGGCCAAAACCTGAGTTTCCTACCTATGATGGAAGTCTCATTGTTGATCAACTCATTGATTGGATCATTGTGCTAGATAAGTACTTTGAGTATGATGAGATTGAAGAAGACAAGAGAGTCAGATTGGTAGTGACAAGGTTGAAAGGGCATGCATCCTTGTGGTGGGATAGTGTGCAAGCAGAAAGAAGGAGGAAGAATGAGTCATTGATAAAGAGCTGGGATAGGATGGTAGCAAAGACGAGGGCTAAGTTCGTGCCCAAAGATTACCTTTTAATTCTGTATAGACAGGTGCAGAACCTTAGACAAAGATTGTTAACAGTGAGAGATTACACTAGAGAGTTCTACAAAGTAAACCTAAGGGCAGGATATGTGGAAGAGTCGGCAGAAAAGGCTGCTAGATATGTCAATGGTCTAAGGATGGATATCCAAGAAGAGATCAGTATGATATCACCTATAAAAATGGAGGCGGCATATCAATTTGCTTTAAGGGAAGAAGAAAAGATAGCGAGGAAGCAGAGCTTCAACAAAGGTCGAGGTTCGACCAGACGAAGAGGACAAGCAACTAGAAGAGGAATATTTGGAGCACATAGAGGAGAGTCCAGTAGCTCTAAACAGCAAGAGCACCATGGTAGAGGAGGTGACTCTAGCAGAAGAAGACCTTACCAAGGAGGTAGAGGTTGAGAAAGAGGCAGAGGAGTTGTCTATAGGTGCTACAAATGCAACCAGTTGGGGCATAAATTATTTGAATGCCCAGGGAAGGAAGACGTAGGACAGAGAGGAGCCTATGTAGCTCAGAATGAGCAGCAGCAAGAAGAGTCGACATTGGTGGACATTTTTCTAGAGACAGGAGAGGCTTTGATGATGAACAAGGTCTTGTTGAAACCTAAGAAGGAGCAAGCAGAGCCTACTCAAAGAAAATATTTATTCCAGACCATGTGTAAAGTCCAAGGGAAGTGTTGTAAGATGGTGATTGATAGTGGGAGCACTGACAATCTTGTTTCCACGAAGATGGTGGAGAAGTTGAGTTTAAGGAGGACCAAGCATCATGTTCCATACAAAGTATCTTGGTTACATAAAGGACATCAAATCCTAGTAAGTGAGCAATGTGAAGTTGATTTCCAAATAGGTCCACATAAGGACAAGATTCTGTGTGATGTTATGCCCATGGATGTTTGTCATATACTGTTAGGAAGACCGTGGCAATTTGATAATAAAGTGATTCATGATGGTAGGAGTAACTGTCATAGTTTTGAGCATAATGGGATAAGACATGTACTTCACCCTTTACAAGAAGGTGGTACAACAGGACAGTCAGCACCCAAAGTCCTGATGTTGTCAGAAAAATAATTTTTGCAACAGATTGAGGAGGAAGAGTTGAACTATGGTGTGGTATGCAAACCGAGAGTGCTGACAATGAAGACTAACGTGACAGATCTACCTGAGGAGATTTAGGAGATGCTGAGTGAGTTTAGTGACATCATGGTGGATGATTTACCCAATGAGTTACCACCAAGGAGGGATATAAGTCATCAAACTGATTTTATTCCAGGAGCCAATTTAACAAACAAGGCATCGTATAGGTTGACACCTCAAGATAATCAAGAAGTGAGGAAATAGGTCCAAGGATTGTTGGACAAAGGATTGGTCCAGAAGAGTCTGAGTCCATGTGCAGTACCGGCAGTACTGACACTAAAGAAGGATGGTGAGTGGAGGATGTGTACTGACTCCATAGCAATTAACAAGATTACTATCAGATATAGGTTTCCATTACTAAGTATGGATGACATGATGGATTGCCTTAGTGGGGAAACATGCTTTTCAAAACTAGATTTGAAGAGTGGATATCATCAGATCAGGATTAAAGAAGGAGTTGAGTGGAAGATAGCCTTCAAGACAAATGATGGGTTGTATGAGTGGTTGGTCATGCCATTTGGATTGTCCAATGCACCAAGTACTTTTATGATATTGATGAATGAATTCTTGAGAGATTTCATAGTTAAGTTTGTGATAGTTTACCTTGATGACATTTTGGTTTTCATCCAAACAGGAGAAGAGCATCTCAAAAGCATTTGAGATATGTTTTAGAGAGGCTGCAACAAGAAAAGTTGCTGGTAAATGTGAAGAAGTGTACATTTATGAAACCAGAGCTAGTATACTTAGGTTTTGTTATCCCAAGAGATGGGTTGAATATGGATCTAGAAAAGGTGCAAGCAATCATTGATTGGCCTTCACCTAGGAACATATTTGAGGTAAGAAGTTTCCATGGATTGGCAAGTTTTTATAGGAAATTTATAAAGAATTTCAGTGGTATTTGTGCATCTATTTTCGATACAATTAAGAAGGATAGATAGCCATTTAAATGGACAGCAAAGGCTAATAGGATTTTTCAGTTCTTGAAGAATAATATCATTGAGCAACCAGTATTGAAGTTACCAGACTTCAAACACCCTTTCCAAGTAAAGTGTGACGCCAATGGAGTAGAAATCAGAGCTATACTCAATCAGTAGGACATGCCTATAGCGTAATTCAATGAGAAGCAGAATGATGCAAAGTAGAAGTATTCATCTTGTGACAAGGAGTTTTATGCTATTGTTCAAGCAATGAAGCATTGGAGACATTATTTGATGCCTAGAGAATTTGTGTTATATTCTGATAACCATGCATTGCAGTACACTATGGAGCAACCTAAGTTGAACCTGAAACATGTCAAGTGGGTTGAGTTCTTACATAACTTTACCTTTGTTTTGAAACACATAAGTGGACAATCAAACAGAGTAGTTGATGCCTTAAGTAGGAGAATGCTGATTGTGCAAGAGAATCAAATCCAAGTCTTGGGATTTGAGCATTTAGGGGAATTGTATGAAACTGAAATTGATTTCCATGAGGCTTACAGGGCTTGTAAGAATAAAATGGAGGTGGATAGAGATCCATGGATGGATTATACGCTACAATATGGTTTACTCTTTAGAAACAGTAGATTGTGTATACCAAAGTGTTCCATGAGAGAGAACTTGATACAGGAAAAACATAATGGAGGTATGGCAGGTCACTTTGGAAGTGATAAAACCTTTGGACAGTTAGGTAATTTCTATTTTTGGAAAATGATGAGGTCTAAAGTTGAGAAGTTTGTAATTAGATACAGAGTATGCCAGCATGCTAAAGGAAGAAGCCAGAACACGGGGTTGTACACACCATTGCCTATTCCAACTAGTCCTTGGGATTATGTGAGTATGGATTTCATCCTAGGTTTACCAAGAACTCAGAAGGGACATGATTCTATCTTCGTAGTTGTTGACAGATTCACTAAGATGGCACATTTCATACCATGCTACACACATCGGTAACGTGTTTTTCAATGAGGTTATGAAGCTACAAGGTTTACCTAGAAGCATTGTATCAGACAGAGATGTGAAGTTCACAGGTCATTTCTGGAGGACCTTGTGGAAGAAGTTGCGTACCAGACTGAACTTCAGCTCAGCATATCACCCACAATCTAATGGATAGACAAATGTAGTTAATAGGAGTCTGGGGAACATGTTGAGAAGTCTGATTGGAGAGAGTCCTAAACAGTGGGACAGAGTATTAGCTCAAGATGAGTTTGCCTATAATGATCACCAAACAGAAGTACATGGATGAGTCCATTTCAAATTATGTATGGAATGCATCCAAGAGGAGTGTGTGAACTTCGTGACTTAGGTCAATTGGAGAAAAGGAGTGCTGATGGAGAGGAGTTTGCAATGAGGATCAGTGAACTACAGGAGCAAGTGAAAGCAAGGTTACAACAGAGTAACACTAGTTACAAGGCTAGAGAAGATTCCAAAAGAAGAGAGAAGAACTACGAAGTAAGATATTTGGTCTTAGCATATCTAAAGAGAGACATATTCCCAAAAGGAGAGTATAACAAGCTGAAGATTAATAAAATTGGGCCCTACAGGATTCTCAGAAAATTTTCAGCAAATGATTATGAGTTAGAGATGCCTACTAGAGTGGGTATTTCACCAATATTTAATGTTGCATATCTATATACTTATGTAGAAGGTGACACCGCAACCTTTGCAGAAGGTGAAGATCCTACTGAAGACTTACAGTGAGTGGGGCAGATGCCTGTAGCATAGCCATTGGAAGTTGAGGCCATTCTGGACACTAAAGTGGTAAAGAGTAAAAGGAAGAAGGACCATCTGGAGAATTTGGTCAAATGGAAGAAGCCACCAACAGAGGATTCTACTTAGATGAGCGCTGCAGAGTTAGAATCCAAGGGTTTCATTGTAGCTGATCTAATGAACAGGGGTTCATTATTTTTCACCCTTGCGAGTGTTAGTTTTTCAACATTAAGCTAGCATTATTAGGATATTTAACTAAGAGAATAACAAGTACATCAATCAAACACAAGAGACAATGACTACAGTGTTTTTCCTTGGGGAAACCATAAATGGAGAAAACCCCACAAATTCCTTAGAGATAGAATCAACACCAAAATAGAAAAGCCCAAAATAGTAAGTGATCTCCCGACAGCAGTAACCTTCTTCTTATCTGGCCCCAGTGTCTTATCCTTCCTCAACTATGCGCTACACTTGAGTGTGTATGTGATGTGTGCTAAATAGAGAGGTCGCCTCTCTATTTATACTGCTTCTTGGCATGACTAAAACCCTACTAGGTCTGACTTCACTAAGTGAATCTAATAACCCTAGTGCCCCAGAACTGCGGGGACTTTAACCCTTATACAATAGTAGGGTTACCCACAATGACTTGACATGACTTGTTTACATTATAGATCCTCTCGATCAGAACATCAGGGCATGACATCATGACTCAATTACATAATAGACACATCCTGGAATAAACATCGGGTTACAAGACATAAGATACATAGATGAATACATTTCGAAGTTACAAATACATCAACACTCCCTCTTAACTAGGAAGGTATTCTTTCGACACAATTTTCAGCAGTCGTCTTCTTCTCTATATCGACTGGATCATCTCATCATCTTCATCTTCAAGTATTCATATCTTCTTCATCTTCAAGTCTTCTTCATCTTCAAGTCTTCTTCATCTTCTTCGTCTTCAAGTCATCTTCTACTTCAAGTCTTCTTCATCACGAGATCTACATCATCATGACTACTGGATCATCACTATTGGATCATCATCACATCTGGATCATCATCAAAATTGGATCGTCACTTGATCTGGATCATCATCAAGTCTGGATCATCATCACATCTGGATCATCACTTGATTTGGATCATCATCAAGTCTAGATCATGATCACATGCTATCTCAGAATGGTGCTATCTCAATTCTTCTCGTCACAGGAATTTCTACAGAGTCAATCTTGTAGGCCTACCCTTCATGTAGGTCTTCATCAGTGCTTATATCTGACACTTAAGTCAAAATGGCCCACCCAGCTCTTACATCTGACCTCATCCTGTCAGAAAGGCCCAACACTCACATCTGACCTCATCCTGTTAGAAAGGCCCAACACTCACATCTGACCATGTGTAAACACATCGTGCCAGAATGGCTCAGCACTTATATCCAACCATGTGCAAGCACACAGCATCAGAAAGGCTCTGCACTTACATCTGACCATGTCTGAAGACACTGCATTGGAAAGGCTCAGCACTTACAGTCGACCATGCTCGAAAGCACCGCATCGAAAGGGATCAGCACTTACAATTGACCATGCTCGAAAGCACCGCATCGAAAGGGCTCTGCACTTATATCCGACCATGCTCAAAAGTACCGCATCGAAAGGGAATGCACTCACATCTGATCATGGAGGAACTAATCCTACCATTGCATCAGAATGGCCCCCAGTCCCAAACTGAGCTACCTGGTAACTGACCATGTGCCTCCATTCCCAGAATGGTAGTTGCCCTTACATCTGACCTACTCGTCAGAATGGCCAACACTCACATCTGACATGGGAGGAACTTAATCCTTTAGCCATGACAGAATGGTTTAGCCCTTACATCTGATCAAGTGGGAACACATCCCTCTCTCACATAAAAATGAATTCTCAGTCCTAGACTAAGTTTTCCTGGTAACTGACCAGGCACCTCCATTCGTAGAATGACAATAGCCCTTATATCTGATCACTTAGGAACCAATCCTACAGTCACATTAGAATGGCTCAGCACTCATATCTAACATGTAAGGAACCAAATCCTCTCACCATGACAGAATGGCTCAGCTATTACATCTGACCATGGAAGGAACTTAATCCTCTCCCATGTCAGAATGGCTCACGGACTCATCACTTCCCTTTGGACGAAACCTCGATCTGGAGAACATCAATCTTCTCCCTGAAGTACTCAAACTTCACCCTAGCCAATGGCTTCATCAACACATCAGCTATTTGATCGTCTGCTACAACATATTGGAGCTTCAGTGCTCCCCTATGCACCATATCCCTGATATAGTGATACTTGATCTCGATATGCTTCGACTTGTCATGAAACACTGGATTCTCTGACAACTTCACGTAACTCTAGTTGTCACAATGTATACAAGTAGGATCCAACTGGAGATCAAATAAATCAGATAGTAGCTTCCTCAACCATACTTCCTCACAACTAACTAAACAAGATATGACATACTTTGCTTTAGCTGTACTCAGTGCCACATAGGATTGCTTCCTACTAAACCAAGAGATCACACCTGATCCCATACTGAAGCAACACCCTGAAGTGCTCTTCCTATTGATGGCACTGCCTGCCCAATCTGAATCAACATAACCCTCTAGGTTAATCTTCTGATTCGACTCATACTTAAGCCCATAATCAACTATACCCCTCAGGTACCTCAGAATATGCTTTGCAGCAATCAAATGAACATTTCTCGGATATGTCAGGAACTGGCTCAAGGTGTTCACAACAAAGCAAATGTCTAGTCTAATGTTCGTCAAGTGCATCAAGGACCCAATCATCTGACGATACATTGTAGCATCAACCAAATCTGATGAAGCATCACTCAATAGCTTCAGGTTTGATGCCATAGGTGTGGCCATGGCTTTGCAGTCCATCATCCCCAACCTCTTCAGAATCTCTACTGCATACTTCCCTTGTCCAAGGGAGATTCCATCTGCACTCTGCCACACCTCCATGCCTAGGAAATAATGCATCATACCCAAGTCCTTCATTTTGAACTCAGCAGCAATATTTCTCTTTGTATCAGCAATCAACCCATCCATACCTGTCACAAACAGATCATCTACATATAGTAGGAGCATCACTGGGTTGCCATATTCAACCTTGTAGTACAGGTTCGAATCTGCTTTACTCTTGGTAAAGCCCAAAATGGATAGAAAGTTGTCAATTTTGTTGTACCAAGTCCTGGGTGCCTGTTTCAAACCATACAGGGATTTCTTTAATCTGCACACATGAGACTCTCTGTCATGTGTCTCAAAATTAAGTGGTTTTTTTACATACACTTCCTCTTCTACTACACCATTCAAGAAAGCAGTCTTGACATCCATCTGGTGTATCTTCCATTTCATCACTGCAGCCAGAGCAAGTACTGATCTGATGGAAGTGTATCTAGCTACAGGTGCAAAGGTTTCTTCATAATCTATTCCTTCTTTCTGAGAGAAACCTCGAGCCTCAAATCTTGCTTTATATTTTTCAATGCTACCGTGTGCAACATGCTTGATCTTGTAGATCCATTTGGAAGTTACAACTGACTTCCCTTCTGGTCTTGGGACAACATCCCAAACATCATTCTTCATGATCGATTGATATTCTTCGATCATAGCTGTTGGAAACATTTACCATCATACACACTCTTTTGGTCAAATTGGACTAGTTAAAGCACTATCCTAAGTTTAATTGACATCAGTGGAGCATTAATTGCCATCATCCAGTCACACCCATGCCTACCTATAGTCAAGGAGGATAACTTAGCCTTCTCCTACAGTCAAGGAGGCTAACTGGAGCACTTCAGGGGTGATCTGTGTGACATTAATGCACCTAATTGCTAAATGGTGGTTACAATCAGTTCAACCAGTCAGTTACAGTCAGTTAAGGTGCCTCCAGTCATTAAATATATTATTTAATGATTATTTATTATTATTTAATGATCTGGAGTCAACAAGGCGCCTCCACCAACTTCTAATGGTCATTTCAGCTTCAGTTAACCTCATCGGGGTTCATTGAAGTCATGGAGCACTAGCACTTGATGGTTGGCTTGCTATGACATGTGTCTGATCTCCTTCACTTGAGATTCAATCATTTATTGCACTCCGACTTCAGTTAGGGTTTGGTGAGTCAATTAGGGTTTTGGTCAAGTGGTTAATTGAGTGTGATTGAATGGCTAAGACTCAATTAAGCCAGACTCACTCACTGAATTTGAATTGTCTCCTTAGGTATTCGAATTCTTCATGGAGTGATACGGTGGATTATTCATCTTCAAAAAATTACACTGATCAAATATGGTATAATAGTTATTTAATCTATGGTTCAAAGAACATAACATATGTTTTTAACTCATATGCTAAAAATAGTGTGCGACTAAACCTTAAGGGGCCATGCGGTTCGACATAACATTGTGCAGCTTGCGCAGCTCGCATGGGCCGCGCAGTACACGTCGTCAAGTTGAACATCGAATGGTTCGAGGAGGTTACTCATATGCTGCGACATTTGTATGCTGTGACAGCAAATCGGGTATATGGCAAAGTCCTCATATGCTACGACAGCGGATCGGGTATATGGCAAAGACCTCATATGCTGCGACAACGGTTCAAGTATATGGCAAAGACCTCATATGCTGCGACAACGGATCGAGTATATGGCAAAGTCCTCATATGCTGCGATTTTTGTGGAGTTGGTGGTGACATCAAACGGTTACGTTACATGTGGCATAGCCCAGTGTGCATGGTAGTCATTGCAATGTGTTGTGACTCAGCACATGTGCATGGAGTTAGTTGCAACATTTTGGGAATATGGAACGTCGTGGTAACATAACGCTTGGGAAACGAATGGTAGGACTGCATGGTTCAGTTTAGCATATGGTTGTAACGATAAAGAAGATAATAGTTGTGATGATAAAGATGAGTCGAGCCCATTACTTATCCTCTGGCTAAACGCTTAAATAGAGGATGCGGGCCACATCTCTAGGGGGGATTCAGATTGTTTAGAGCACAGAGCATCGCTGTGAAAAGTCCAGATGTTGTTTCTTTTTGAATTCGACTATTCTCTGTTATAATTGGTTTTCTTTGCCTTCTGAAGACCACTTTGTAATTTTCAAGAAAGGTCTTAAAGACTTTGTACATCATCTTGTTCGTAGTTGCTGAATTTGTTTCCATAACCATTTTGTACCATTTGATTAATTGGATCAGTACCCATTGGAGAGGGATCTGGAGACGTAGCCCAATGGAGGGGGTGAACTCCGTTATCAACTTCTGTTTGTGACTCTCTGATTCTGTGTTTCTTCTTTATATATGTTTATCAGTGTTGGGTTTAATTTCTGTAAATGTTGTTCCATTAGTTAACCTGTTAAACGCATTCTTCATAAACTTTTAATGCACACAAGTTGAGATCCGACAGATCATATTATGGTATCAGAGCTAGTTAACTACCGGTTCAATTTTGTGAATGCTTACCAGGTTCAGGTTAAAGCGTGGTGA
This sequence comes from Pseudotsuga menziesii, assembly GCA_001517045.1. NCBI lineage: Eukaryota > Viridiplantae > Streptophyta > Pinopsida > Pinales > Pinaceae > Pseudotsuga > Pseudotsuga menziesii. The sequence continues at coordinate 686,459 of LPNX010468182.1, read as the reverse complement.
AGGAGAATTAATCAAAGGAGATCCTGAGATTGGCTCAAGGAGAACATTCTCAAGAACCATGTCTTCTCCACGAGGGGAAGAAGAAGGACATGCAGAATGGGAAAAACCTGTTATTTACGAAACTGAGTTTTTGGAGGCTTTTATGAGCATGAAAGCCATGATGGAAATTCTACTCGATGAGCGAGCAGAAAGGAAGAAGAAAGAAGAAGGATCTTCATCCAAAGATGCAGAAGTGAAGAAGGAAGAAAAGGGTAAAGGAGTAGGAGGTGATGGTGATCCTCCTGATACTAATCAAACTTTCTCTTCTTCTCATACTTCTCATTCAAATAATGCAAGTCCTAATATGCCTTATTTCAAATTGGATGTGAAATTTGAATTACCAATTTATAATGGAGATTTAGATGCTGAAAAGTTAGACAATTGGATCAAGCAGCTTGAAGTATATTGCAAGGTGCAGGGCATTACTGATGACCCTTCCAGGATTCAATTGGCCACTTTGAGAATGAGTGGAATGGCTCTTACTTGATGGGAGACCAGGATTCAGCAAGTTATTCGAAAGAATGGTAAAATTATTTCAGTTTGGAATGAATTCATTGAAGTGTTAAGAAAGCAATTTTATCCTTTAGGTCACATGCAGCAATTAATAATGAGCTGGCAAACTTTTAGACAAGCTAAAGGACAAAGCATTCAGGAATATACTCATGAATTTAGAAAGAGGGCTATTGCATTGAATGTTTCATTAGATACACATGAAACTCTTCTTAAGTACATTGGTGGCATGCATTCTCATTTGAGACATACTTTGTTGATGTTTAACCCCAGTAATTTGGATGAGGTATGTGTTCAAGCTACACATTTAGAAGCTAGGGGTAAGCATGCTAATGATACTTTTGTGAAGAAATCATTTAAATTTGATAGCAAATCGAAAGGTAAAGATAGGGGACAAAAGAAGATGGCTACTGTTAAGAAATAGGGTGAAAAGCCTACATGTTCGCATTGTCAGAAGGGACATGATGTCTCTAAGTGTTGGAAGCTTCATCCAGAGTTAAGGCCAAAGAAGTACGGAGGAAAAAAAGATAAAGGAAAAGCAAAAGCTACTGCAGCGGAAATTCAAGACTTGGGATCTGACTCAAGTGATGAAACAAAGGTTACAACTGTCGGAATCCAGGGTAAGAATAAAAGTATCTCACTTCCCATTGATGCAAAATCAAGTTCTAGTGCAAGTACAAATCTGCCATCTACTTCTATGCAAAATGATAAAAATAGAAGTGCATTGTTTCATGTTCGTGTCATTACAAATCACACAAATATTGATACATTGTTTGATAGTGGTTTGCAAGTAAATCTGATATCAGAAGAAGTGGTTAAGAAATTGCATTTAGTTACTATGCCTCATGAAAAACCCCTATCCTCTCGGTTGGGTTACTAATGATACACAATTGCAAGTTACAAAGAAATGTGTATTGAAGTTTGCCATTACTGAAAAGTTCATGGATGAGGTAGAACTAGATGTAGTACCACTTGACATTTGTGGAATTGTACTTGGGAGTCCATATTTGTATGACCGAAAAGCAGTCTTTTATAGATGTTGGAGTAGGGTCCCCCAGCTACAGAAGAAGCTGCTAGTTTTGGCGGAAAGGTATAGTTTTGGCAGAAAGAAGACAAGGCAGAGCTATGACGCCGTAGCACGTTTCCAGCTGGAGAGAAGAGCCGAAAACCATGACTTTTTAGATAGAAAAGTCAAGAAGGCAACGGTACCTGAGCGGCCGAGAGAAGAAAGCTCAACCACTGCATTGAAGGCAGCGGCGAAAGACAGGAGGGCTCAACGACCCTCATAAAGAAGAAGGAGCAACGAGGCTCAAGCATTGAAGGCGAAGGACAGAGAGTGAAGCAGTGCATAGTACCCATGGTCAGTGCCGGGAAGCATGGAAGACCGCAGTGAGCTATGGTGTGACGGGAAGCGGCTACCTCAAGGACAGAGAGGACCGACTGTCACTAATTAGGGTATGGGTTTACTGTTGGGACAGGCCCACAGTGTTGTAATGGCGAGACCTTCGGGCCACCTATAAAAGCTTGTATTTTGTATTGTAAAGGGTTAGCTGGTTGGTTAGTGAGTCGTTAATTGGTTAGTTGATTATTTTTGTAGACTCAGGAGTCAGTCAGACAGACTGTGTTGTAACGATCCAGACACTTAGCTTGTCTGTGAGTCATTTGAGTCTGTATGTAATGATCCACAGAGATTGACAGAGAGGGAAGGATATATTGAAAGAAAGGAAATATAGAGATAGAAGTAGGCCAGAGGTCTAGAAGAGATCTCGCGCTGCATATGCGGTGCTACAGGCTGTGCTAACTTCCCTCAAGATATATAATAGAAGCACAGTTTGGTGGACGTAGCTCCCATCCTGGGGGTGAACCACGTTAAATCTGCGTGTTATGTGTTGCATGAATGTGATTGTACTTGTTTATTGTTACTGGTTATTATGCATATGATGTTCGTTGCAGTAAGTAAATGTATGTATTGTCCAGTTCACGTTAATACAGGAAGATAGAGATAAGTTGAAGTATTTTAGTAAGCTGCTTAAAGACTCCTTTACGTTTGTTTCTAACGACCATTTAATCACAATATAACTTTTGGGAAGTGGAGTTTCGGACATCGACACGGTCAACGCTAAGAGTGCAAAGTCGTAGAGGTAGGATATCCCAGAGAGGCGATATCGCACCGGCAGAGGAGCTGCGGTGCGCGATACTGCGAGCTGAGGCTTAGCGTTGAGGTGAGGTTGGGTGTCCTGCAGTGTGCAGGGATGCGATAAGGTTGAAGGTATTGTGAGTAGGTGGGAGTTGTGCGACGTGGGAGGAAATCGTGCGACTTGTGCGAGGACGCAAATCGCGCAGCTAGAAGAGCTGCGAGTAAAAGGGAAGGTGCGACGCGCAGAGGTGACCGGCGCAAAGAGAAGTAGGATGCCCAGAACCTGGTCCAAGACACTTGAGTCTTGGCCAACCCATTAGATTCACTTCGGGTGAGACTTCATATCGCTTTGCGGTCTGTCGCCGAAAGGGCCAGTGAGCTAGGGGTGTTGTTGGTTGATTATAGTAAACCCGGGTCTGCCCATGCAATCAACAATAAAGAGCAGAATAAGTATCATCTTTTTAAATATGGTGTAGAATATATTGTAAAAGCACATAAGACAAAAACCAATCTAGCAATAGTTTCTGCAGGAAAAATGAAGAGGCTGGTAAATGCTAGTAAGAATTTTGTGTTAATGATGGTTAAGATGAAAAATGATGAGGTCTCTAAATCTTTTGAAGGATGTGACCCTAAGCATAAACTTGAACTGATTGAAATCATTTGTGAATATGATGATTTGTTTCAAGATCCGAAGGGGTTACCACCAAAGAGAGAGATTCAGCATGAGATACATTTGCAGCAGGATGTGCCACTCCCGAACATAGCTATGTACCGGATGTCTGTAATGCAGAATGAGGAAATCAAGAAATAGGTTCAGGAGCTGATTGAGAAGGGGGTCATCTGGCCAAGAACTTCTCCTTGTGGCTCTCCTATAGTCTTGGTTCCAAAGCAGGATGGGTCTTGGAGGATTTGCATCGACTATAGGGCCCTTAACAAAATCACCATTAAAAACAGGTATCCTCTTCCCCGCATTGATGATTTGCTTGATCAATTGAAACATGCAACTTACTTTACAAAATTGGATTTGCGTAGTGGGTATCATCAAATAAGGGTTGCTAAAAATGATGCTTGGAAAACAACGTTTAAAACAAAACAGGGTTTGTATGAATGGCTTGTGATGCCTTTCGGACTCTGTAATGCACCTGCTACTTTCATGCGGGTCATGAATGATGTCTTTCGTTCATTCATTGATGATTTTGTAATTGTATATCTGGATGATATCCTTGTGTTTAGAAAAACATGGGAAGAGCATGTTGTACATGTGAAGAAAGTTTTAGATGTACTGAGGAAGGAGAAGCTTTATGTAAAACTGTATAAATGTGAGTTTGCTAAAACTTCTTTAGTATATCTGGGCCATATTATTGGTGGAGGACACCTGCGAATGGACCTAGCCAAGGTTGTTGTCATTGTAAACTGGCCATGGCCTAACACCGTTACTGAAATCAGAAGTTTTCTGGGTGCGGTTCAATATTGGAGGAAATTCATTTATGGGTTTTCTTCCATTGCTGCTCCATTACATGCGTTGACAAGCGTTAAAGAAATTTTCCAGTGGGGAGGCAAGCATCAGAGAGCCTTCGACACTTTGAAGGAAAATATTAGCACAGCACAAGTTCTGACATTGCCAAATTTGCAGCAACCATTTGAGATCGAAACCGATGCCAGCGGGTTTGCCATGGGAGCCGTTTTGATGCAAGGAAGAAAGCCAGTCTATTACCATTCAAAGACGTTCTCTACTACGGTAAGTAACTATCTGACTTATGACAAAGAGTTGTCTGCTTTAGTATAGAGTGTGAAGAAGTGGAAACATTACATCATGGGAAAAGAAACCGTCATACATACTAATCATCAGCCACTTCAATATTTACAATCTCAAACTAAAGTACAACAAAGTAGGCATTTAAGATGGATGGGATTCTTACAACAATATCATCTTGTAATTAAATACAAAAAGGGAATTCATAATAAGGTATCAGACATGTTATCAAGGCCTCCTACAAATGCTTCAATCATTCTTCAAAACAGTTCATTAACACATGAAAGTTATATTGAACAGTATGCAGAAGATAAAGATTTTAAGAAAGTATATGCATCACTAATACATGGTAAACAGGAAGAGAACTATTATGTGCATAATTAACTCTTGTATCATCTTGGTAAACTTTGTATTCCAGAGAAAGAGAGAGTGCATGTGATTCGAGAAGCACATACTTCATTGATTGCAGGACATTTCTGGGTAAGTAAAACACTATATGTAGTATAGAATCACTGTTATTGGCCTCAGATGCAAGAAACTATAGCTAAATACATAAGAGGTCATGTTATGTGTGCAACAAGTAAGCCTAGCAATAGGAAATTGGGTTTGTACACTCCTCTTCCAGTTTCTTCTCGTCCCTGGGAAAGCATTTCTATGGACTTTGTAGGGGGACTACCTATGTCTAAAAAAGGGCATGATTACCTATATGTTGTTGTGGATAGATTCAGCAAAGTGTGTATCTTAATGCCATGTAACAAATAGATCACTGTTGAACAAATAGCTCACTTATTCTTTCAGAATGTTTGGGTACATTTTGGGCTACCCATGTCCATTGTATCTGATCGGGATTCCCGGTTCTTGGGAGAATTCTGCTCAACTTTATGTGAGCTTATGGATACTAAACTGAAGAAAAGTACAGCTTTTCATCCACAGAACGACGGGAAAACAGAGGTAGTGAACAGGACAGCGGTTCAGCTTCTCAAAGGATATTGTAGTAAACATCCTAAACTTTGGGATGAGCAGTTGCAGTATATACAGCATGCTTACAATCATGCAGTTCATTCTTCCACGAAAAGATCTCCTTTTGAAACTTGTTTTGGTTATCTGCCAAGAACACCGATGGATTTCTCTTTTGGAAAAGATGCAGTGGATGGACATCATGATGTCGATAAAGCTCTAAGGTTCATTCAGAGAATCCAAGCGGTGTAGCAGGCAGTTCAGGAACAGTTGGAGAAGAGCCAGGAAAAGTACAAAGCCATGCATGACAAGCATCGAGTTGATCATCAATTTCAGGTTGGTGACATAGTTTGGTTACATATCACCAAAGACAGAATGAAAGGTGAAGGTAAAAAGCTTAAGCCTATCAAGTATGGACCTTTTGAGATCTTGGAAAAGATCGGTACTAATGCTTTTCGCTTGAATTTACCTCCATACATGCAAATTTATTCAATTATCAATGTTGAGAATCTTAAACTGTATGAGCCTCCTATGATCATGGATGAGGAAACTAACATACAGATTCCTTCAATTGATGATATGGCACCTGAATATATGAAAGAGTTGCAGGATGATGTTATTCTTGACAGAAATGTAAGGACTTCACGAAGGGGGAATGCTGAGTACCTTCGAGTGGGGCTTAAGGGCATGCATCCTAGCAAAGCAAGATGGATGGAGATTGGAAAGGTGAGGGAGCTGTACCCTCACTTACTTGCTGAATGATTCAGGATTTTGGTGGTCCAAAAGCTCTCCAATAGGGAGGAATGATCCGGTGGATTATTCATCTTCAAAAAATTACACTGATCCAATATGGTACAATAGTTATTTAATCTATGGTTCAAAGAACATAACATCTGTTTTTAACTCACATGCTAAAATAGTGGGCGACTAAGCCTTAAGGGGCCGCACGGTTTGACATAACATTGTGCAGCTTGCATGGGCCACGCAGCTTGCGCAGATCGCATGGGCCGCGCAGTGCGCGCCGTCAAGTTGAAAATCAAATGGTTCGAGGAGGTTACTCATATGCTGCGACAGTGGATCGGGTATATGGAAAAGTCCTCATATGTTGCGACATTTGTATGCTGCGACAGCGGATTGGGTATATGGCAAAGTCCTCATATGCTGCAACATTTGTATGCTGCGACAACAAATTGGGTATATGGAAAAGACCTCATATGCTGCGACAACAGATTGGGTATATGGCAAAGACCTCATATGCTGAGACAGCGGATCGGGTATATGGCAAAGTCCTCATATGCTGCGATTTTTGTGGAGTTGGTGGTGACATCAAATGGTTACGTTACATGTGGCATAGCCCAGTGTGTGTGGCATTCATTGCAATGTGTTGTGAGTCAGCACATGTGCATGGAGTTAGTTGCAATGTTTCGGGAATATGGAACGTCGTGGTAACATAACGCTTGGGCAGCGATTGGCGGGACTGCATGGTTCAGTTTAGCATATGGTTGTAACGATAAAGAAGATAACGGCTGTGATGATAAAGACGAGTCAAGCCCGTTACTTATCCTCTGGCTAAACGTTCAAATAGAGGATGCGGGCCACATCTCTAGGGGGGATTCAGATTGTTTAGAGCACAGAGCATCGCTTCTCTGAGGAGAGCTTCGCTGTGAAAAGTCCAGATGCTATTTATTTTTGAAGTCGACTATTCTTTGTTATAATTGGTTTTCTTTACCTTCTGAAGACCACTTTGTAATTTTCAAAAAAAGGTCTTAAAGACTTTGTACAGCATCCTGTTCACAGTTGCTGAAGTTATTTCCAGAACCATTTTGTACCATTTGATTAATTGGATCGGTACCCATTGGAGAGGGACCCGGAGACATAGCCCAGTGGAGGGGGTGAACTCCATTATCAACTTCTATTTGTGACTCTCTGATTCTGTGTTTCTTCTTTATATCTGTTTATCGGTGTTGGGTTTAATTCTGTTCTGAGCATTTAATTTCTGTAAATGTTGTTCCATTAGTTAACTTGTTAAATGCATTCTTCATAAACTTTTAATGCACACAAGTTGAGATTCGACAAATCATGGAGTTAAGCTATTGCTTAGCATTGGAATTGTAACCCTTCATTGATTATTAAATATACAGAGAGGAAACCAATTCTGGTTCTGATTATTTCCAATTCATGAGTATTTGTTAATTATTCTTTGATTATTTTGATCCTAGTTCCTAGATCATGTGTAAGAATTAATATGGTATCAGAGCATATGGCGGGACGAAGATCAATCTCTCAAAAACAAGATTTTTGACAGATTTCTCCATGGAAAGTGAGCAATAGCTCAAAATTCCAGCACTACATCAGAAGCCAAGGCTTACCACTCAATATCCCAAGTAAAAAACTTGTTGATCAAGCTTGCTTGATTGACTATGCTGGGTGTGATGAAAGCCTAGAATGTGCAGGTTGTCCGACCTTATTTTTCCCTTTCTGTTTTGATTTTCAGGTTTCTACAGGTGAAGCATTCGCTACAGCATATCCAGATCGCCTCCTCTGTACCTCTCTTGACTCCATACAATTTCCACACCTGGAAAAATAAAATGGAGCTTCAGTTGCACTCCAATGGACTCCATAGAGTCACCATGGACACTGAATTTGAGCCTGGATCCGCCATAGAAAAATCAAGATTCTTGAACAAGAAGGATGAAGCCTTCGGTTTCTTGTGCCTCTCTATTTCAGAAGACCTTCTCTTCCATCTTACGAATCTGAAGACACTGAAAGAAATATGGGAGAAATTGGAATCTCTATACAGAAAGCATGATGACTTGATAGTTTACCAACTCGAAAATGAACTCATGTCTCTCCAACCTTCCAATTTCGAGACTTTGAATGATTTCTTTACAAAGTTCAAGCATACTGTTTTTCTCTTGAAGCAATGCAAAGTGGAGAAGGAGGATGATCAGCTCATCCTAGCCATCCTCTCCAAACTCGGGGCTGATTATTCAGTTTTTGTTTCTACATTCCGTGTGGGGAAGCTCCCAACCCCCGGATGGAATATGCCTACACTCAATGCCTTCATTGAGTCCCCAACTAATGAACATGACAAGCTTGTCCAGATGGGGATCATCCAATATTCCCATGATCAAGCCCTCCATGTCTCGGGGCCCAAAGATGTGAAGGGTAAAGGAAAGCAGCAGAAAAATTAGAAAACTAAATTTGATGCTCCCAAGCCTAGAGTTGAAAATCAGCAGCATGATGAATCTTCCGGCTCAAGGAAGAACAAAGGAAAAGGGCACAATGGGAAAGAAAAAGTTAGATGTTCTTACTGCGGGAATGGTTTTCACCCTGAACATGCTTGCATGAAGAAAAATATTGATGAAGCAACCTCTCTCCTTGAGAGGAATCACATCAATCTTCCGGAGAGCTTTCAGAGGAGATATCACCAAGATCGGGAACCACAGCATGAGAAAGGTCATGCCCTCATGGCAAGAACTTCGAAGTCCAAATCACTGCTGATTGATAGTGGAGCTTCGAATCACATGATGGCTGAAAAAGACTCCTTTTCATCCTTGGAAACCGGCAAATCCATCCCCATCCACATGGGAGATGACTCCACCATCATTTCCGAAGGACAAGGTACTGTAGATCTAGAAAATGGTTTTTTTTCTAATGTTTTGTATGTACCATATCTCGCAGCAAATCTCCTTAGTGTCTATTAGATGACACATAAAGGAATGCCTAAGAGAGTCTCTTTCAGCCCAAATGATGTTTAGATAACAGAAATTGCATCTGGGAAACTCATTGCAAAAGGCCTTGCAAATCATCATGTAAAAGCCTATGAGTTCTCTCACTTTGTTGCGGATGCAAAGCCCACCGCTCTGCTAACTCATGGAAATGAGGTTAGTAGGCTGTGGAATGAGAGGTTTGGCCATCTTAATTTCAAATATTTGCAGCAATTACAGAAAAACTCCATGGTTGAAGGCCTCCCGGTCATCAAGGAAACCACGGGAGTCTACAAGGGTTGTGTGATTGGAAAACACCCTGAGCACAAGTTCGATCGAGGGAAGGAAAACCGAGCTACAAGAATATTGGGGCTGATACATTTTGATATCAATGGTCCAATGCCTATCACATCCATGAATGGATCAAGGTACCTCCTTACCTTTATTGATGATTTTTCAAGGTATACATGCGTTTTCTTTCTCAAAAAGAAATCAGAGGTATGTGAAAAATTTTCTGAATTGAAGGCCTTGATCGAAAATGCCTCTGGGCTTAAGATCAAGATCTTGAGATCTGATAATGGAGGGGAGTATGTCAATAATGAGTTCCTGTACATATGCTCCCAAAGTGGTATTCAGGTCCAACATTCAATTCCCTACACTCCCTAGCAAAACGGAGTAGCAGAAAGGAAGAACCGGTCTCTCAAAGAGATGACCACCTGTACATTGGAGTCAAAGAAGATTGCTGAAAATTTGTGGGCTGAAGCCATGCATGCTGCAGAATACATTCAAAACAGGGTGCCACATTTATCAGTGAAAGGAAAGACTCCTTTCGAAGCATACTCCGGACACAAGCCAGATGTGTCGAACCTACGGGTGTTTGGGTCCACTGCATGGGCCCGGATTCCGCTTGATAAAAGAAGGGCTTTGCAACCGCAGAGCATAGAATGTATGTTTATTGGGTATCCTGATGAATATAAAGGATTCAAGCTGCTAGATATCAAGACCAAACATATCATCATTGAGAGAAGTGTCAAGTTCGATGAGCCTCTTCAGGAGGTGGAGCTAGTGAAGGAGAAAACTGGTGAATTTCCTTCCTATTCCACTGAATATTTGGATGATGAAATTGGGGGTGATGACCCTGATTTGGATCCTCTGATTTCTGATATTAGTGTGCAGCAATAATCAGATACTAAATCAGAACCTGAAGTGAAAAATCATCTTCCTACATGGGCCCTAAAGACACTCTCCTCCGCAAGAGACAACATTGGAAATCTGGATGATCCAAGGAGAACCCGGTCTGATTTCCAAAGAGCAGGTATTGCACTCTCTTGTTATAATAATTTGCTTTCTGAAACTTGCTATTTGATGATTATTTCAGATCCAAAATCCTACTACCATGCTCGGAATGATCCGATATGGCAAGTTTCCATGGATGAAGAGATGAATTCTCTTCAGAAAAACACTACTTGGGAGCTAGTTCCTCTTCCTCCGGGAAGGAAATTGGTTCAATGCAAGTGGGTGTTTCAGAAAAATGTTGCTGCTGATGGAAGAACCTGAAAATATAATGCAATTCTGGTAGCAAAATGTTTCTCTCAGGTCCAAGGAGTGTACTACCATGAGACCTTTGCATCGGTTGCAAAAATGGACTCCATCCGCCTTGTTTTGGCTATTTCCGCATCCAAGCACTGGGAGGTGCATCACATGGATGTTAAGTCATCCTTTCTGCATGGAGATATACATGAAGCATCTTGGGGGCTACATCACTGATCCATCTTTGGTTTGCAAGCTAAAGAAGTTACTATACAGGTTAAAACAGGCCCCAAGAGAGTGGTATTCCAAGATGGATGCCTTCCTTCTCTCGAAAAAATTTCAGAGATGTAGATCAGATCCAAATGTGTATTTAAAGCAGCATTATGGTCATATAATTATCATTGTTTTATATTTTGATGACTTACTGATCACAGGTAGCACAATTGCCTCCATTTCAGCCATCAAAACTGCTCTCCACAATGCCTTTGAAATGAGTGATTTGGGGCTTCTAAAACAATTTTTGGGGCTCGAAATCGAGCAAAATTCTAATGGGATTATGGTCACTCACTCCAAATACATTTCAGACCTGTTAGTCAATTTTAACATGGCTGAATGTAGGCCTGTACCATTCCCTTTCCTTTCAGGGATCAACCTTGAAGAAGGAAAAAGCACACCTCCCATGGACTGCACTATCTATCGATAGCTGATTGGTAGCTTGTTGTACTTGACACATTCTAGGCCTGATATTTGTTATCTCATGAATGTTGTATCAAGATACATGCAGCAGCCTCATGATATTCATTGGAAGGCAGCCAAGAGGATCCTCCAGTACATTCAGGGAACCAGGACCTACGGCATTCACTATGCTGCAAACTCCGAGCTAGAGCTGGTTGGATACACAGATTCCGATTGGGTGGGTGATTCTATTGATTGGAAGTCAACTTTCAGATATGTATTCATGTTTGGTGGTGGCCCTATTTTCTGTTCAAGCAAAAATCAGGCTGCCATAGCACTATCTTCAGTAGAGGCCGAGTATCGAGGAGTGGTGAATGCTTGCATCCAAGTAGTTTGGTTGCAAGGCATTCTTTCAGAGTTTGATCTTGGTAATACTTTGTCCACTGTCCTATTTTGTGAAAACCAGAGTGCTATTAAGATATCCATGGATCCAGTTACCAGGCATAGGACCAAGCATGTAGAGATTCACATGCACTACATCAGGGAGCTAGTGCATGACAGGACCATCATTTTGCAATACTGCCCGAATGATGAGCAGATTGCAGACATCTTCACCAAGAGCTTTTCAGAAAAGAATTTCACTTACCTCCGTTCACTGTTGGGGGTGAATTCATCAGGGTGATCTAGACTACTTTCAGTGTTTAGCTTGAGGGGGGGGTTTTCCCACTGGGTTTTCCCTCTTTTCCTCACTTAGTTTGTTTTGGGGATTGTTTCAGTTTCAGAATTGTACAGGGTGACCTATGGCCTTAGTTTCCAGGCCCCTAGCATTTTATGCATCTATGTTTTCTAACTCTTCCTGAGTATAGCTTAAGGGGGGTGTTGGAGACATTTACCATCATACACACTCTTTTGGTCAAATTGGCCTAGTTAAACCACTATCCTAAGTTTAATTGACATCAATGGAGCATTAATTGCCATCATCCAGTCACACCCACGCCTACCTACAGTCAAGGAAGTTAACTTAGCCTTCTCCTACAATCAAGGAGGATAACTGGAGAACTCCGAGGGTGATCTATGTGACATTAATGCACCTAATTGCTAACTGGTGGTTAAAATCAGTTCAACCAGTTAGTTATAGTCAGTTAAGGTGCCTCCAGTCATTAAATATATTAATTAATGATTATTTATTATTATTTAATGATCTGGAGTCAACAAAACGCCTCCACCAACTTCTGATGATCATTTCAGCTTCAGTTAACCTCATCGGGGTTCATTGAAGTCATGGAGCACTAGCACTTGATGGTTGGCTTGCTATGACATGTGTCTGATCTCCTTCAATTGAGATTCAGTCATTTATTGCACTCCGACTTCAGTTAGGGTTTGGTGAGTCAATTAGGGTTTTGGTCAAGTGGTTAACTGAGTGTGATTGAATGGCTAAGAGTTAGTTAAGCCAGACTCACTCACTGAATTCGAATTGTATCCTTAGGTATTCGAATTCTTTATGGAGTTAAGCTATTGCTTAGCATTGGAATTGTAACCCTTCATTGATTATTAAATATACAGAGAGGAAACCAATTTTGGTTCTGATTATTTCCAATTCATGAGTATTTGTTAATTATTCTTTGATGATTTTGATTCCTAGTTCCTAGATCATGTGCAAGAATTAATAATAGCATCCTTCCATTCTTTTCATCTTGCTGCTTCTTCATAACTGGAAGGTTCTTTCTCAATGAAATCACATAGTAAGGCTACATACATGGAATAGGATCTGGTCCTCTTTCTTTCTTTGTGATTCTCTTCTGGAGCCCCATATCTTTCTGCACCTTGGATAATTTCATGTACCCAAGCAGGTTTCCTCTTATGAGGATTCTTCTCCAGAGGTGGATCTACAGGTCTTTGCGGTTCTTCAAATTCTCGATCTTCTTCTTGAGTTTCTTCGTTCATGGTTGTATCATGAATTTTGGGTGCTTCTGCTTCTTCAGGTTCTTCAGTGGGTCTCTTTCTATATTTGTTGTAATCTATGTCTTCATCAAATGTCACATCCCTGCTAATGTCAATCTTCTTGTATCCTGGGAAATAGATTATGTAAGCCTTCGAGCTTTTAGAGTATCCCACAAATATACCCTTCTTTCCTGAACGATCTAATTTTGTTCTCTTCTCTTTTGGAATGTGTATGTTTACATGACAACCAAATATTATGAGATGGCTGACTTCTGGTTTCCTGTTGGAGAAGACTTCTTCAGGAGTCTTGTTCTCGAGTACTCTATGTGGAGTACAGTTCTGTACATACACCGTTGTTCTGGTAGCTTCTGCCCAAAGATGCATAGGAATATCTTGATCATGAAGCATAGCTCTTGCAGCTTCCATGATAGTTCTATTCTTCCGTTTTGTAATCCCATTCTGTTGTGGATTATAAGGAGTGGACAACTCCCTCTTAATCCCTGATTCTTTACATAGCTCTTTGAATTCATTTGAAGTGAATTATCCACCATTATCTGATCGAAAGGTCTTGATCTTCTTTTCATTGTGATTCTCGATCAAGGCTTTGAATTCCTTGAACTTGCTGAATAATTCGTCTTTGTTCTTCATGAAGTAAACCCATGTCTTCCTAGAAAAATCATTAATAAAAGAAACATAATATGCATACCCGCTTAGTGAGATTGATGACATAGGACCGCATACATCGGAGTGGATGATTTCCAAGATTCCTTTTGCTTTGCTTTACTACTTGGAAATGTCTTCTTTGTGTTCTTTCCTTTTGCACATCCTTTGCAGACCCCATCATGTTTTGCTTGTATTTCTGGAAGACCTTCAATAACTTTGCTTGCAAGAGGTAGTGCTCTGTAATGCACATGTGCAAGCATTCTATGCCAAAGTTCATTTGGATCTACTGTGTCATGGACTAAGGCTTGTTTTGGATGGCCCTTCAATTTGTACAAACCTCCTTCTTGTTCGCCAATCACTATTGCATCATCAATAGTCTTTCCTTTTGGCCACATTGTTAACACCCAAAAAGTGTTCACTACCTCATCTACCCCACTACATGGCTCATTTGTCCATTTTCCTACCATATTTCCTTGAAAAACCTGAAATTACCACTAAAACGCCTCCAAAAGGCCTAAAAATGCCTCCAAAAGGCCATAAAACCATCAAAAAGCCTCCAAAAGGCCATAAAACCCTTTTTTCCTCCAAAAATCCTCTAAAAATAGCAAAAATCCCCCAAAAGGGAAGAAAAATATAAAATAATGAGGAAAAGGAGGAAAAAACCCTAAACAAGCTGCCCTAAACCACATGGTTTCCAAAAACCATGGGCCAGCACTCCACCACTAAAAAACTATAAATAAGTGATGGAGACCCCTTATTTCACACCCATAGTCATAGCACCCTTACTCTGCCAAAATATCTCGTGAAACCCTAGCTCACCCTTGAGCTACCTTCACTTTGAGAGCACCTTTTGGCCCATTTTCCACCATCGGAGAAAGAGAAGGAGCAAGCTGGAGCACGGAGCAACCCTCTCGACCACCGCAACGGGCTTCACCAACCTCCACATCAGAGGTAATTTTAATATAAAACCATTTTTCATATATTGTTTTTCAGTTTCATGCATGTATTTAGAATAGTTTAAAGTTTATGTTTTAGCTTTTTTATCTTCCACTTATTGAACTGCTACTAAGGAGTCCATTCTCCTTAGTAGGTGCTCATTCGCACAAGCTAGGGGTAAAACCCTAGCTACAGTTTTGGCGACTCTGCTGTAGTTTTTTGCTATAATAATTTCCTGTTTTTTCCTTTCAGCTGTCCCTTTCGGTCGCTGTAAACCGCATTTTTTCCCGCCGCTGTCGCATCCCGACCGCGTCTTTCAGGCCTTTACCTGCGACCTGACCGCAGCTCTCAGACTGTTTTCGGCACCTTGCCGACGGATTCAAGTCTGTTACCTGCGATCTGGCCGTGGCTAATCAGCCTGTTTGCTGCGATCTGACCGCGCCTGTCGGCCTTTTTCCTGTGTCCCGATCGCGGCCTGCAGCCCTTTCCCTGTGACCCGACCGCGCCTGTCGGCCCTGTTGCCGTGACCCGATCGCGCCTGTCGGCCCTGCTGCCGCGGCCCGACCGCGCCTGTTTCCCTCAAACCCGCGGTCCGAGCGATTTCGCCGCCGACCCTCGATCCAGTTTTTGAACTCAGCCCCTTCTGCTGCAATATTTTTTGCCTCTCCACAGCCATCTGTTCGACCTACAGCCCTACTTCCCTACAACCATTTTCTGCAACATCATTTCTGTTCCCTTTTATAGCATCTTTTAAAAAATTCCAGCAGTTTTATTTCATAAAATTTTGCATGTTTAAGTTGTGGATTCTGTATTATTGTTAAGTTAGAACGTTGCCCCCTTGTGTGGCACTTCTATTCTGGGTTCATAACCTCACGAGCACACACTCTGTCACCTAATTCAAAGTGAGCCTTAAAATACTACTTAACTCAACCAACATTCTAACCCCACTTGGGGAACACAAAAGAATCTTTGTAGTTAGGTAGGATCGGGGGGATAGGCTTCCAATAACACCCCTCAGTTGCTTACATTTGAGACATAGTAGTTGTCCAATTAGGGAACCAAAATTCCCTAGTATTTTTTGGCACGGTCACCACCAGTTTACCAGAGGGCCTCTCCCTTAGGAGGGTTGAAGTCGCGAGATTGGTTCCGGAGGCCTGAGTGGAATACCTCACTCCATTCAGTAACTGAAGGGCTACCTTTCACAGTTCTCGGGATATCCCTGAATAGGGGTATTGCGGTAAAAGGACCAAATGGCAGATTCATCTTTCTGGACGTGTCATGAACAGGGTATCTTAGTTGCCATTCTTCTAGGATCGACTACCCGGTGTCCCTCCCGGTAGGGGGATATCTTAGCCACTTGAATTTCCTATTCATATTGTCTGACTTGGATTTCATCACCTTGCAGAGGATATGTCTAGTTGAGTCAGAATACTTTTAGTTAAGTGTTTGCATGCTCCCTTACCTCCCTTTGGTCTAGCGAGTCCACCATTTTTATTTTTAGGAAACCTGCTGCTTGTTGGTATTCTGACCATTTCTGTTGACACTCCACCTTTTGTAGCACACTGTTACATTGGGTGTTTTGAGTCGGTTGTTGGCCTGAGTGCTGTATTTTTCGAGCTCTCCTTATGCACACTCGGTTGCATTAGAGTTTTTGAGCTGTTTGTTACTCCCCTAAACCCACAGAAATTTGACACCATCCATCACCATTGAGTCCTCGAGACATTCTCGGTGCCTTAGGGGTGAGCCCCCACAACATGGTTCACTTGACATCACCCGTCATCGACACAGATCATCCTCACTTGATGCCACTTATCATAGATCTCGAGCCTTGTCACTTGACTCCACTCGTCAGCGGCGTAGGACTCTGTCACCAGATCCTGACGCCCCTTATTTTACCTCTGATTCTGAGCCAGAGTCTGAGAACCCCATTTACACTACCCCTACTAGCCCCATGGCTGGCGTGACTTCCACCCCCATCTTGGTAGGGACCATTGGTGGCACATCCACCACTACACCAGTTACCACACCTGCTGTGGGTATGCCCTCCACGGGGCCCCCATCTACCGTTCCGCTCACGGCACCTATTCCCGCAGCGGGACTACCTATTCCCACTCCATCAGTGGCTCACACTACCCATGGTGGCGCAGGACCGTCCTATACCACCTTAGTTCCCCCACTTGGGGGAAACCTCCCTAACACCACCCCTCCACTTGGGGGCATTGGCCCCAACTTGGTCCAACCCACTACTGTGTCACATCCGTCTTCCAGTTTTCCATTCATGGCTAGCCTCAACCTGCCTGATCTAGCCAGATTAACCAACGACCCTATCAGACACGACCCTGCATGGCCTCATATGCCCACCAAGCTCCCCTCCGACATCCCTAAGTTTGAGGGCAAGGCCGGTGAGGACCCACAAAACCACATTATGTCTTTCCATCTATGGTGTTCCTCCAACTCCATAGTGGACGACTCTATTCGCCTCCGTCTCTTACAGCGCACCTTCACTAGCTCTGCAGCCAAGTGGTATATCGAGCAACCCCATGGAACCCATGCCACCTTTGCTTCCCTTGCCTCGACCTTCCTGCAGTTCTTCCAGTTACCTGTCCGCTACGACGCGGGCGTTGAAATCCTCCTATCGTGCAGACAAAACACGGCTACCCACATCACGGACCACATTCATGAGTGGCGTCGATGCCGTAGCTTATGCAAAATCAAATTAGACGACCATATCTTCCTTGATTGGTTTCTCAAATCCCTTCTTCCTGTCATTGCTAAGGATGTGGCATCCGAAAGACCCCAGTCTGAAGAAGAGGCCATCCTTAAGGCCCAACAATTCAACCTCATTTACGCCCAGTCGGGTTATCTCTATACCATCATACCTGACGCCCCTCACGGCGAGTCCTCCCAGCACGATGCGTCGTGGGCATCCCACGTTTCCGACGACATCATTGGCCGTGTTTCTTCGCATCCTCAACTATTTTCCATAGCACGTCCTACCCCCGGCCCTGACCTCTCGCGGGCTACCTCACAACCTAGCGCCACCAACTCGTATGCTCCCATGACACATCACCACCATAGCCATGGACCCTCATGTCCACCTCAGTGTTTCGGTGATGCGACTCCCACTTACCCCCCGGCCGCACCGCAGCCCTACTACCACCAGCAGGCTGCACTAGCTCCTGCGCCTTCACAGGCCCAACCCACTTATTACCCGCCACAGGCAGCCCCTGCGGAAAACCCACAACCCGCTCCGTAGCCCTATTAGCAACCCCCTCAAGTTACTGCACCTGCGTAGCCTCCACCTACATATCATCCACCGCAGCCTACTCCAGCACCGGCGCAACCTCAAAATCCACCTGCTTCCCAAGGGCAAGTTTACGCTCAACAAAACCCGCCGCAAAACCAGAACAACCAACGCAACCAGGGCCAACAAAACCGCGGCAGGGGCCAAAATCATGGAAACAACCAACCTACAGATCAAGCTGGTCAACCCCCTAATCCCCCTGCTAATAATAATGCAGCCCCTGCTAACCAAAACCTTGATCACCCGCCTAAGCAGGAGAAAAGCCCCAATTTGCGAACAAACCATCCTTGTTCTATTTGCGGGGTCTATGGCCACTACACCCATTTTTGCCCACACATGGAGCGAGTTCGGCAACTTTGGGCTGAAGACGCCCACCACCAAGGGCAGGCGGCTCCTCAAGCACCACCCAACCCCCCACAACCTCAGCAGCCACCTTTGGTATTACAAAACCCCTTACCAAACCAAGGCGTAGTGAACACTCAACCGTTGGCTCCCCCTCACGCCAACGCACCAACCCAACAAAAAATCACCTACGCTGCTCCTGATCAACCCATGATTGACTCAGGTACCCACCACTTGTTGATGATGTCCTCCGACGAGGTCAACCTCCAGACTCGGCGGAACCAATATGGCTCCACCCCTGAAGCCCCTCCCGCCGATAAACCCACTAACGCTCATCCCACGGATCAGGCGTTACGTATACCCCCACCTCCACTAGATGGCGCTCCCAAAGCACCTCGTTTCCCACTTCGTCGTATTAACAATAACCCCAATGCACGCGCTGCGTCCAACTACAACATTGTTGATGATTTAGCCCAATCTCCCGCAGCCATGTCTACGTTAGAAGTCTTAAAAAACAACCCTTCGCAGTGCAAGACTTTACTCTCAGCCATTGGGGCTATCGATCCAAATGATTCGAATATAATGGCGTTTGACTTGGACCAATCCGAACCCGCATGCCTTCCACTTTAGCATTCCAAGTTTCTGTTTCCATTCAGAATTTTGTCGTCCATCGATGCATTATTGATGAAGGTGCCTCTACATGCGTCATGTCCACTTCCATCTGGCAGAAAATGGGATCCCCCACTCTCCATCAGTCCTCTACTGCGTTACGAGCCTACGACGGCCGTTCGGCTCAACCACAAGGCCTCTTAACTAACGTCCCCGTCCAGCTGGCTGGCAAAACCGTCCTCATCAACATCGAGGTTATTAATGCACAGCTTGATTATAACCTTTTACTTGGTCGTAGCTACATGTATGCCATGCGAGTGGTTGCTTCTTCCGTTTTTCGTACCATGATGTTCCCTCATGAGGGACGCATGGTCAAGGTGGACCAACTCACCTACCATGATCCCAATGCCCCCGCGGCACCCGAAAATGTTCTCCCCATGGTTGAACAACCTATTTCGAGTGCCACCACTTCAGTTGTTTCCTCTATGGGACCCGGAGTTTACTCAAACGCGCCAATGACCTCGACCTTCCAATCTATTCCACCCCCATCACCCACCACTAACGTGTCTGACATGTGTACCCTGTCCCATAATATGCGAACTCCTACTAATCAACCGCCCTTGTTGCCTAAACCCCCTTTGGTACCTAGCCACATTGGTGCTACCCCCATCCATACCATTCCGTTCCTCTTCCCTCCCTCAGGAGTTGTTAGCGCCCCGGTCATGGCTACCCTCAGCCTCCCTGGGTTAACCTTAGGATTACCCGTTTGGTATATTTCGTCTCCCGTTCCCCCGTCGACACCAGATGTCGTCCTGCAACTGGTGCAACCCATTGTCACTACTAATCACCCACCTCCCGGTGTCGCTACCCCGTCGTCCTCCACGAACCCCCCTCCTCCTACCAAACCCACTGGGGGCAGAGGCCCCCTACCGTACACTGATGTCCCACCTCCCAAGACAGTCAAAAACCCCCATGTGTTTCGTGCTCCTCCCAAATTCTCGTTGTGCGATGAGTTGGGACATGCGACTCACCAATGTCCTCAGTTACCGGCATTACAGGAACACATGGAAATGCTCGATGACGACCCCAGTATACCGGTTGTCCACCTTGATCCAACCCCTAAACCTCACGACAAATCCCTGTGCACTAACCACCCCTGTGCCATATGCGGTATTTACGGGCATTACACAAATCACTGTCCCAATCTCCCCAATTACAGAGCAGCTCTCTTTGAGATGAACAATCTGGATCTTGAGACCGCACCACCCACCATTGAGGAGATCCACCCCCCGGTCTCTTCCCCTTCCGAAGAGATTAATACCATTTATATGATCTCTTCCGCCACCACTCCCTTGTCAACCGATTTGACGACACAAACATTCCATACGGATGAAGAGATTCTTGAAGCTCTCACTGCCCCAGAGTATCCCTGGGATGACATGCACCATCGTTCCTACTTTCTCCCAGATGAATCCTCCTCTAGCACTGCTACCCAATTTGCAGTCGAATCCAAATATTTCCTTCCCCCCAAGGTCGACTGGTTCAAGGACCCTATTCCTGCTCCTGACGCCTTCGAAGAGGGTAACATGGCGAACATCTCACCTTTCATCCAAATCGATATCGCTGCCCCCGGAGGCACCCCCGAACTCATCACTTTAGGGGCCTCTTGCAGTGAACAAGAGATTGAAGAATACAAAAAACTCTTCAGAGAATTTCGTGATGTCTTTGCCTGGTCCTATACCGAAATGCCCAGTCTTGACCCTGCCATTATAGAGCACCACATTGACACATGGCCTGATGTACCCACCGTTCGTCAGAAACAACGTCCCATTCATCCCTCAAAGCTCCCAGCTGTCAAAGCATAGATTGAGAAACTTCGCACGGCAGGATTCATTTATCCTATTGCCTATACCACCTGGGTCTCCAACCTGGTTCCCGTTAACAAAAAACAAGGCACCATTAGAGTATGCACTGACTTCCGAGATTTAAACCGCGCTTGTCCCAAAGACAATTTCCCCACGCCATTTATTGACCAGCTCATCGATGCGTGTGCGGGGCATGAAGTCCTCTCGTTCATGGACGGTTTTTTCGGATACAATCAAATCCAAATCCGAAAGGAAGACCAGTACAAAACTGGCTTTACTACCCCATGGGGCACCTTTGCCTATCGCGTTATGCCTTTTGGCCTAAAAAATGCTGGTGCCACATTCCAGTGGGCCATGACCTATTGCTTTCATGATTTGGTCCACATCCTGCTCGTCTACCTTGATGACCTTACAACTCGTTCCCGGAAACGATCAGACCACCTCAACGACCTTCGACAAGTTTTTCTGCGTTGTCGCAAATATCAGATCCGCTTGAACCCAAACAAGTGTGTCTTTTGCGTTCTGGTAGGCCAATTGTTGGGTTTCATTGTTTCCCAGAAAGGAATTACTGTTGATCCCCTGAAAGTCCAAGCCATCTTAGATCTTCCCTCTCCTTGAACGCTCCGGCAACTCCAAAGTCTGCAAGGGCGCTCCAATTTCCTTCGACGCTTCGTTACTGATTACGCCACAACCGTTCATGGTTTCTTATGCCTGCTCTGTACCCACATACCTTTCGTCTGGGACAAGCAAGCCAAAGTGGCATTCGAAGCCCTCAAGAAATCTCTCACACAAGCCCCCTTGATCTCCCCTCTGGATTTCTCTCAGGACTTCATCCTCTACGTCTCGGCATCTGAGCATGCTGTGTCCGGAGTCTTGGTTCAAGAAGACACCTCACACCAAGAGCATGTCATTTACTACGTCAGCCAGACCTTGTCCGGCCCACCCCTACGTTACCCATATGAGGAGAGACTAGCCCTAGCAGTAGTCTTTTCCGTCCAAAAATTGAGACACTACATTTTGCTTAGTCATACCAATGTTGTCACCGACTCTAACCCTATGGTCTATCTCCTGAACCGGCGGCTCCTGCAAGGTCGTGTGGCTAAATGGGTCATCATCCTCCAGGAATATGATCTCACGTTCCGAACACCTAAGAGCACTAAAGCCCTTGCGCTTTCCCAGCTCATCACTGATCTCCCTTCCTTCCTCTCGGCCCCACCTATCTCCGATGAGTTACCCGACAATCACTTGTTCACTATCTCGTCTGATGATCCTTGGTACGGTGATATCTTGTTATACCTACGTACACAGAAGTTTCGACCCACAGTCACTCGTAATGGACATCGTCGTATCCGTCACCAGGCCTCTCGCTACCTCCTCATAGGAGATGTCCTTTACTGGCGAGGGGTCGACACAATTCTTCGTCGTTGCCTCACACATGAGGAAGCTGAACACGTCCTTAATGATTGTCATAGCGGTGCCTGCGGCGGCCATTTCTCAGGGATGGCCACTGCCCAAAAGGTCGTCCGCGTCAGATACTTCTGGCCCACACTTTTCACTGACTGCATCACTGCGGTCAAGCATTGCCATAATTGCCAAATTTTTGCCCCCAAGGCCCGAACACCACCTGCTCCATTACACCCAGTCATCACCGTTGGTCCCTTTTGTAAATGGGCCATCGACTTCATGGAGTGTAAACCCCCATCTGCGAACGGCCATAAGTACATCATTGTCGCCGTCGATTACTTCACCAAATGGGCGGAAGCCATGCCCACCTTCAACTGTACCGCTGACACTGCTGCCCGTTTCTTTTTCAACCATGTTATCACACGATTCCGGGTCCCTAAACAGTTGGTCTCAGACCATGGATCACACTTTGAAGATTCCATTTGGCGCGAGTTATCCACCCTCCTCAAGTTTGAACACCAATTTTCCTCTGCTTACTACCCTCAAGGGAACGGTCAAGTCGAAGTTGTTAAAAACCATACTCCAACGCACTATCAACCGGCATAAGTCCAATTGGCACCATATGCTTTTCCCTACCTTATGGGCTTACCATACTTCCACCAAGACTGCCACTGGTTTTACCCCATTTCATCTCGTTCACGGTGTAGAGTCTGTCCTCCCCATCGAGTGTCAGATACCCGCCTTGCACATCGTCGTTGAGCTCCTCCCTGATACCTCCCCCCTTGAGCAACGTCTACTATCCCTCGAACAAGCCAATGAAGATCGTTGTGCCACTCTCTAGAACATCGAAGCTGCCAAAAACCGCTCCAAAGCCGGTTATGACAAACATGTTCACCCTCGAACTTTCCACGAAGGGGACTTCGTCCTCGCCTATGACCAAGCCCACGAGAAAACCAGCAAAGGCAAGTTTGAGTCCATGTGGCAGGGCCCTTACATTGTGTAGACTTGCCTCGGCAAGGGGGCATACATTTTAGCCGACTCTGAAGGCCACCCTTTACGCAACCCCTGTAATGGGTTGTATCTTAAACGTTTTTACCCATAACTGAAACCGCGACATCATTGGTCCGCATTGTACAGTTTGCTCTCTTTTTTGTTTTTCACCTTCTTTACCATAATCTGACATTCACCGTTCTTGTTGCATGCCCACAGATGGACCATCTTCCACCTCATTACACTGGCTTTGCTGATGGTGCAAGCCACTGGTCTCCCAACCTGGCTTCTGCAGCGTGGGTCTTATATTCCCCTTCCAACGAATTGATTCACCTTGACGGAATATGTATAGGCGCCGCTACCAATAACCAGGCGGAGTATGATGCTGTGACCGGTCTCCTGACTACTGCCCTCCAGATAGGTATATGTCCCCTTCATGTGTTCCTAGACTCCCAGCTACTTGTCTCCCAGCTCAATAATTGCTACCAGGTACGTGATCCCTGCCTCTTTAGAAAATTTCTGCATACAAAACAACTCAGCCGACAGTTTGAATCCATCACATTCACACATGTCCCAAGAGCTCACAATAGTGTCGCAGATCAAATGGCAAATAACATCCTAGATTGGCATATCAATCACATCATGTAACACCTCCATCATGCATCATAACATCTCATCCAAGTATATAAAAAACCAAAAAGACTGCATTGCATCAACATTTACATCCATGTACATAAACCCTAAAACCACATTTGCATCCATAGGGGCATCCACGTGCCTAATCATACATAAATCATGTCGCATCACATAAAATACACAAGCGGCATCCACGTGCCCAACATCCTAGACTACTTGCATCCACGTGCAATACAAACATATCAAACATCATAAAGTGCATCCACGTGCGTACAACTAAGACAACATCACAAAAAGTGCATCCATGTGCATATATATATATATATATACATCAAAAAATACATGTCCTGAGTACCCCTGTACTCAGCTATACAAAAAAATGACTATACATCCATCAAGCCTCATACAATACATGCCGTAGCTACAAAACTCAGGGGGAGTCCCCTGCACTCCCTAATGAGAGTCATAACTTGCATCACTGCCCATATCTGCCGCCTCGAAATCCTCCCCTCGCCCCTCCTCCGGTAAATCCTCATCCCGTCCGGGCTCCTGTGCCCGTACCTTGTCCACCAAGACAGCCACCTGGATCGCAATCGATCTAAAATCCCGGGGTGCCCTCATACAATCCTGAACCACGTCCGGATCAAGGTCCTGCCACCCCTCGTCAGTCACTCCCACCAGCAGACGGTCGAGTAGTGTCCATGCCTACCTCGTCCATATATTGAGATTCTTCCTCATTCAGTATTTGAGGCCATGTATATGTCAGGTCCCCATATTTTGGACCCCATTGTTATTATTATGTTATATCCTGATACGAGCATGGGAATGCCTGCCTCGTCCATATGATCAGATGATTCCTCATCCATTTTTGATGTTATGTACTTTTAGTTCTTGCAGTTGGTTCGGGATCGTCGTTCCGGGTTTCAGTTTGTTTCTTCTCTTCTCCACACCCCAAGAAAACCATATATGACTTATGATGTCCATCGGCCATACGATGAGCTCCTGG
>LPNX010468182.1:580705-661311 GCA_001517045.1 Pseudotsuga menziesii | reverse complement strand
AGAAAGAGAAGGAGCAAGCTGGAGCACGGAGCAACCCTCTCGGACCACCGCAACGGGCTTCACCAACCTCCACATCGGAGGTAATTTTAATATAAAACCATTTTTCATATATTATCTTTCAGTTTCATGCATGTATTTAGAATAGTTTAAAGTTTTTGTTTTAGCTTTCTTATATTCCACTTATTGAACTGCTACTAAGGAGTCCATTCTCCTTAATAGGTGCTCATTCGCACAAGCTAGGGGTAAAACCCTAGCTACACACATGATGAATTGACCATATATGAATGCAACCCTCATTCCTTTTGCATCAAATGCTGATATGGAGAGAATATTCTTCTTAAGTCCTGGCACAAACAATACTTCATTCATTGTTATAGACTTTCCAGATTCTAGCTTATAGGAAGATTCCCCACTACCTTTTATTGGATACTGGTAGTCATCTCCTAGCTTCACCTTGTGAGGTGATTCATGTTCTGAGAGTTTCACAAAGGATTCCTTGAATCCAATCATATGTTTGGAAGCCCCACTATCTATAAGCCAATCATCACTTCCGTGAGTAATGTTTCCCGTGAGAGCGGAAATCAAAACATATTCATCCTCGCTTGAAGAATCTTCACTTTCATATCTGGTTCTCTTTGATGAAGGTTCATCATCCTCTGCGGCATGAGCATGATGTCTTCTTTTGTTTCCCTTCTTCTTGTGAGAGCTACTTTTGTTCTTAGGACAATCTCTAGCAAAGTGTCCTCTTTCATCACATGTATAGCAAATGTACTTAGACTTATCTCTAGGCTTTCTAGAGTTATTCCTTTGATGAGAGTACTCACTTCTATGATGGTTGGATCTGGGTTTCTTGGATTGTATTGTGAGAGCTTGATCTTCACTTCCCATCTTCTCTTCTCGAGCTGCTATTCGAGATTCTTCCCACGGTCTGCTGAACTTGACTAACTTCTTTCTAGCACAGATCCCTTGAATGAAAGAGTCCCATGTCCTAGGGAGACCATTCAAGGTGGTCATCACAATTTCTGCATTCTCCACGTCTTCATCTACTACTTCTAATTGTTCCTTGATCTGTGAAACCCTTGTGAAGTAAGACTGGATGGTCTCTGCATTCTGGATCTTCACATTCTTCAGTTGATTCCTCAGAGTCATCTTCTGGTTTATGTTCTTCCCTTCAAACAATTTGGTTAGGGCATCAAACATAGCTTTAGGTGTCTTAAGAGAGGACACCTGTGGGATAAGGTGATCCTTGATAGAATCAGCAATGATCCTCTTTGCCATAACCAACTTCTTCTTATGAAAGGCCTTAGCCTCATATCCCTCTAGAACTGGAACCTCCTCATGGATGTAGGAGTCCAACTCATTCTCTTTTAGGACTAGGGAGATCCTATACTTCCAGGCTCAGAAGTTATCAGCTCCCTCAAGCTTTTCATCAAGATTGGTATGATGAGACATCTTAACTGAGAACCTCAAATGGAAATACAAAAGATTTAGATCTTACCAGGTCAAGATGTCCGATCTGTATTTGGAGCTAAAATCCTGCAGTACTGGTTCTAGAGTAAATTAGGGTTTTGCTTTTCCAGAGTTTTGTCCAACCAAATGATTTGAAATTGATCCCTAACTTCGATTTTGGGGAGGAGATCAATCCAGGCCTAGGCTCACTGAAAAATTCTTCTGTGAAAAGCCCTAATTTCCGGCAGTCGTGTCGGGTCCAAAAATGAAAAACCTCATAATTGGATTCTGCTTCGACATAAAGATGCGCCCTAAGGAGGAGAGTTATTCCACCTTACTTTTGCTGAAAATATGTGGAGGAAGGTCCACAAACTAGGAAGCCCTAGTTCCCACAGCTGCATAGTGTCTTCTTCTCAGGTTAGCTCTGATACCATGTTAGTTTTTCCACATTAAGCTAGCATTATTAGGATATTTAACTGAGAGAATAACAAGTACAACAATAAAACACAAGAGATAATGAACACAGTGTTTTTCCTCGAGGAAACCATAAATGGAGAAAACCCCGCAACTTCCTCAGAGATAGAATCAGCACCAAAATAGAAAATCCCAAAACAATAAGTGATCTCCTGACAACAGTAACCTTCTTCTTATCTAGCCCCAGTGTCTTCTCCTTCCTCAACTATGCGCTACACTTGAGTGTGTATGTGATGTGTGCTAAATAGAGAGGTCACCTCTCTATTTATACTGCTTCCCGGCATGACTAAAACCCTACTAGGGTCGACTTCCCTAAGTGAGTCTAATAAACCTAGTGCCTCGAAACTGTGGGGACTTTAACCCTTAGACAATAGGAGGGTTACCCACAATGACTTGACATGACTTGTTTACATTATATATCCTCTCAATTGGAACATCGGGGCATGACATCATCACTCAATTACATAATAGACACATCCCGGAATAAACATCGGGTTACAAGACATAAGATACATAGATGAATACATTCCAAAGTTACAAATACATCAACATCGAGTCTGATGTAGGAGCATCATGGCATGCCATCAATGTGATGAGTTGGTCCCATGTTGTGGAATATTTTTGTGTTTTGATGAGTCATAGTTTGTTATTAACGGTAGGAGTGATTGCGTATCATGACTCCCTGGTTGGAGATCAAGCCGCATTTTGTTTGTTTGAGATAGGGACATTTTCATCATGCGTTTTTATTATTTGTTTTCAATCGCAGGACCACTCAGTGTAGGAGGTAACAGTCTAGCTTAAATAGGTGGATTAGAGAAGTAAAGGGGGTTATGCTCTTCAGCATTAGAATTTCGAGTTTGTAGAGAGACGGAAAGACCTGCATCTGGTTTCGCTTGTAAATATTTTGAATAAACTGAAGAAGAGACCCGAGTTGTGTGTTTGTGTGGTTACTTAATAGGAAGAGTAGATGTGTGTCTACAGTATTGTTATCCTCTATGCATTTATTGTTTTGAATTGTGAATATGTGAAGAGCCAACTTCAGCGATTTCTTGAACATCTATGTATTTCTGTGAAATTGTTGATTCACGCATGAATTTGTTGCTTGAGTAGTTGAAATAGGTTGTAAATTCATGCATAGAATTGCTAGGCTAATGAATCTTAGAGATTTCAGGACGGATTGATCGATTCTCTTATCAATTGGCACAACCCGCAAATTTTCTGCCTTAACCAGTTTATTGCAGAGAATGAACGGTGGAGATTGAGTTTGCAGACGAAGATCTGCTGGTCCCGAAGAGATTTGCAATGGGAGTTGCGAGGACAATAATGGATCCACAAAGGTCTGTGAGATCCACCTTAAAGAGTAGATTGACAGCCGTGGAGAAGTCCGCAAAGATCTGACAGTTAGAAAAATTGCGGAGGAAGAATTACGGACGAAAAGTTGTGGGGAAGCAACTTTGGAAAGTTGACATCCTACATCCCGCATCCTGCAACCTGCAACCTACTTGTAGGAAAGCTTGTTGCAGAAACTCTATTGCGGAAACAAAGTTGTGGAAAATCGGTTGCATGAGAAGAATTGCAGAGAGCAGAGTTTGGCCGAGGGCTAAGTTTGGCTATCCTGCTAAGTGTAGGAGCCACCAAATCCTGAAAGTGTTGGTTGGGTTGGCTGTGATTGATCTGGCCTGCACCATTTTGCTCTTTTACATAGTTATAGTATAGAATGTTACAAATGTTCTAATCAAGGACACATTGCTATAAATTGTAAACTAGTGATTCATATGGAGAACGACACCACAAAATGTCAAGCCAATGAGGAGAGGAACGTTTGGAAGAAGAAGAATGATGTGGAATGTTTAATAGCTCTATGTGCAACAGGAAAAAACAAAATCCATGCCATATCGTCAGTGAATGCTCAAAACACATGACAGGAGAACCAAATACTATTTTATAAGCCTATAAATAAATAAAAAAGGAAAAGTCAATTTTGGAGATAATCTATCGTCTAAAATAATTGGGAGGGGTATAGTGGCTCTTAGAGACAAGATGAAAGTTGGAAATGTTTTTCTTGTAAAGAACTTAAAACCTAATTTTTTTAAGTGTGAGCCAAACATGTGATCAAGGACACATATGTATATTCGATTCCAATAAGTGTGAATTCAAAAGAGAAGATTCAAGAAAACTTGTTGGGACTGCTGTGAGAATTCCAAGCAATGTGTATATTCTAGAAAATGAAGAACAATGTTATGTGAGACAAAGTGATGAAAGTTTTCTATGGCATGGAAGGATGGGGCACTTGAACTTTTACAATATTGTAAAATTTTGTAAGAAGGGAGTTGTAAGAAATTTGTCAAATATCATAAAACCACCAAATGATGTTTGTAGACACTGTCTTTATGGGAAGCAAACAAGAATAAGATTCAAGGTCAAAGAGCATACAACCTCTCAGCCATTAGAAATAATTCAGACTGATCTTTGTGGACCAACAAGGACTAAAATTTTTCAGGGTGAACATTACTTTATGTTTTTAATCAATGATTATACAAGGATGTCTTGGGTGGCATTTCTTAAAGAAAAATCAGAAGCCTTTATAAAGTTCAAAGCCTTAAAAGTACTTGTTGAAAATGAAGAAAATATCAAGATTAAATGTCTAAGATCATATAATGGTGGTGAGTTCACCTCAAATAAATTCAATGAGTTTCGTGAAACTCATGGAATCAAGAGGCAGTTTTCAACAACAAAATGGAGTTGTTGAGAGGAAGAATGGGGCAATCCAAGAAGCATCCAGAACTATGCTTAATGAAGCAAAACTTCCTAATGGCTATTGGAGAGAAGCAGTATATACAGCTGTCTATGTACAAAATAAAGGACAACTTAGAGTGAATAGTGACGAGACTCCTTATGAGCTATAGTTTGGAATACCATCTTCAGTTAAATATTTTAGAGTTTTTGGAAGTAAATGCTACATAAAAAGAGATGATGATAATCTAGGGAAGTTTGACTCTAGAACAGATGAAGGCATATTTCTTGGATATTTTCCACCAAAAGGGCATAGAAATGTTATAATGTAAGGTTGCACAATATCATAGAAAGTGTAAATGTAACTGTTGATGATACTAAACTAAGAAGAATATAAATCCAAGAAAGTGTGGATGTTGAAGAAACTGATGATGAAGAAATAAATTATAAAGAAAACGAAGAAATTCCACAAGAAGAGGATGTTTTTGAAGAAGAAGAAGACAAAGTAGAGAAAGAAGAATCACATGAAAATGAGAATGAAGACTCTCCAAGATCAGAAACAAAGACACCATGTAGGTGGGTTTAAAAGAATCATCTTGAAATACAAATAATTGGTGACAATGATTTAAAAGTTAAAACAAGAAGAAAATCATTTTATGATGGAGAACAAGCACTACTTTCAATAGTAGAACCCAAAACATTTAAAGAAGCTTGCAAAAGTGATGATTGGATCAATGCTATGAATGATGAACTTGATCAAATAGAGAATAACCAAACTTGGGAACTTGTTCCAAGAACTAAGGGCATGAATGTTATTGGAACCAAATGGATTTTTAAAAACAAGTTCAATGAGTATGGTCGTGTGACAAGAAACAAGGCCAGATTAGTATGCAAGGGATATGCTCAAGTAGACTCGGTGTTGACTTTGAAGAAACTTTTGCACCTGTGCCAAAACCTGACGCCATTAGGATGTTTTTAGCTTTTACATGCTACAAGAACTTTAAAGTGTGCCAAATGGATGTAAAATATACATTTCTTAATGGAGAACTTGAAGAATAAGTCTATGTTGAGTAGCCTAGAGGTTTTCTCTTATAAAAAAATAAAATTATGTTTGCAAACTTAAGAAGGCACTCTATGGCCTTAAAAAAGCTCCAAGAGTATGGTTCTCAAGGCTTAACAAGTATTTAAAGAAATAAGGATATATAAGAGGGTCCACTGACAGTAATTTATACATAAAGTTTGAAAACAAAAATATGATCATTGTTGCAGTCTACGTAGATGATATCATATTTGGAAGTGATCTACAAAGTCTGAGTGTAAAATTTGCTTCAAAAATGAAGGAATTTGAAATGTTAGTGTTAGGAGAACTTACATTCTTTCTAGGTTTACAAATATCTCAATTAGAAAAAAGGATTTTCATCTCTCAAACTACGTATATTAAAGAGATGTTAAAAAAGTTCAAAATGGAAGAATTCAAACTTGTTAGTACGGCCATGGTCATTGCTTGTAAGTTGAGAAAGGATTATGAATCTTTAGAAGTAGATCATACTATCTTTATGTCAATGATTGGTAGTTTATTATGTGTAATAGTTACAAGACCATATGTAATGCAAGTTCTAGGTTTGGTTGCCAGATTCCAATAAGCCCCAAAAGAAACACATGTGGCTATAGTAAAAGGAATTCTTAAATATCTAAAAGGCACTATGGATTATGGATTATGGTATCCAAAAATAAATAACTTCACTCTAAGGGCATTCAATGATGCAGATTGGGCAGGAAGTATTGATGAGAGAAAAACACTAGTGGAGCAACATTCTACTTAGGAGATTGCTTGGTGTCATGGCTAAGTAAAAAATAGTCTTCCATTTCATTGTCTATAGCAGAAGCTGAGTATATTGTTGTTGCATCATGTTGTACACAAGTCATTTGGATGAAGCAAACATGGGAACATTTACTTGTAAAATATGAGCACCCCGTTGTTATACAATGTGACAATACAAGTGCTATAAACATATCAAAAAATCTTGTTATGCACTCTAAGACAAAACATATTCCAATCAAATATCATTTTTTAAGAGAGCAAGTGTCTCAAAAAGTGGTCAAATTGGAGTATGTTGATACGAAGGAACAAATTGTAGACATTTTCACTAAGTTATTACCTGGAGAATCATTTGCCTATCTTAGGCATAAATTGGGGGTTGTCCCTCATCATTAAAAATTAACTAAAGGGATGAAAACCCTGTCACAAGAAGAGGAGAAATGTTGACAGGAGGAGACACACTCACAGGGGGAGTGATTTTAAAATCTATGGTCCATTAGTAAATAATTCTGAGTGGTTTTGATCATATCAAAGGCGGATTGATGTCGCTGATATGAAATTATAATACTTATGATTTCTGTTGCTACGTATTGAAATTATTGTGTTAAAGGTTATGGTCCCTGAAATTAAGATTTACATCTTCAAATCATTGAAAGCACAAGAGAACAAGATCAATGTTCAAAGAGAAATGCAAGGACACTTTGTTGTGTTGCTTATATACAATTACAAACTATAACATTCTAAAGATATGCAGCAAAATGGAGCAATGTTACAGGGGGAGTTTCATTTGTAAAATTTTTCATTGTTGTCAAAGGGGGAGAAAAAGCTCCTTTCCAATGTCAAAGGAAGGTGTTGCCAATCAATGCCAAAGGGGAAGATTGTTGATTAAATTAACATTGTTGGCAACATAGATCAACATAGAACTGCAGAGTTTATAGTTGGTTCATTTAAATAGAGAACGATTGGGAACAAAACCGTGAAGAAAAAGAGCACAGGAGATAGAGGTCCCCAAAGACAAAGTATATGTTTCGCAAGGATCATAGATTTACAAACGAGAAGGAAGTCGCAAGAGCTCAATCGCTCAAATAGCATTATGTAGGTGAAAGTGTTCAGAGTTTAATTGCCTGAACGGATGAGGAGTTAGCAACAAAGGTTAAAGTTCATCGTAGATCATTGATCCGACGACCAACAGAGATTGTGGAAGGACCACTTGCAGATCTGACAGTTACAAGGAGTTGCGGAAGACAATTTGTGGAATCATGTTTCGAAAAAGTTGAAAGGTAGCCTCACAACCTGCGATTGCGGAAGGAAGGAGTTCCCGCAAATTGCAAAAAGGACAATTGTGGAAATGGTAAATGTGGAAGCATGGTTCGAAAAAAGTTGAAAGAAAACCCTGCAACCTGTAATTGGGGAAGAAGGAGTTCCCATAGATTGCGGAAGGTTAATTACAGAAGGAGGATGTGAAAGTGCACCCGCAATTGCAAAAGGAAGGTGCACCCGCAAATTGTGGAAATATGGTTTTCAGAAAGATAAGTGCGGAATGGTCATTATAGAAAGGTAATTACGAAAGGATTTATGCTCGACGCTCCAAAATTGCACGAGAGATTTATGAAGAGTCGTGATGAAGATATGTGATTGTTAGATGAAGAGGAACGACTGAGGGTATATAAGCAAATATTTAAACCTTCAAACAAGTGTCTATATACATTCAATTGGAAAATCTAAAGGTGTACAAAAGTCAGAGATCAAAATATCATTTGAGGGAGGTTGGGAGTCATAAGGACGGGCTGCAAGCCTGTAGGGGGTCATAGCCTCCTTCCATTTGTTGCTGGTAAACATGGTGTTGGTGGATCCATCAGTTCTAGCTGAAAAAATTGAGTGTTGGTGCATCCAGCAAGTTGGTGCTTGCAAACCATTTGTAAATATAATTTTGCAATAATAGGAAGTATTGTGGTTTTCCCAATTGGGGTTCCACGATAATATTGTGTGTTATGTGTTCATTGTTGATTTTGTTTTAAGTGATAAAAATTTAAATAAATTGCTTAATACTAATTCACGCCCCTCTCATTATTTCTTGATTTTCTAACAATCATCACAAGTGTAGTATTGAATGTTAGAAGGATTCCTTTTGTCTTCTATTGTGATGATGGTCCTCCTTCTTTCTATGATTTCCTCTGGAGTAAACTATGAGATATTGATCTACAGTTGCTCCCATATTCTCATCCCTTGTTATGAGAAGAGCTTCTTCTTGTGTGCATTCTTCCCATAGTCTGTTGAAGGAGATCAACTTAATTCTTGCATATATTCCTTGAGTGAATGAATCCCATGATCTTGGGAGGTCATTCAAGGTTGTAATCTTCACTCCTGCTTCTTCGACATTGTCTCCAATGGCTTCTAGTTTCTCCTTGATCTGAGAGATTCTTGTGAAGTAATATTGAATCCTTTATGACATTTGCATATTTACATCCTTGAGTTGTGTCCTCAATATCATCTTCGTATTGATGTTATTTCCGTCATACAAGTTAGACATTGCATTGAATGTATCTTTAAGAGTCTTCAAGGATGATACATGTGAGATCCAATGGAGATGGAATTAGTTCTCTTGGATTTGACTAAGTGTTTCTTGTGCTTTGTCTTCATCTCCCTCTGGATATGCACCTTCTTCTCCAATTCATGCTTCTTCAAGTATGAGAAGTGTTAAGTCAGTAAATTTTTCATCATTTTTTGGTTTATTTTCTCCATTTTTGGTTTGTTTTCAATTTATTTCAATTAAGGCTTTGGTTTTTAAGTCTTAGTTTTAGTCTCCTTTAGGAGTTTTATGAATGATTGAATAATTTATTGAGCCTACTTTTTATAAGTTTTATGTGATTTTTTGGTCTTTTGCATTTCAAAAGGGGTTAAAGAAAGTCATATTATCAAAAATTGATTCATTAATGTGTATTTAGAGGTCAGTTGGACTTGATTCTTACCCTAGCAACTTTTTAAACCTCCGACAAATTAGCACAAAATTGAAAAACAGCGAAAATTTGGCATGGAAGTTATTCTTGTAGCGCTGGATGAAAATTTAACAAAGGGCGCGCTACAAGAATATCGCGGCCCTTTGTTTTTCCGATTTTTATGCAGATTTTCATCATGATTTTCATTTGGAAGTGACTAATCGCATTGGGTAAGTGGTTTTAACACGTGTTTGCTGCAGTTTAAGCACGATTTCAGGTGGTTATCAGTCACGAAGCAAATCAGGTTCATCATGGCTCATAATGCGGAATCAGTTGAACAAATTCCGTAAATCTCGATCTAAGCTGGCGTGATATACATTTCACATACATTGTCAAAGTAAAGGAGTGCTGGTGGAGCAGATTAAACCGCTAAGAAGGAGGATTGTGTCGCTGAGAAGAAAAGGCAGTGTTATAGAAGACAGCGAAGATTAGGGCTTCGTAATTCATTTACCTGCAGTCAAGGAAACCATTTGGAGACACCTGTACGTATAAGAAGAAACCGTTGATAGCCCAAAACAAATGTATAAGCCGTGGCAGTTGGAAAATTGCCAGGTATTTGAATACAAACCTTTATAGCTAAAAAATTTGGGTTTTTCTCGCTGCATATTTATCTGTAGAAATTGGTTGCAGGGGATGATTGAATAGGTCATGAAATGAACCATTCAACATAGAAATATCTGTCTGAAGCTATTATTGAGGATTTGCATGAACAGAGTACCGTAATAACCTTAAGTTTAAAGCAGCTACTTTTGGAATTTCGAGGACAGTTCAAAGGAAGGTTTTTTTTATGTTTTGCTATCTAACCTACTCGAGAAACTCTGATATTGATGAATATTGGCTGTAATGATCTAACTGAATAGGTTTCTTCTCAGACCTAATGCCAGACCTAATACCAATTTAAATCAGAATCTACAGGAAGCAGCATTGAGATGACTTATAGATTGTTTTATTATACTCATCTTTCAATGTGAAAGTGTTCAGTCTGCTTGAGAGGCTGGTGATAGTTGTTATAATATGAAAAATCAATTGCTGCAATATCCATTGCTTGGAGAACATGTTGACTTTCATTTATAGGTTTTGATGCCAGTTTTTGGGCGAAGGTGAATGTATTGCAGACAGTGGTGTTTTTCTCTCTTCTCAGACTGTTAGTCTCCAGTCTGTCTAACAAGCCTGTGATTGATTTTACTCTTGCAAAATCAGAAGCAGTGGGAGTTTTAGGGTTTGAAGATCAAGGCTGTTTGATACACAGAAATAAGAGTGCAAGACTGAAGTAGAGCAGCTATTTTCACTGACATTTTTCATATATTGAACACCCTGGACACTGGTTAACCAAAGTGTTGTCTTCTATGATTTAAATCAGTTTCTATTAAAGGAGAAGTTTATATCTGAATGCATATCATATTGCTGGTTTCCTTAACCCTAAAATGAAGAGCTTGGGTGGTCCATAGTCTAAAGCAATTTGACATTAGGTTTGATGGTGCATTTGTGAAGAATGAGCAGTGTTTTTGTGCTCTTATGACTGTTTTATTCATGAACTAATCTATTCTCACAGTCTATCTATATTCAGACCTAATTTGTACTGTTGTAACAAAGAAACATTGAAGCTTAAGGTCAGGTGAATTTGATTTTCTGTTGGGAAAGTTTTCCTACATCTTTTAAACCAACAGGCCTGTCCAGGAGTGCATTATAGATTGTGAAGGAGATCAAAGTTGAAACCTAAAGCCAGACTGTTTTAGTTCTTAAAAGAAGAATATGGGAAAGAGTGGGAAAAGTGGTAAGGTCAACAGGGCTGAGCCCACTAACCTGACCTGGATTGAGAAGCTTCCAGACTGTGCAGAATTGTTTCAAAAAGCAGGTTGGCTCAAGTTTTTCAGAAAGATAGATGGATACAATGCTCAGGTGTCCTGCAAGTTTGATCAGAGACTTAAAGATGATATGGTAATGATGGATGCTTTGAAATTCAAGATGACTATAGAATTAATTGCATAAGCTACTGAGATTAGTAATGAAGGAGAGCATTGGTTCAAAAAGTTACCTTTTGAGTTTGAACCACAAAGGTACCTGTTGCCTAATGTGACTCCAGACTAGAACAAGGGTATCCTCATTCAAAATTTCAGGAAAGAGTGGATTGAGCCCATAAGGATACTTCAGAGTTATGTGACCTGTGAGGGCAGATATTCATTTGTATTTAAATATCATTTCAGGTTCCTTCAACACATAGTAGGAGTTTCTAAAATGAACCTGCCCTTCTTTTTTTTAAAGAGCTTGCAGAAGATGTCAAGCAAGATAAAGCAACATGATGATCACACCTCCCAGTCACTTTTTCATCATGGCCTGATCAAACTGATCATCACCACAGTGTTGCAACATGAAGGTAGGACATGGGACTTCTTTCTGTTCTGGTCAGATGTTCATCCCCAGCAAGAAGACCAGCAACCAAAGAGACAGACTGACAAGGGAAAAGTAATGATTAAAAAGTTAGGTCACACAGCCAAACTTGTAGATAAAGATAAGGTTAAAACTAAGTAGGTAGCAGAGCAAGAAAAGGTTGCCAGTCAGTTCAAAAAATCTTCAGATTGCCCTAAAAGCAGGTACTCATTGTTTGCAGATGAAAAAGTTCAGCCTAGTTTGAAATTGCCACTAGCAGCAGATACACAAGAAACCAGGGCTATTGATGAAGAGAAGGCTGTTGTACTGGAAGATGAATTGAAAACTAAACAAAAGAGCCCCCTCACTATTTTATCTGAGGATGAAGACTATTTATTGGAGGATGAACAACCAATTGATGAAATAGGGTTAGGTGTTGAAGCTTGTGGAGAAGTTTCAGAATGCAAAGTAGCTAAGCCAAAGAAGAAGAAAAGGACTGCTACTTCATACAGAAGGCCTAAAACTAGGCCAACTAATAAGTTGAGATGGAATATGAAAAAATTACTTAATCCCAAGTTGAATGCTAGACAAGAAGCTGTTATGATTGATTCTTCCTCTGATGAAGAAACAGAAATTGTTAAACAGGGCAGCAGAGGTAAGGGAAAGTCAATTGCCAAGCCTTCTTCTTTTCCTCAACCTGCAAAGACAAAAAGATCACAGTTAGCAAGAGAGATTGAACAGTCCAAGACTAATTTATCTGAAATAGTGCTGGAGATAAGGAATAAACTTTCAAAACAACAACAAGATGAAGAAGCTAGAATCTGTCCTTTTGAAAGTCAGGATTGGGAGGATGAAGATGAACAGATACTCAAAGAAGCAGGCATTTTGGAGGGCCCTGGTGTTTCTGCAGATTACACAGATTTTTTAATGAAAGAAGAAAGTATATTAGAGATCCCAAATTTTGATGAAGAGGATGTACAGGAAAATATTCAGAAATACAGGAAACACATGAAACACCTGCAAGAAACTAATGGATTATTCAAAGTTAATAAAGGGCTTATAGAGGAGTTGCAGGATGTCCATAAGCATTTTTTGGAGCTGTCAGAAGTTTCCAAGGAAGTCCTTAGCAGGAAAAGAGTTGCTGACAGGTACTGTGCAAAGCTGGAGAAGACTGTTGATCATTTACAACAGGAAAATGAAGACTTGCAAAAAAGGATAATTGATATGGAGAAGAAGCATAAAAGAGCTAAGAAGAGGTCTTGAAGCCTAGATGGCATTGATCTCCTTGTAGAGGCAGCGAAGAAGATATGAAACAGTTATTAGTTAATGGTTAATTTTGATAAACACTTTTGTTAAGCATTTGCTATTTTTAGCAATCATGTAATTTTGTAAAAAGTCACTTTTTTATTTTACCTAGCTTAGTAATTCGATGGAGGCAGTTAGTGGATAATACCTAACTGATTTTGGGAGAACTTTCCTATTTAGATGAGTGAGCAAGACATTGTGAGGGTTCTGTTTTTGAGAGCATCAGGAGGTCTGCTAGCTGCTTGTACTTT
Organism: Pseudotsuga menziesii; assembly: GCA_001517045.1. Classification (NCBI taxonomy): domain Eukaryota; kingdom Viridiplantae; phylum Streptophyta; class Pinopsida; order Pinales; family Pinaceae; genus Pseudotsuga; species Pseudotsuga menziesii. The sequence goes on along the minus strand of LPNX010468182.1, from coordinate 647,917 downwards.
CAGACTTGTTCAGAGATAAGTACTGTAACTCTCATATGCATTTACTGATGAAATAATGTGATATATGACTCTTTCCCCCACATTTTGTCTATGTTGGCTTTGTTATTGAGCATGTTTTGCTTCTTAAATGGTAAATTCATTGCTAGTTAATGTGTTTTTCTAGTAATGCTTATCTTTTAATGTATGAACCACAGCATAGTCTCTTTGTTGGATTTTTGTGATATGTTGGGCATCTTTGTCAGTTTATGTCTATGATTTAGTTGTTGCTTTTACTCTGAATGTATTCCCTGCATGATCTTGAAGCTTACAACCAAAAACACATAAACAAAACCCTAAACCCTAGTTTGAATTGAGTTTTTTCTCTTGAGATTGTGTTGGCTTGTTCCCCTAGCCTTAGGAACAATTTCTGGCACAAACATCTTTGGCGCCGTTGCCGGGGACGAAGCTGAAGCATATCTTCCCTGGGATACTTACCTGTTTTCCTGGTTTGAGAGGTGAACTTGAACCAGCATTTTTTGAAGGCTATTTTCACCATTGTCACAGTGGCTTTTAGAAGTATTGGAACCAGGAGCAGACCTACATCTCCCTTGCTACTGGGTGTGATAGACCCTGAAAATATTATAAAAACAGCAAGAAAGCTTAGAAGGTCCCAATATTTTCCAGCTTCTTGTGACCCTCACCAGTTGGGTGATTCATTAGACCCAGCTGAAGACTCACCGTGGCTAAAACCTACCATTCCTCAAAATACTTTCCAAGTATTTACCAATCCAGAAACCTTTTTGAAAGCTAAGACTACTTCTCCTGGAAAAATCCCACTCTTTCAGCTGAAAATAGGAAAGAATCCATTCCAAACAAGTACCAGTCAAGTTTCTTCCTCTTCAAAACCTCAATCTAAACCTCAGACCACAATGGCAGGCCAAAATCCACCCATGGATATGATGGATAGAATGATAGCTGCTAGGTATGCACCATTAGCATTACCCCAGCCTTTACATGCCTTGCCTGGTCATGATTATCAGAAATATATGCCCAGATTCAATGGACAAGGTGAAACAACTGCAGAAGAACATTGGGAGGCTTTCCTGAGTTATGCAGACAATCAGAACATTGAAATTAAAGATGTATGGATGAGAGTATTTGTGCAGAGCTTAGATGGGGATGTGATAAAGTGGTTCAAGGAGTTGCCTGCCAACTCCATTACAATCATTGAAGAACTCTGTGACCTTTTCCTAAGGCAGTGGGGAGACACCAAGGACCACACTTATTATATCACTGAGTTTGGTGCTCTCAGAAGAAAGAAGGATGAAACTATTGTTGATTTCTCAAAAAGATTTAATAAGATGTATAGTAAGATTCCAGCAGAGATCAAACCTACTGAAACATCAGCCAAGCGGACTTATGCAAATGCATTTGACCATGAATTTTCATTATTGGAAAACCACAGCTTACAAAATTTTGAGAGCTGGATACTATTGGCCCTCCCTCTTCTCAGATGTTTACCAGCAGGTAAGAACTTGCATACCCTGTCAAAAATTTGCAGGTAAACAGAAATTATTATCCTTTCCATTGAAGCCTATTGCAGTCAATGCTCCTTTTCAGCAATGGGGTCTGGATTTTATTGGAGAGATAAATCCAGCATCTTCAGGGCAGCATCATTGGATTCTGACTGCCACAGATTTCTTCACAAAATGGGTAGAATCCATTCCTACAAGGAATGCTACAGATAAGGTGATTATGGATTTCATTGAAGACAATATCCTGAGTAGATTTGGCTGCCCACACAGATTAATAACTAATAATGCCAAAGCATTTAAATCTAAGGCAATGGTGGCTTTCTGTGAAAAAAATGGCATTATTTTGAAACACTCAACTCCCTATTATCCTCAGGGAAATGGCCAGGCTGAATCATCCAACAAGAATGTCATTCAAAGCATTAAGAAATTGCTGAAACATAACAAAAGGTCTTGGGATTCAATGCTGAAATATGCATTGTGGGCAGACAGGATTACAGTAAAGCAGGCCATTGGTACTTCTCCTTTTCAGCTAGTATATGGCACAGAGGCAGTGTTCCCTGTTCAGTTGGGGATTCCAGTGATGAAATTCCTCCAAAACTCTCAAGAGGAACCAGATGACATGCAAAGGAGGATCTTTGAGATGATAGAGCTACAGCAGCATAGAGAGAAGGTGGACAAAGAAGCTCAGCTGTACAGAGCTAAGGTAAAACACAGGTTTGACATAAAAATTAAAGAGCATACATTTTTAGAAGGTGAGTTAGTGTTAAGATGGGATGCAAGAAAAGAACAGAAGGGTAAGCATGGAAAATTTGATAATCTTTGGTTTGGCCCTTTTCTAATATCTAAAGTTTTGGAAAATAATACATTCATCTTACAGTCCTTGGAAGGTGAGGAGTTGCTCAGCCCTGTTAATGGGCGATTCCTCAAGCATTTCTACAGTTTATGAGATCATTTTCACTCTTCATTGTACATACCGGTGTGAGTGAGATAGAATAAAGACTCCATAGCCCAATGGAAGTTTTCAGATAGGTGAATAAAGGACAGAAGGCACTGGTCTACAGGTTCTTGAAGCCTCACAGGGAGGACTTCATCCCGCAGCTGGAGCCAGATGTTAAGTCAGTAAATTTTTCATCATTTGTTGGTTTATTTTCTCCATTTTTGGTTTGTTTTCAATTTATTTCAATTAAGGTTTTGGTTTTTAAGTCTTAGTTTTAGTCTCCTTTAGGAGTTTTATGAATGATTGAATAATTTATTGAGCCTACTTTTTATAAGTTTTATGTGATTTTTTGGTCTTTTGCATTTCAAAAGGGGTTAAAGAAAGTCATATTATCAAAAATTGATTCATTAATGTGTATTTAGAGGTTAGTTGGACTTGATTCTTACCCTAGCAACTTTTTAAACCTCCGACAAATTAGCAGAAAATTGAAAAACAGCGAAAATTTGGCATGGAAGTTATTCTTGTAGCGCTGGATGAAAATTTAACAAAGGGCGCGCTACAAGAATATCGCGGCCCTTTGTTTTTCCGATTTTTATGCAGATTTTCATCATGATTTTCATTTGGAAGTGACTAATCGCATTGGGTAAGTGGTTTAACACGTGTTTGCATAATACCAAGCTTGTCTAGGACAAAGGCTTAGTAAGAATTCTCACAATGTTTCTCATCAATGGATATGTACCATGTCTCTGATATAATTGACTAGGAACCTCATAAAGCTTTACTGCGTTGCTCTATCTAAACCAACATATGTGATATTCCTCAATCACTGCACTAGTTGGAATTCATATATCTTTTTAAAACTTTATTTCACTATATGAGACATATTTGACTCCAAATACACTTGTACCAAGTAGGCACCTCGTCATGTGCTTTGTTATACATGTCTATGTACTAACTGCAAAGCATACATCTGGTCCTGGAACTAACCAAATACATCTCAACTTACTTGAGATCCTTCAAATATGAAATAATGAAAGAAGAAAGAAGTTGCAAAGAAGAACGTAATGTAGAAATGTATATTTTATAAATGTAGAAGATGTATTACATAATAGGGGCTCCGGTAATTTATACCGTGAATGGGGAAGAGAGGTGACTTTTCAAGTCACCTCTTAGTTTATTTACATTAATTAACCTAGCTTAATAATTAAATTTGGCTTTTGTTACATTACCTTCCCCTTAAGGAAGCTTTGTCCTCAAAGCTTATTTGACGACAATGACTACGTGAACTGTCACAATGTCTCTGATGTGGATATTTGTATGGGTTGCTACTGGCAGGTTTTGTCCCTTGTTCTATTTCGATTATGTGTTCAGTTTTTCTGTTGTTGGGAGTGCCATAGGTAATTCTTGAAAAACCTTGCGATGTTTTTGAATTAGCTCTTGTGTCTCTGGTTGTTTGTCCATATCTCCTTCACTTGTTAGAATCTCCATTTATTGACATTGAGGTATGTACATTGGTGTATCTTTCCAACATAGATTTTCCATTTGATTTGATGTAACCAGTTGTGTTGGAGGTGGTCGGTACCCATATAATTTGTGTGTTTTCCCGAACTCATGGAATTCAATAAAATGTTCTTGGTGATTTACAGAGTATGTACCCAAGGTTTGTAACCATTGTATTCCTAATACTACATCGATTCCTCCCAGTGGTACCACAAGGAAATCTGAGCCTAAGTTATATTCTTGCATTTGTAACTTAACCTTGTGACATTTCCCCACATTGTCAATCTTCTTGCCATTTGCTACCATAACCTTCATGTTAGGTACTGGAAAAATAAATAGGTTAAATACTTTAGCAAGGTTGACATTAAAGAAGTTATGGATGCTGCCAGAGTCAATGAGAACTGTGACGTTATTATTTTGTATATGTCCTTTAATCTTCAATGTTTGCAGTTGGTCGATTCCAATAATAGCGGCTAATGAGATTTGTGGGGAGTCGTCCTCGATTCATGGGTGGTAGTTTTGTTGGCTATTCGCGTCGTTCTCCATTGGTTCATTGAATTATATCTCTGCTTCACAAGCATATAATTTCTTATGTATGCATCTATGCTTAGGATCCCATTTGTCTCCATAGAACTTACATTTTCCTTCTTTTATTCTCTAGGCAACTAAACTGGGCTTTGTTCCTTCCCTAAGTTGAGGTGGTGTATACCTTGGATTTCCTATGTATCCTGATTGGAGGGGGTTCTTTTTGGAGTCATCTTGGTGGACATTTGTATGAATGGATTTGCTTTCACTAATCTTGGCTTTACGTCATGTTTCCTCCATGGTAGAGATGTTGTGTAACTCTAGTTCATCACGGATGTGTTTTTTTAGACCGTGTATGTAGGTCTGTAGTCGTTGGTCATCATTTAACTCTGGGACTCGAGTTGATAGTGCTTCCCAGTCACAGGTGTACTCATCGACATTGTTTTTTTGTTGTAACCTTGTGATTTTGGAAAAGAAGTCTTTTCTTCAACGCCTTGGAATCTTTTAATGAGGTCGTTCCTAAAGCTTACCCAGTTGTAAGAACATATTCTTGCACTATTCTTCCACCATAAGTACCAGTTGTAAGCACTGCCTTCTAGATGCATGGAGGCGTATTTAATTTTCTCGTCGTCGTAATGGATGTTGTGGATGTCTAGGTACTCCTCGACTTTGTTAATCCATGCTATGCATTGTCGTTCGTCCCTGTCGTATTTGGGTAACTCGACTTTCACCCGTGTTTTGAATCCTTGTGTATATGCGTTAGAGGGCAGCATGTTGAATAGAGGATCTGGCTGCTCCGAAGTTCTAGGATATTTTGGTTGCAGGTCATTCGAGATTTGTAATTTGTCCAGGGTGGTGATTAAAACTGCTTGATTTTTCTTTTGGTCTTCATGTAGAGTGAGGAAGCTATTCTCAATTCGTGATGTAAATTGTGTCCACTTTGATGTCAAATTGTCACTAGTTTGTTTGATCTTTTCATGGAGTTCCTCGTGGTTCTTGTTAATTTTCTCATTGATTTGATCGAACTGAGAGTCCATTGACCTGGTGATTGCTAGAATTTTCTCGGCGCTAAATGTGGATTTATTTTTATTCAATATACGATGCCAGCCCGCCATGATTTTTTTTATTATTAAGTACTAATAATAATATTAATAAATATTACTAAATAAATATTATTAATATTAAAAATTTTATTTAAAAAAAATTAACGTGGATGAGCGGCTGAAGGAGAGCGACGACGATGGCCAAGGAAGGATGGAGCGGAGGTGGGGGTGGAGCAGGTGGCGTGGAGGGTGATGGAGGCTGTAGGAGGGAGAGCGACGTGAAGGGTGATGGGGGCAGCGTGGAGGGTGATGGAGGTGATGGCGGCGGCGGATGGAGGGAAGGTGTGGAGGTGATGGAGGCAACAGATGGAGGCTAGATGGTGAGCAGAGGTGGAATGTTATCAACCCAAATGGCACTTCTCGATCCGAGTGCCGACATTTCCTATGTTAGCGCATAGAAGGACATTTATGGATTGAATTTTTCCTAAAACACTATAGATGGGCATGTTATGAAATACATTCATTATCCATCCAGCTTGCCATTTTTACCTTTCAATATGTCAATTTCTATATGCACCTTTCCCTATATGCAACCCACATACATACATGACTTTTCCTACAGCATGTCGCGTACTATACGCGAGTATTTGTCATTGCAACCCACGTACAGATCTGTATGCGGGTTTCCCTTAGAGAAACTCGTGTGTCATACGCGGGTTTCCAGTATCAATACTCGCGTACGCTTTCCTTTGACATTAAAAATAATAAATCGTGATTATTTGAGATTTGGTAAGCCCTTAACTATAACCATCTTAAGTGTCTCAACCTCCTCAACCCTCGAAACTGCCTTATTTCACTAAGTATAAATAAAGGCCTTGGGGAGGGTATTAATTAATCATACTTGGAGAGCAAAGTTATGCTGGTGGTATCTATTCAAAAGTATTTGGAGCAGTAGAACTCATAATCCTTGTTTCAAGCGTTGGGTTGTAATCTTAACTCATTCACTATTGTTAATAAAGAGAATCCTTATTCCAAATGTGTTTTGAATGTCTTTCATGTATCATGGTTTGATGAATATTTATGATTAAGCACTCTATATACCGTTTATCTAACCTGTCCTATATACATGTATAAGCTTGCACTTGGAGGATTTTCTCTTTACAAGTGAAGGGGAAACATCCCTGAAATCTTTGGAGGAGAAGCAGAGCGGGAGAAGACAAAGCTTAGATCAATCGTTGTGAATCAAGTGAGTCTATCCTATCTTCTTGTTTACTTTCTGTACTTTAAAGTTGATTGCCTGCAAGTTTTAAGAGTATGTTGGTAACCCCAAACCTTCGGTTATAAGGTGTTTATTCCTGTACAATAGAACCGGTGACTCCGCTGGGGAGCCCAGACTGCTGTAGGTTATTTCTGTTACCCTTGACCAGTCTTTGCCTTGAGTTTGTTTGTGGTATTTTGTCCTAGTCCATGCTTACCATAGTGTTTGAAGGCCTTGTGGATTTTCCTCCTTTTTGAGAAAATTTTGTACCTGTACGTGGGTTGCTCTCATACACATTCGTGTACAGAGTCCTGCATACGCGGGTTGCTCTCTAGGAAAGTCGCGTACAGTACATGAGTTTCCCTTTTACACAGTCGCGTACAAGCCTTGAAATAGGGATTTTTGGGCTAGGGTTTGCTTGTCCCTGTCCTTTTGTGATTCCTGTTTGTTAGTTGGCCCTCCTTATAAACACTATGTTGTTAGTCTGATGACCTTGGTGGCCACACCTCGTGCTTTCTTATAAAGCCCTTGAGTCTCTTATTGTTTGGATTGTCTTCTGTTTACATTTTGAAGTAGGTTTTCCTGTTTGGGTTATAGGTTGAAGTGTTTTTGTCCGAATTAGTGATCAGGGTTTTGGGCAATGTTTTTCCAGTCTATATTTAGATAGTGATTGGTTTCTCACTTACCTTTGTGTGTTTTTAGTGATTTCTTGTCATTGTACCCGCCCAAACGAGGGTTCCTGGTCTTCCCTCGTTGGTTGATTCTTGGTTTTATTAATCTGTTTACTTCAGTTTGCTTGTTTTATACAGTTGATTTGATCCAAATATACTCAAGTTTAGTGCATTTTAGGTGCATAGTAGTGTTTGAGCATTTTAAAAAGTGAAAAGAAAAACATTTTCAAGCTTTTTGCATTTGTTTTTGCATAAGTAGTTTTCATTTCAGTTTTAAAATATAATCTCAAAACTACAAAAATATAGTCTTAGTTTCTCTTTATCGTTGCATTTGTTCATCAATTTATATTTACAAAAAGAAAAAGAAGTTTGCTTTAGTAGTGGTAATTTGCTTTGAAAAAAAAATACACCTTTACTTTTTTTATTTCTTATCGAGTCAAAAACACCATAGTTCATCACTCCATTTCCTTCTGAGTAAGAAATAGCCCTTTAAAATGAACGCAATAATTAAAATTTACTAGTAATTTTTATTTTTAGGGGCCATTCACCCACTAGCTTAGGCTAGACTTGTGGGATAGGAAGTGTAAAATTCCCATAAGTTTTAAAATTTAGATGTAGTGGACCATTCGATAGGTAAATCCTTGTCTTTATCAATTGTATATGGGAAGCTCCTCTCAAAAGGGAGTCAAGCACGAGACCGCGTGGAGGCATTGGACTGAGGAGATAACCCTCTGATTCCTTGCCAAAACATAACTCGGGACTTTTACGCATCTAGGTATTTTGTCCTAGATAGATTTTCGGGCTCAGTTACCCTGCCCATGTGTACGAGTCAGGCTTGCGATTGTCCCCCCAGACTGTTGGTATAGCTAAGGTAGCCTTTAGTCTCTTGACATTTAGGGTTCATACCTAGGTAAACCGGAACGCTATTTCTGGTTCACCTTGGACGGGCTTGGAAGGTAACCCCTATTGAAAGTGTAGGCGGGTAGTGGGTGATTCCTCCGCTTGTGCCTAAGAACCACTTCAAGGATGCCAAGTAATCATTCTTCAGCTTTCTTCTGGAAAGCATATCTTTCACCCTTGTTGACTATTTGAGGCTTTAGGAAATTTCATAGTGTTTTCTCTGTGGTTTTGCCTGTGTTTAGTTGGCTTTAGGGTTTGATTTGTTAAATTTTCAATCGTGGAGGACCAACCTATAAGAAGGTCAAGAAGGTTGCAAAACCTTCCTCCTCTCGTCACATTGGAACCTCCACCTCCACCCCAAAGGCGGAGATTGGACACGGACGGTTCATTTGAACCAGTAGGAGTAAGTGAAGTTCTAGGTGAACCATCACTTATAGCTAACAGTTTTCATTTTGATACAGTTGAGATAGAAGACTTGCAGACTGATGAGTTTGCAAGGAATTTTAACACACCCTTGACTGATTTAAATGATCCTATGATCGTCAAGTTTAGACCTTTTGATTCACATGTTTTAGGTGTCCCTGTGAGTAGGATTATGTCTACTGCAAGAGAAAGTTCTTTTGTTTTCACCTCAGCCGTTTCAGTTGAAGGGGTACTACCTCCCTCGATAAGTGCCCCTAGATCTAGCATACCTTCTATGCCTTTGACTCCAGCAAGCCGGGTGGTCCAACCGCCAGTTCACTCAAACCTAGCACGTGCTTTTGGTGACATGGTTGCTGGGATTCCTAGTATACCTATTGTTCCTTCCTCCTTCACATACACTGCCTAGAGTGGTCCGGTAGGATCCTTGACTTTCGTCTAAGGATTTCCTTGGAATGGGGGGCACATTCCCCCATCCACTCCGTACGTAGGCCCATCACCTTCTTATGTAGGAGTGCAGTTTGGAAACAATACCTCTTATGGGAAAAGTTTTCAAACTCCGGTCTCAGCCCCATTTATGAGCTCTCCCTTTTTGTTGTTTAGTGGAGGGATACCTGCTCCTGTTTTTCAGACCCCAGTTTCGATTGGGACGAATCGAACTTCTTATACTGCACCTCCCACTCACAACCCTATGGCTTATAGATGGAATCTGTTTCAAATTAATCCATCCACTTCACAACCAATGGTAGGGAGCAACCCCACGTTTACTTATGGGCATTCGGGGGCAGGTCCCTCTAATCCCCAGATTGACACTTTTAGTGCCCCAGTTCAACCCAAGCTTCCGTTCCTGCCAACATTAAACTTTCCAAATTTTTCTAAGTTGATGAATGACCTAGTGAGGCATGACCCCTCATGGCCACCTGTTCCCACCAAATTGCCATCGGACATCCCTAAGTTCGAGGGCAAAGTTGGTGAAGATCTTGGGGCTCATGCCACCACATTTCATTTATGGTGTTCTTCAAATTCATTAAATGAAGATTCAGTTAGGTTGAGGTTGTTCTAGATAATCTTAACAAATACTGTGGCAAAATGGTACATTGAGTTGCCTTCTGCTGCTTTCAGTAGTTTTTGGTACTTGTCTAGTGCATTCCTTAGCCACTTTCAGCTTCTGGTCCGATATGATTTCGGAACAGACTTGTTATCTAACGTTAGGCAGAACAAGGCTACCCACATCTCAGATCATATCCAAGAGTCTAGGAGGTAAAAGATCCTTATAAAAGCCACCATCCCTTCTGAGTTCTTACTAGAGTGGTTCCTTAAATCCCTATTGCCCTACATATCTAAGGACGTATCCACCTCAGGAGTGACAACTGAAGAAGAAGCCATTCTCAGGGCCCAGTAATTGGATTTGATTTATTCACAATCTGGGATCTTGTATGAGATTATCCCTGAGGCACCGAGGCCTACCCATGATGCAAATAAGCCTAAGCCTGGACCCCATGCTGATGGTGTGGTTGGGTCCATAAACTCTCCCACCGTAGAGTCTTTCGCTAAAAAACTTCATCAGTTGTCCGTCAAGTAGTCTATGGCAGAGATAGAAAAGGTTTCCCCCTCCCCCCAAAGTGCAATTTTTTTTGCACAGACCTCTCAGAAGGGCAATCAGCAGCCTGGTGGGAAGAAAAAGAGAGGAAATAAAGGAGAGGGAAACCAAAACAAGCATAAACCCGTGAATAGTGTTGATGGGGGCAAGAAAGAAAAGAAGAAGGTTAAATTCTCGTGTAAGTTGTGCCATGAGGATCACCTTACTCGCCTTTGTCCCCTTATGGAACAAGCCCAGAAGCTGCTTAAAGCTCAACAACCGGCTGTCCTGAAGGATCCTTTTCCCTAAGGGCATAGCTCTACTTCAGGTTCTAATGTAGCAGGGGGCACTCAAAATGTCCCTGACCCAAACTATATCAACATGGTTCGATCTTCGACTTTGTTACAGACTAGGAATAAAAACTATGAGAAAGAGACTTCTGAGAAGCGTAAGGCTATAGGTGAAACTTCTAACCCTCTCACGATCGAGAAGCCTACTGAAACTATGCCGAAGATACCGAAAGGTGTCTTCAAGAAGGCCTTGCATAACCCTAACACTAGGGCTGCTTCAAACTACTCTGTGGTTGAATATCTAGCCCAAACCCCATGTGCAATGTCAGCTTTAGAGGTGTTACAGAGTTGTCCTGCTCACCGAGATGCCCTCTTAGCAGCTTTAGGCAGCATGGACTCATCAAGTCTCATGGTGAAATTTCATTTGTCTGATGTTAAAATTCGCCTACCTTACCATGTAGCCTTATCAATAGATGTCATCCATGGTGGAAAGACCATTGGAAGGGTAGTTGTTGATGAGGGTGCATCTACATGTGTTATTTCCTTGTCCTGTTGGAAAGCTCTCGGATCCCCAGAGCTGGTCCTGTCAAACACTCTACTTACTGCTTTCGATGGAAGGTCATTCCTTCGGCATGGTATCCTACCGGTTTTTGAAATTAAGCTGGCAGGGAAAGTAGTTTCTGTTGAGGTGGAAGTGATTGATGCACCTTTGGACTATAATTTGCTTCTGGGAAGAAACTGGACTTATGCCATGTCCTCTATTACGTCGGTCGTCTTTCGGGTAGTGGTTTTTCCACATGAAGGAAAGTTGGTTACTGTTGACCAACTTGATTTTACTCGAAAAGTTCGTTTAGAGTCTAATGAGTCCACTGTGCCATTAGTTGATCAGGTCAAACCTGTTGCACAGAGCTTGGGGGCTAGAATGTACGCGTCACTGATGGGCACATTCAATCTTCTAGCCCCAATTAACTATATTGGTTCTACTAGTGTGGGGAAGTCCATAGCCACGGTTGTTGATAGGACCGATCCTTGGGTTATCCCTTCTCCCCATGAACCGGAAGTGCCCTTATTGGCAATGGAAGTAGCCTACCAAGCTATCACTCAAACCATTGTTGATCCCATTCCGGATCCTCTCACAATTTCGGAGGACCTGGAAGAAGTCTATTTGCCCGCACGGGCGGAAAACTCTTTGCACTCTACGGACTGTTTCGATTAGGTTTTACCTTCAAATGAAGCCATTTTGGAAGCCATGAGTGGACGTGGTAATATCTATGAGGATATTCACCATCGATCCTATTTTCTTCCAGAACTAAGCAAAATAGAAAATCAAGAGTTTCATATGAGACTATCAGATGATGTTGATACACCCATCAATCCCTTAACCAGGGAAGGAATGTTTGCCGAGGGGAATATAGAAAATATTTCCACTACTATACCTACCAACATCTTTGTAAATCCTGATGTCATGGAAAACATATATATATGTGCAAACTGCTCTCCTGAAGAGATTGCTATCTATACTGCCTTGTTTAAGGAATTCCGCGATGTCTTTGCATGGTCATATGAGGAGATGCCAGGTATTGATCCATCAATTTTTGAACACAAAATCCGAACATATCCTAATGCCAAACCTGTTTGACAAAAGTTAAGACCTGTTAACCTGCGTAAGGCAGCAGCTGTGAATGCTAAAGTTGAAAAACTGTTGAAGGCTGGTTTTATTTATCCCATAGCTCTGACAGAATGGGTATCCAAACCTATTCCTATTGATAAGAAGCAAGGGACCATACGCGTTTGTACTGACTTTAGAGATTTGAATAAATCTTGTCCTAAGGACAAATATACCACGCCATTTATAGACCAGATTATAGATGCTTGCGCGGGAAGTGAAGTGTTTTCGTTTATGGATGGTTTCTCTGGATACAATCAAATTCAAATAAAACCAGAAGACCAACATAAAACTGCTTTCATTTGTCCTTAGGGTACCTTCACGTACAAAAAGTGCCCTTTGGATTGAAAAATGCTGGTGCAACCTTTCAACGGGTTATGAACTTTGCCTTCCATGATATCAAAGCCATTGTCGAACCTTACCTTGATGATCTACCTGCACGTTCTCGTAAGAGGATTCAACATCCAGATCATTTACGATTGATATTTGAGAGATGCAGATACTATAAGATCCGCTTGAATCCCCACAAGTGCGTATTCTGTGTCGAGTCAGGAAGATTGCTCGGGTTCATTGTCTCTAATAGAGGCATCCAGGTGGATCCATTAAAAGTAGAGGCCATTGTAAATATTCCTCCTCCTCGTTCTATCAGGCAAATTCAAAGCCTGCAAGGGAAGTCTAATTTTCTTCGACGTTTTATTGTTAACTATGCCAAGATTACTAAGGGTTTCATGCGCCTGCTTAAACAGGACACCCCATTTGTATGGGATGAAATTGCACAACTCACTTTCGAGGCATTGAAAAAAGCTTTGTTGTCGGCACCTTTACTACGTCAGCCAGATTACTCTAGGGATTTTATATTGTATTTGGCCGCGTCCGAGTCGACCATTGGGGTAGTACTGGTCTAGGAAGATGATAAGCTCGTAGAGCATGTCATTTACTATCTTAGTCGTGCTTTGGCTAGACCTGAACTCAGGTACTCCCACATTGAGAAATTAGCCTTAGCAGCTGTCTATGCTGTTCAGAGGTTACGTCACTACATTTTACTGAGGACCACAACAGTAGTGGCTGATGCGAATCCTTTTCAATATTTTTTGTCCCGACGGATTGTTGGGGGAAAATTCAACAAATGGATAGTCATTCTCCAAAATTTTGACTTGGATTTTCAGTACGCTAAGTCTAAAAAGTCCTTAGTTTTTGCTGAGCTTAAATCAGAATTTCCTACTGAAGAAGATGTAGCCATTGAAGATGACTCATTCCCAGATGAGCATATCTTCTTGATATCCACCTCTGATCCTTGGTACGGGGATATTCTTATATATCTCCAGACTTTGAAGTATCCTGCAGCTTCCTCATGAGAGGAACGACGTAAAGTACACCTTCATGCTAAGAACTACCTCATCATAAGAGATACATTATATCGAAGAGGGGTAGATTCCATTTTGCGTCGATGTCTTACCCATGAGAAAGCAAAGATTGTCTTGAATGATTCCCATAGTGGAGCATGTGGGGGTCATTTACCTGGGTTAGCAACGGACCAGAAGATATTATGTGCCGGTTATTTCTGGCCCACAATATTCAAAGATTGTGTGGAAGCGGTGAAGCGTTTCCATCCTTGTTAGCTTTACACCAAGTAAATGCGGTCACATCCTGCTCTATTGTTTCCCGTTGTCTCGGTAGGCCCCTTCATGAAATGGGGGATTGATTACGTGACATGCCACCTAGCCTCGGCTGGGGGGCATAAATATATTATTGTCGTTGTTGACTATTTTACGAAATGAGAAGAGGCAATGCCTACTTTTAAAGCCGACGAGGAAACAACAACTTTCTTCATATTCAATCAGATTATAGCATGGTTTGGTATACCCAAAGTGATTGTCACTAACCATGGCAGTCATTTTCAAAATAGCATGATGACAAAACTGACCATTATGCTTGGATTCAGACAAGAACATTCATCTTCATACCATCCGCAAGCAAACAGTCAGGTTGAAGCTGTAAACAAGACTTTGAAGACCATCCTCAAACATACAATTGATGCAGCTCATTCTAACTGGCACATCATGCTATATCCTACTCTTTGGGCATACCGAACTAATGTAAAAACTACTACGGGTTTCTCCCCCTTCCAACTCATCCATGGAGTGGAAGCAGTTACCCCGATTGAATGTGAAATCCCGTCTTTAAAAATAGTTATTCATATGTTACCTGATACGACAGAGCTTGAAGAACTTATGGTACATTTAAAACACCTTGATGAACAGCGTATAGATGCGCTGACTGCTAATCAAGCTCACAAGAATAGGGTCAAAAATCAATATGATAAGTCGATCAAACCTCGTATTTTCTCTGATGGGAAACTTGTTTTGCTTTGGGAACAAGCCAAAGAACCCCTAGGGGCAGGAAAATTCAAGGCCATGTGGTTAGGGCCTTATGTCGTGTCGAAGGTCTTAAAGAAGGGTGCATATGAGTTAATTGATTTTGATGGGAACAAGCTATCTGAGCCAAGAAATGGGCTCTACCTGAAAAAGTACCATGCTTAGGATTAGCGTTTTTTCTTGTATTTTATTGTATGTATCATTATGTACATTAGTTTGTTGGTTTTGTTTTTTATACCATGTGTTGGTTGTTACAGATGTCTTCTGAGAGGTATCTAGGTTTCGCCGATGGTGCCAGCCACCACACTTGTAATCTAGCTTCAGCAGCATGGGTCATTTACTCTCCCTCAGGACAACTAGTTGCCGCAGGAGGCGCTTTCTTAGGTCCTACTTCTAATAATGTTGCTGAATATAGGGATGTAATTGAGCTTCTATGGGATGCTTTGTCACATGGTATCACCCAGCTCGAAGTCTGTCTGGACTCTCAACTGGTGGTTTCCCATCTCAATCGAGCTTATCAGGTGCGAAACTCTAGTCTATTATTCCATTTCATGCAAATTAGGTTATTAGAAAGAAATTTTGAATTTATTATATTCAATTACATTCCAAGAAATCAGAATTCATTGACTGATGCATATGCTAATTACATTTTAGATTGGCATCTAACACACATTTCATAAAAATATACAGCATGCACATAAAAAACACTTGTAAATAAACCGACAACAATATATGTGTGTGTGTGTGTGTGTGTGTGTGTGTGTGTGTGTGTGTGTGTAAGTATCTGTCCATAGATAATTCAAGTTTGATCCTCATATCCAGTCATAACTACATAATATACAAAAATATACAAAATATGGATCGCAGTCCATCAAAATGTCCTAGATCTAAACAGGACCACCCTGGTCACTTGGACCACCTTGGTCCCCATGGTATCTCTATACTCTAGCTTCCTCAGCCTCTTCAGCTTCGGCAGCCTCCACAGCATCTATGTACACAAGAACTACTCTGGCCACTCGCCTCAAAAGGCGTAACCAGACAGGTGGAACTCCAACCATAAACTCCTACATGACGGCCGGGATATGTTCTATCTGCAAAGTTGGAACTCTTTGGGTAAGCCTCGCCAGCTTCCCCTCCAGAACCCTAATAAGCCCCGGGTA
Source organism: Pseudotsuga menziesii (assembly GCA_001517045.1). Taxonomy (NCBI): domain Eukaryota; kingdom Viridiplantae; phylum Streptophyta; class Pinopsida; order Pinales; family Pinaceae; genus Pseudotsuga; species Pseudotsuga menziesii. The sequence continues at coordinate 632,079 of LPNX010468182.1, read as the reverse complement.
TTCACCTACAACAGGACGAACAAACATACGTGGATGCCCCTCAGGGCAGATCGGTCCAATATCTGCATTTTGACATGTTTATATGATTAATACTTGTACACATATGTATATATCTATCATTTTAAAATTCATAAAAAAAATTAAAATTTTGAAAATTAAAAAATTACCTAGCTCTTCCCATGATCCTCCTGGAGGGAGGACAAGGTCTGGATCACCTCGAAAATCCATTTTGGCATACGGAAACTGCTCTAGTGCCGGTAGCTGCCGCTCCCACCAAATGTAGAAGTCATCATCGTACACACTCTGCACTGAGTCTCCTCCTCCTTGATGGAGGAAGATGTCTCCCCATCTGCTCAGCCATGGCTGACGTGGAGATCGGACTGGTAAGGGCATGGCAGGGCTCAACCTTGGTACTCTCGAAGAAGAAGAAGGCAACTAATATGCTAGAATACCCAAAGTTCTTCCGCCTTCCTCTCTTGCAATCAGAGAGTTGTTTTCTCATAATTGGGACAACTCCTGAACACCAATCATACAGGGCACCCTGCGTATAATCCACCACCAACCTCATTTGGTTCCGTGTAGCTAGATGTAATGAAGAGGATTTTGCAATCCTCATGATGGTGCTCGTCAGTACCTGTAATGTGAAATCACAGATATGTGCAATAGGGACACAACTCCCTCTCTTCTGGATACCTAGTGTGCAGTACACATCAATTTAGTTCTGGACACTTAAAGGATCACCGCCCCTGCCGGTGCCCTCTAAGTTGACCGGTGCTCCTCATCATGACAAGCCGACAATAAAATATATATCCTCGGAAGTAATTTCCAAAGTCTCACCCTGTAGGTCAAACATCCCTAAATCATGATCCCAATAGTTTATCATGAACTCCAATAAACGAACATTGGCCCGCATTGGTGATGTGCAAAAGAATTTTAATAACCCACTCATTCGTAAAGCATGTACGGTGGGCGCACTTTGGAGCACTTCTTGGTCCATATTTTCATGCTCACGTTCCCTCCATTCGAACACCATCTTCACACCTAGCAAAACAATTATTATGACTCATCAATTTCATATAAAATTTCAAATTTTTTGCCTTAATGTAGCTTTTTATCCTTCACGCAGTACATGCGACTGTCTAGTTAGACATGTCATGTACTGTACACGACTGTCTCTAAAGGAAACCCGCGTACAGAACGCGTGTATGCGAGTTTCAACACTGTGAACCCGTGTACACACCGTGACATGCTTTAGGATGCTTAAAACAATGAAATTGGGACTCAAATTTGAAAATTGCTAGGATCAAATTGAAGAGCTCGAGGTGTAGGCTTACCTGCAACTTGCGGAATCGGATTTCATCCACTAGATTGTCCACATCAATCGAATGAAGGTAGAACTTGCTTCTTATGGCTAAAAATCAAAATGGTGAGTTTTGTTTTAATTTTTGAACTATTTATAGAATTTATATTTTTAAAAGTGGGTTTTTTCCTATAGTTCGAAATATATTCAACTAATACCATATCTCTTTTTGCCTTGTAACAGGTTTTTCATCATTATAAAGTGTTTTTTGCTCCCATAGGGTGGTTTTGACATTTCTAGTGCATTTTTTGCATCTATATTTAATCCACGTTAACCTTAGCAATTAACATTTTTCCACGGACTATGGTATTTTAAACCATTAGTTCCCTGTCTTTACCATTGTTGTTCTGTGGATAGGACCTTCTTTTCGTGAGTATCCTCCTTTGAAACCTATGTTATCTTTAGATACTCATGATGCAGTTGTTACAAGTATAGCGGTATCCTCTTAGCTATTTTTCACGCCAAATAGAGCTTCTTTTTTAGTCTCTTTTTATAAGCTATCCCTTTATAGGACTCCCCGCCCTTATGGAGTTTCTTTAGGCCCAGGTCTAACTCCTTAAAAACAGACTTGACTGCTGAGTTAACTTGTCCATTCAAGATCGTTAAGAATATGTGAATGGGCATCCGCATTTGTGGTAGGTTATCTCTTTCTTGGACCATGCGTAATAATACGAGAAAGGATCCCTCTCTTTTCTATTTTGAATTGAGAAGAGTATTCTTAGGCATAGGTTTATCACTTTTCCGGACCTGAGGAACTAAATTTACGGAAAAGGAACTCCCAGTATGAGCTTAGTTTTCTCTTTTTCGTGCTCTAGACCTAAATATGAAAAATATTTCAAGTGTACTTTGTGTCTTTGTCATGCTCGTTAAACACTAAAGAACAAAGCAACGAGTTTATTGTTGTAAGCCCCATTTCTTGTACTTAAATGGATCTTTTCGAGTGATCTTGCTTTCCTTCACACTCGTAAAACTCAAGCCATTCATGTTGTTCTAGAAGGAGCGTTGGGTAGGTGGTAATTTAACCTTTTTTGGACCTCCCTGACTAAGTACAAAAAAGGTTCACCTTTTCCTCTACATAAGTTAAGAGAGTTCTTCTGTGGTATGTTTTATACTTTTTCGGCCTCAAGAGACTAAATTGGACGAAAAAGGACCCCCTGGAGTCTTCTTTGGAGTTTTCAAACTCTCTAAATGTGAAAACACTAGCCGAGCATGTACTAGTTCGGGCTCATTAAATCCACGAATCAGTGACATTATCAAGCATTATTTTCTCTTCTTTTCAAGCTTGTTAAAAAAATGAAGAGAGATCCGAGTTGACTTTCCTGGACTCGTTAAAATTTAACAGGGAAGGTAAGGAAGAATTTTTCTCTTGTTTTGAGTTAGTGGCAACATGTCATCCTTAAACATAGCACTCTCTGTTTTTTTCGATACCCATGTCTCAGTGTTCACTTTCAGTTCAGCTATTACTTCGAGTTTATTACTCCTCCTCTTGTTCATTATACCTGGGGAATCTGATCATGTCTCCTACATGACAGATAAGTCTAGTCGTTCTATCTATAAAGTTAAAAGCTGCCTTGGGTCATCTCTGTGTCATGTTCACTGTTCAAGGACTCAACCCAATGTTTGATCTTTATCCTGATCCCATTATTGTTATATCTGTTATCTCTTGTGTCTCCTTTCTTTTTCCCAGTTCCTAGTCACTCTTGTGATCCGTTGGAGGCTCTATTGCCTTCCTTATCACAGTATGGTTCCGCTTCAGTGCTTCCTGATGACGAAGACCTAGAGTTTTGATGATAGTACCTCATGATTCACTTCCACCATTGGTGAATTCCTTTGCTTCAGTTGTCGATTATCACCTATTGATTGACAAACTGTTGAATCCTTTCCATGTTTGACTCAGCCAACATTTATTCACATGGCTTGGATTGTACTGGTTCTTTGGGATTGTTTATGAAGACCTTAGTTCCTCACCTATGGACTAATTTGCATAAGATTATGTTCCATTTATGTCCACAGCTTCCAGATCTTTGAAGATTCATCATTACTGTATATTGTGGCTTCAATCCAACTTTGTAATATATGTGGACTTGTACCCATATCATATGATGTACTCAAATATTGTAAAGGAGCTAGTGTTCCAGTATATTGAACATAGCATCCTCAAATACGACTTTGTATATGACATTATTATGTATTTGTTTCAGGTACTACCTCTGCTCCATTGGATTTCTGAGTTCTCCAAAGATAAAGATTATAATGTATTTCGGCCATCGCTTCCCTCTGACCTCACACATTAGGGGGCATCTGTTATCAACCCAAATGGCACTTCTCCATCTGAGTGCCGACATTTCCTATGTTGGTGCACAGAAGGACATTTATGGATTGAAGTTTGCCTAAAACACTATAGATGGGCATGTTATGAAATACATTCATTATCCATCCAACTTGCCATTTTTACCTTTTAATATGTCAATTGTTATACGCACCTTTGCCTATATGCAACCCGCATACATACGCGACTTTTCCTACAGCATGTCGCATACTGTACGCGAGTATTTGTCATTGCAACCCACGTACAGATCTGTACGCAGGTTTCCCTTAGAGCAACTCGCGTGTCATACGCAGGTTTCCAGTATCAATACTCGAGTACACTTTCCTTTGACATTAAAAATAATAAATCGCGATTATTTGAGATTTGGTAAGCTCTTAACTATCTCAACCTCCTCAACCCTCAAAACTGCCTTATTTCACTAAGTATAAATAAAGGCCTTGGGGAGGGTATTAATCAATCATACTTGGAGAGCAAAGTTATGCTGGTGGTATCTATTCAGAAGTCTTTGGAGCAGCAGAACTCAGAATCCTTTGTTTGCAGAGGAGTCCTTGTTTCAGGCGTTGGGTTGTAATCTTAACTCATTCACTATTGTTAATAAAGAGAATCCTTATTCCAAATGTGTTTTGAATGTCTTTCATGTATCATGGTTTGATGAATATTTATGATTAAGCACTCTATATATTGTTTATCTAACCTGTCTTATATACATGTATAAGCTTGCACTTGGAGGATTTGCTCTTTACAGGTGAAGGAGAAACATCCCTGAAATCTTTGGAGGAGAAGCAGAGCAGGAGAAGACAAAGCTTGGATCAACCGTTGTGAATCGGGTGAGTCTATCCTATCTTCTTGTTTCCTTACTATACTTTAAAGTTGATTTCCTACAAGTTTTAAGAGTATGTTGGTAACCCCAGACCTTCGGTTATAAGGTGTTTATTCCTGTACAACATGGAGGATGGGGCAGGTGCGCGAGGATGGGGAATGGAGGATAAGGCAAGTGCGCGGAGGTTGGAGGGCGCAGAGGTGATGGAGGGCGCAGGTGGATGGAGAGGCGAAAGGTGGAGGATGGAGCTGGTGCGGGGAGCGGGGCAGGAAAATAGGGTGGTGGCTGAATGGAGTAGGGAGAAGGAAGGGGATGGGAATGGAGAAATGACACGAGGCTGGAGGAAGGGGGAGAAGGAGAAGTGATGGTGAAGGGGGCATAGGTGCTAGGGAAGTAGTGGGAGAAGGAGCAACGATGGAGTGAGGGGGCAACAAAAATTAGAGCGGAGGGAAGTGGTTGGGTGCCGAGAGCCGAGAGGCTTTGATACCAATGAAAGATTAATTAACTTAGCTTAATAATTAAATTTGGCTTTTGTTACAAATAAGAATTATCAACTTTAGATTTATCTTCATATGTGTGGACACAGACTTACAGTCCATCATCTTAAAACTCTTTGGGATATCCAATACGTATTTTCCTTAAGTTAGGAAAATACTATTTGGTGGCTGCCACACCACTAATATCAAGAATATTAAATACTCTTTCTCAGCTTCCTTATGAAAATGAGCATCATGTAGGTTTCCACTTAATAGAATATACATAACCAATTTCACTAGTTCTTCAGGAGCTAGTGAACCTAACTACTCTTTCTCATCATCGGGATGTGAGAATCATAATTTGGATCCTCCATCACAGAGACTCATGCTCATCTATGTTTGAAGATTTTCTTGACATATGAATGTAGATAAGATAATTTAATTATCTTCAATAGTCTTCACATCTATCAAAATAGTATTAGGGATTTTATTATGACTTCTTCCCAAGAAACATAGGAACCTCACAATCTACTCTCTTTCAGGATCAACCATCAAACTGACTCAACACTCAATATATCTCATTCTCTTTTTGTAATTCAGGACATATGGTTTTTTCCCTACAAGACAAATTATTATCATGATTAATAACTTTATATAATCAATAAATGTAATCACATGAAGACTTCTAACATACTAGCAATGGTTCACACAATTATTTACACAAATTGAATTAGTGTTTTGACTTAACCCCATTCATATCTTATGTGATGTTTTACAGCCCTATATCAGTCCAATATTCAAATTTTATGAACGAAATATGTAGCCCCATATTCATATCTCTTGAAACATGCTTGAGTCGTATATCTGATATATTATGAACAATCATGCAGCCCTATGTTCATAACTCATGAACAATTATGTTTCCCTGTATTTCATATCTCATAAAAAAAATTGTGCATGCCTATATCAGTCCTATATAAGTCTAAACCAGTTTGATATCAGTACTATATCATATCTCATAATATGGACTTCATGACATCTACAACATGAAAATACAAACAACAATGTATATGCTCATCGTGTTATAACATAATTCCAAACCCCATGAATTTAGGTTTCTATATGACTGTAATGAAACACATTCAAAACTTTTTAAATTTGATCTTTATAATAGCATATGATAAAAAATACAAGTACTAATCTTTTATTGTTTTGCAGCCTCCCTCTTGATCTCTGCTCCCTTGCAAAGATTCCTGGAGTTTCTCATACTTGATCTACTTGCAAATTTTAGTGCATACAGTAGGTAGAGAGTCTTTGCTTGGAAAATAGGGATCCCATGCAACTAAGAGCGAATGCTCTTCCACACTAAAGGAAATACTCCTTTCGATCATATTTTTCCATGGATGATTTCTTATGAGAAGGTTCACCTCCTTCTACATCGGTGGATGAATGAAGCCTTTCTTCATTCTTCTTCCTTGCATGGCACTCTCATGCCAAGTGGCCCTTATTTTGACAATGAGAGCACCAAATATTTGATTGGTTAAATTCTTTATTGAACTCCTTCTCCTTTGCATGAAATAACTTATTGGGAGCGAATGACTTTCTCCCTTTCTCCATTCTTGTTGTGAGGGCAAGTTTCTCTTGTTTAGTGCACATTTTATTGCTCTGGATGTGCCCTTCTTCTTGAATGCAATCATGTTGTAACCTATTGATGTTGGGATGCTCTTCTCAACCGTTTAACACAACCAAGAATGTCTCCCATGCGGATGGGAGACCATCAAGTGGTTTGAAGAAGATCATCTTCTTCCGTTACTAATCCAAAGCTAGAAATCTTGGTTCTTCTTGAAGACGATGCACCTTGCTTGGATGTAGGCTCCTCCGCCACTATAAGCACGCGCCCATTTAGGTAATTTTCCTCCAATATGTCCAATTCCCTTGCATTCCATGTGTTGAAGTTTGAAGTACCTTGAAGGTGGTATTCCAGTCGGATGGAGATCGATGTCATGGCCCTTCGAACTTTGCTCAACTCCTTAGGATCATGTTGGATTATTTTGTTGCACAAAACTAAGCGCCTTCACACTCTATGCTCTGATACCGTGTTAATATTTTGAGAAATAATGAAGAACTATGAACTTTAAAACTTTTATCAATCAATCATTGCACATATAAATCTCATAAACAAAATCAGCCCAATAAATAATTCAACCATGTGAGACAATATGTGCATTGGGAAAACCCTCCAAATACAGAGGATGAAAAACCCACCAATTCTTTGAGTATAATAGATAGAATTGGAGAGAATGGTTTACAACACATTAGAATATTGCCTGATAAGAGAGAACACAAAGCAATAGAAAAGAGAGATCATCTTCAACAACTGTAATGAACATGCCAAGTGCCCTACACTTTAATAACAAGTCAAAACCTCAACCATGCAATGTTTGTCTGACACTAGTGCACGCATGCGCTTCAATTTCGAATTTTCCTTCAAGGAGGCCAAGTCGGTGCTTAGGATTCTTCTCCATGCACAAGACATGCACCATACTTTTCAATAATAAATTTAATTGATAGTTTAACTGACTTTGATTTAAACTCAATATTTAACTAAATGTTGATCACTTAGTTAACAAACTAACTTAAGTGTCTTCAGTGCTTCACCCTTAGTGCCATCAGTACTTCACTATTAGTGCCATCAGTGCTTCACTCTTTGTGTCATCCATGCAAATCACCTTATTTACTATTTTCAACTTTGTATGAATCACATAGATATTATTTATAAACTGAAGCACATAAGCTTTAACTTAGGCCCTAATAAAGGCATTCATATTTAACTGAAGCCTTACTTAGCTATATTTAGGATACTCTCTCTCTATGCTTATCTCTTTATCATTTATCATTTACTATATGGTCCACATGTATATTAATTATTTATCCATCTCATCATATTATACTCAGAAGAATTTCTACACATACTGATGATCATATATATTACCCCGCACCATATAGTCATATGCTAAAGTATTTCACTCTAGAGGTGATTAGTTTCTATAGGAGATTTAATAGCTTTATCCATCTCAAATGACCTGATTAGTAATACATCACATAGTATCACTGCATTAACAAGTAAAGCATTATACCTCCACAATTGGAGATCCATCTCATATGGTACTGTCTTTGAGAATCTTTGAGTTGATACAACACAAGTATACAATATTAATACAACATGTTAAGTCATGATTTTGTCTTCCTTAGTTTCATACTTTTATTTATGTTTTTGAACCTTGCTAGGATTTTTGCTTCTAGAAAATTTTGATAATTTTGAGTTCAAACTTTTAATTTTCATGATTTTGATTTTTTAAGCCTACTTTCATAAAAAATTTGCTTTGATTTCATTATTGAAGGGTTTTACAAAGCATATATGGATTAGATGGTTTTATAAATAACACTAAGGTCGAGATTAAGCACATAAACCAAGTTTTAAACCTTATTAGTGGCTTAATGATGTGAAATTATGTGATTGGACTTTCTTGTAGCGCAAGAGTGAAATAAATACACTAGAGCGCTACAATAAAGTCGCAAATGCTAAAATCATCATTTTTCGGTCCGATTTTTCAGGTGTCTTGTCTCTAAAGTGTTAATCACATCATTTGATGCATTTGATACGTGTCCTGCATAGTTTATCATTGAAACAAGTGGATGATCATCATATGAGGTAGATCGTGGCGTTTGCATGCAATGCAGGGTGAATGATGACAGCGAGCAGAATGAGATAGAGTTTTCAAGAGTATGTTCCTTATCTGAAGGACACAAAGGATATTGGAGGTCATGGTGAGAAGACACTATTGATAAATCGGGATTTTTCAACTGAATGAGGAATTAGGGCTTTTCGGTAGCGACTATTTGAGGTGGTCTGGATACTCAGCGACAGGTGGAATGTGAAATTCGACACCTAACCATTGAAGTGATTCCATTCTAGCGCTCATATTGGTCTTCTAAGCAGGTACCCCACGTGTCATTTGCTAGGGTTTGCTTAATTTGGGGTTTTTCTGATAAAATCCTTAATGTTAAAATTCGAAGGAAGGATATGAGTTTTTCACCTAATAGATTGTGAATGATGAACTATTAACAAATATATCCAAGTATTCATCATTTAAAACAGTAAAATTCAAAGCAGAACTGTTGGAGTTCCATGAACTCTGTGATTAGATCAGACTGTTGCAATTTGGCATAAAAGATTCCCTGAACTGTTGTTAGGGCAGATTGTTATGATTTGAAGATAGATAGACTGTGGGATAATCGACAGGTGCTGTTAAACCATGGTGAATATGAAGAAAAGTGGAAAGACAAATAGAGCTAAGATCACTGACCTAAGTTGGATAGATAATTTTCCAAAATGTGTAGAGTTATTTTCTAATGCAGGATGGTTGACATTTTTCAAAAATATTGATGAATATCATGCAGAGGTCTCCCATAAATTTGCTTAGTGCTATGATAAAGCCATTGTGTCTTTTGATACTTTACAATTCAAATTGACCAAGGAGTTGGTAGCTGAGGCAACATGCATCAAGAACGAGGGAGAATTATGGTTTAAGAAGGTTCCATTCACCTTCAATGCACAAAAGTACTTACTTCCTGGTGTAATTGCAAATTGGGGTAAAGGTGTACCCATTCATAACTTCAAACCTGAATGGATAGAGCCCATTAAAGTTTTACAGAGTTATATTACCTGTGAGGGTAGATATGCCTTTATTTTCAAATACCACTTCAGATTTCTGCAGCATCTCAGTAATGAATCCAAGATGAACTTACCCTTTTTCTTTCTTAAGAGTCTATAGAAGATGTCTTGCAGAGTTAAGGAGCACCAAAATCATACTAAACAGTTTATTTTCCATCATGGACTTATCAAACTCATCATAAACATTGTTTTGCAGAGTAGGGGAAAGACTTACGAGTATTTCCTTTTCTAGTCAGGTTTTCAAAATGGTCAAGAAGGATAGTCTCATAGAAGACAAGCTGATAAAGGGTAGACTTTGATCTGAAATATCAAGCAAAAGGTAAAGGTCAAAGATGAAGACAGGGTTAAATTAGAGGAAGTTTCAGATCATGCAAATGAATACTTTGAATCTAAACAGCACCTTAATGACAATGAAAGCAAAAATTTACAATCAGATAATAAGGAGGCCGAGCCTGCTTAAAATGTTGTACCTGCAGAGAAAATTTCAGATGAGAAAGAGGATATTGAAGTTCAAAGACAAAGTCCTATCACAGTTCTGTCATAATATGAGAAATGCCTATTTGATGATGATAAATTCCCTGTCACTGATGCAACTAGGGTTTGTACTGAGAAGGAATTTCACAGCCAAGGTGATGAGGTAGCATTACCAAAAATAAAGAAACTAAAAGTTGTTGAGTTTGCCTCAGTTACCCATCAGGGTAAGACTTTCAAAATGTTGGGGGAGATTGCTCCTGTGTGGAGACCAAAAACCAGACCTAGAAATAAACTCAGACTGAATATGAAGAAGTTGTTGAATCCTAAATTGAACAAAGAAAGAGTAACATTGATAGATGATTCTTCATCTGAGGAAAAATTGAATGATGATAAGGGTGACAGTAAGGGAAAAAGGCCAATGGAATCAAAAAGAGAGTCTGTCCTGACTGATACTAAAATATCTAATATATTTCTAGAGGTACAAAGTCAAATGTTGCAGGAATAGCAAGAAGGTGAGATAAAGGTTTCTTACTCACAAGAGAATGTGATGGTTGAGGAAAAGGTTCCAGGTAAAGATAAGAGTGAAGAACACCTAGGTTTTCCTAAAATCCTAAAAAATTGTTGCCAGAAGATGAAGAAATTTATAAGAGATTGAATATTCCATGGCTTCCAAATGAGTTGCAAACCATAGCAGGAAATAAAACCTTTGATTCAGAAAAGGAGAATTTACAGAGAAGTGTAAAACAATATAAGTATCAAGTTGAATACATGCAGGAGATGAATCATGGCTTGGTCATGGAAAATAGAATACTCAGAGAGGATTTGGATGATGTGAATAACCACTATCATGAGTTGATTGCAGTTTCAAGAGAGGCATTGAAAAGGAAGAGGAATACAGAAGGTCAATTTACAATGTTGAAGCAAACCATCCAGGATCTGCAGCAGCAAAATGAAGAACTAACTAGAAAGATTGTAGATATGGAAGTAGATCAACTGAAAGCAAGAAGAAAATCCCAAGCCCTGGAAGGGATAGCCTTGTTAGCTGAAGCAGCTAAAGATATGTAGAGTTTGTTAAGATAATCAATTATTAGTTAGGGTTGAAAGTTACTTTATTTTTGTAAATATTATTTAGATGAAACTATTCGATGAGTAGGCTAAAAAGCAGTTAGGGTTTAGTTCCTTAACCAATTTTTGGAGGATAGTATTAATGTAAGTCACAAAGAGGACAGATGGTTCGATTTTTTGGCTGGCAAGAGGAGGTCTTCAGACTTGTTCATAAGCTAAGTAAATGACTCTTATGTGTATTTGAAAGACTGATTATGAAATATATGCTCCATTTAGCCTTCAGTTTGTTCTCTGGCTTCATTTATAACCTGTTTTAGTTACTCAGTTGGTAATTTCGTTGCTGGTTTAAAGTTTTTATACTTGGAGTGCTTGCCATCTGTGGATGAACCTCAGTGTTGTTTTCTATTGGATTATGGTTATTATGTTGTGCATCTCAGCCTTTCTATGCTTATGATTTAGTGTTTATTTGGATTTATGAATGTATTTCCTCTTGTCATCAAACTTCTCAACCAAAAAACCTTAAAAAAAAACCTAAAAGCCCTATTTTGTTTTATTGAAATTATTGAGATTGTGTTGGCTTGTTCTCTTGTAGTCTAGGAACAATTTCTGGCATAAACACAACACAAGACCAGTATTGATGCAACATAAGACTACAATACTAGCATCCCACCTCAACACATGAGGGTATAGAAGGGACTTTATGCAACACAAATCCCGACTTGATACAAACCACAAGTTCGAAGAATGACTCATGATGTTGTACAATCAATCATTTATACCAGTGATTAACCAAACATAAGTGATTAATATCAACACAACATATGGAGATCATTCATACATTTCATATGAATTAAACATAATTAAATAGAAATAACATAGTGTAGTACATCTGCTTAGATAGAACAGTTCACGTGGTGATTGTATTTGCAACTGCAACATTCCTTCCCAATGACAAGTGCTCTATACAAAATACTATTGATGTTGAGAGGCCACGCCCGAGTAGGGAAACATATCCACTTGGGTGAAAAAGCAACATAAACCTTTCTCAAAGATTTCTCAATATGGCCTGAGCACTAATCTCACTACTATTGTTGGACTTATGTGGCAATCAGAGGTCAAGTTCTGGCATATTAACTTTCACAACACATAATGTCTCATGTTATTTGCCATGGACATTTTTTTTTTGACAGAAAAGGTTATATTATATTAATATGGTGGTATAACCACAAGGACCAGACCAAAATACAGTACGCCCTTATGATAGCGGCAATTAGAGTTCTGCTTCTCTTTTTTCACCCTTGAGGAAGCAGCAATATGAAATCCATATGTCATTGTAACACACACTAGCATATACAAGAATTTTAAATACCGATTTCATACATAACATCCTAACTATGCAAATTCTATCAAAGATTCAAGGGTCGGTATTCAATGTATCCAAATCCCACAAAACTAGAAATTATGAGTCCGATACCAAGCTAAACAGAGCCAACAACAAAACAAAAATAAAATCCCCTTCCAGAATCAATTTATGTTCTCAAAGGGACGAGTCAATAGACCTGGCTTGGAAGTAGCTTCCAACTTGTCTAGTTGCAGGGCTAGCTTGTAAACTTTAATCTCTAACGCATCAATCAACCCAATAACAGCGTTCTCAGACCTTTTCATTGCTTGTTTGATTTTCCCCTTCAGATACACAAAATATTTATCCACATTTTCAAGGCGATGGCCATCCTCTGTATCAATCGCCTCAACCTGAATCCACAACAACTCAAATACCCCTTTGAGCTCTCTAATATCTGCATCGGCATCGAAGGCAGGGAAGGATGAGCCAGTGGACTCTGAAGAGGCCTCCATGATGCACACCAAGAATTGATTCCTCTCAACGCGACTACAAATCAGCTTCAACACTTCCACAATATCACCGCTATAGTCGATCATCCAAATTATGTTTCCTATTCCCCTATCCTTCAACATTTTTATGTCCTTATGAAACATGACCGAAATGATCACGACATTTAAATCCTATGTGTGAGCCATTAGGCCTTGCACCACCTTAACTCTTTTGTGCAGCTTCGATGAGACATTCCATGCAGCTCATATAGACTGAATAGCATCCTTCGTATAGATTTTATGCCTCTTCCCAATCTTCAGCATGTGCCCACGTGCCAAACAGGATCCACCTGCCTCGACAGCATCTAGACGCGCATGAAAACCATGGAAAGAGAGGAGCTTAAGGGCACGGGCCCATGTGGACAACCCCTTTCACCAAACCCTGGTCTTATGGGGGAGCACAAAAGCATATAAGACCATTTATTAATAAGGACACAGGGCTTAGCAAGAATCCCACATTCACAGCCAAATCAGCTTCCTTATTGTGAAGCCTTAGAACATGGAAGAAGTCAATTTTAAGTAAGGATAGGACCTGAGTCTTGATTTTTTTTTCACGAAATCGGTTATTGCTTCTTTTTTTTTGAAAAATAATAATGATGGGATTTAACCCAATTACAATAGTTTAGAAAAATACAATTCTTGATCTTCACAGCTTCTCAATTCAAGATTAGGGACTAAGATGCATAACACTTGGTAAATCATTCAAAGATAGCATTCCTTGAGGAAGCATGCATCCCTGGTTTTCTTTTAGATCAACCGACTTGTTCAAATCACGAAGAATGTGAAAGGAAGAGACTGACAAACACTCAATTAAGATGAAATGTAACATGTGCATAGTCGCAATTAGACTAGGATGAAAGAACTTAGCTGCAGAATTTAAGACTTTAATAATGAGTTCAGAACCTCCAAAAATTTGAAGATTGGAATGACCAACTTCAGAGGCGATTTGGAAGGCTTTTAGAAGAGCATATAATTCTGCTTGGTTGTTAGAGAGTTGTCCCAATCCCCAACTGAAGCTGGTTTGAATCCGTCCTCCTGGAAGGAAAATTAATCCACTTGCTCCAACGTTTCCCGGGTTTCCTTTTGAAGCGCCATCAAAGAAAATTGAAACTTTATTCTTATTTTTCCACCAATCCGAGAAGTTTGCTTCTGAACTTCGAATTTTCCAAAGACAATTAAGCATAGGTCTTCTAAAATTCAGTTGAGTTCTTTCAATCTGAGGTAGTCCAATCCACTTGTTTTCAACACTAAGGTTAATAAGATCTAGGTGCTTTCCCACTACTTCCAAGAGCATTGGATTTGCATTAGAAGCTACAAGTTCAGGATTTTTGGATTTACTATTGAATATTGATTCATTTCTAGCTATCCATACTTTCCACCAAAAGAATTTTTGGGATGGCTTGCCAACTTTTCCTCCAGTCACGGCTTGAAGAATAAATTCAGGGATACCGGTTCTGCCAATTTGCAAAGAGATTTACAGGATCTTCATTTAAAGGAATACAGACTGGTAAGCCCAGTAAAAGAAATGCCCAGGGTTTTTTGAGTGTATCCATAGTTAACAAAAATATGAGCAGAAGATTATGTTGCTTGCTTACAGAAGCAACATTGAAAAGGGCCGAAGAAGCCTCTTTTTATCAATTTCTCCCCAGTTAAGGCTCCCTGGTGCATCAGAATCCAAGTAAAAAAATTTACTTTCGGCAAGCTAGGGGATTGCTAGACATGTTTCCAGAACTTGGAATTATGAGCTGGAGGAGGAAAATTGAGAAGACCCTTGTATTCAAATGCCGCCGAGTAGCTTCCTGTAGGTCCCCAACCCCACACATCTCTACAGGAAGAGTGTATGGGGGCATTTCCAGACAGAAGATTAATCAATAAATGTAATTGACCGTGCAAAGAAGAGTCCCTATGATTTGGCAATGCTGGAAATTTCCACTTCGGCCAATTACCATTACGATCCCAGGAGGAGATATCAGCCAGACGCGATATGTGCTTATTTACCAGCCAAAGTTTTATTTTGTCGATTGCATGGACAGAGAATAGAGGAGGATTACCATTCATTCTGTCTTCCCACAAAAAATTATTGTTTCCATTTCCTAGTATCTTGAATAATTGCTTAGTAAAGAATGTTATACCTTTTATGCAGAGATTCCTTATTGAGGTTCCTTTAGAAATATTAGTCAACTATAAATTTCGAAGAGTTCCTCCATTCAGATATTTTTCCAAAAAAATTGACTTACAGGATGACTTAGATTGGAGAAAAGTAGCCACAACAGTTTTCCACCCATGGAAAGATTTACCAGCCCATGATCTTTAACTTGCAGCCCTCCTTTGGAAATAGGACGCTTGACAGTATCCCAATTGACCAAATGCAATCTTCCTTGATTTCCTTTGCCTCCTTGCCAGAGAAAGTCTCTTATCAATTTGGATATTTGATCCAAGATCGATTTAGGGGCCAGTAGAAGAGAAGACTGGTAAATCAGAAGAGCTAAAAGAGTGGATTTGATTAAGACTAGTTTACCTGTCGTAGTAAGCCAATAACCACCCCAGAAGACAATCTTGGCTTTTAACTTAATAACAATTTCCATCCAATGAGAAGGTTTGCTTTGACCTAGCGATAGTGGAAGGCCCAAATAATTGACGTTATCCCAATTGGCAAAGCCCTCAAAACCAAGGAGTTGAGAAATATTTGTAATAGTTTCTGGAGTTGCATTCCATCCATATACAACACTCTTCTGGTTGTTGATTAGGGCACCTGAGACAATACAAAAATCCTGCATAATTTCTTTGAAAATTCTTTCCAATCTCATTGAAGCCCCTCCAAGGAGCAATGTGTCATCAACAAAGAGAGCATGATTAATAAAATCCATAGCACTAATGGATTTGATTCCTGAAATTGTTCCAACATTTTTTTCCACAATTATCTTTCTACTCAGAGAATTAGCCATTAGGATGTAAAGAAACGGTGAGAGGGGGCAGCCCTGCTGAAGACCTCGTGAAGCTTGAAAGAAATGAGCAGGTCTGCCATTCACTAAAGGAGCTATCTAGGGCTTATTAGTACTAGCTTTAATCAGATTAATAAAAGCATAACTAAAATCAAAAGAATTAAGAATTTGATATAGGAAAGAGAGCTTGACCCTATCAAAGGCATTCGCCACGTCTAGATTTATAAGCATGCCCTTATCTTTTCTATTGAAGATGGAATGCATGGCTTCCTGAACCTGTATCACATTATCCAGGATATGAATACCTTTAACAAATCCACCTTGTGATGGAGAGATCAATTTTCCAAGGAGGGGTTTAAGTCGATTAGCTAAGAGCTTGGCTAAGATTTTGTAAGATGCATTACACAAAGAAATTGGGTCGAGTCTACAACTCCCTCTTTTGTAAATAATTTCTTAAAATGAGCTTTAGCTTCTTGCTTGAGATGAGTGATACCCTTGAAGGATTCACCAGACACATAATTTATTTCTAAAATATGGTTATGAGACAGTCTTGCTCTATACTTCTTATGAAAAAATGAGGTGTTTTTATCACCGGCAATCAGCCATAAATTCTGGGATTTCAAACGCCAATATTCCTCTTCCTTTCTAAAGGCTTTGTATGCATTAAGTTGGGATTCTTTTTCTTCAACTAGAATGGCAGGAGAGATCTCTGCATCCTCCATTATCATTTGAATCTCATCAAGACAAGTCACGACCAAAATTCTATCTCTAATAGGGGGATGGGGAGATGGTTTTATCCACTCCTTCAATGCAGATTTGGTTTGTTTCAGTTTCATTTCCCACATGAAATTAGGAGAACCAGATACTATAATTTTCTAGGCATTACTAACCGTATCCAAGAAACCTTCTTTGTCAACCCACAAAGGCCTGAACTTGAAAGGAATGGGACCAAGATCTTCATCATCTATAAATTGCAGTAAGATAGGTTTATGGTCCGAGGATAATTTTGGGAAATATGTTGGAGGAAAGAATTTTATTTTCCATGAGAAAAGAGCTCTGAAGAAGAAATCTATCCAATCTGGCCGAGATATTGGCTGAACCTATATGGTTATTACTCCAAGTGTAACGTCCTTTTTTTGGCTTAAAATTGATCAAATCCCACGATGAGATGATTCGTCCATTGTTCTGAGCATAGGATCTCTCCCACAATTTCCACTGTTTTTTTCTTTTGGGGCCAATGTGATGTTTAAATCACCGTCTACAATAATGTTAGATGGATTTCTTGCTGCTAAAAAAACATCCAAGGAATTCCAGTAGTCTCTCTTCTCCTGGAAAGTCACAGGAACATAAATATTGAAAAGAGAGAGAGTTATCTTACTTGAGAAATGCCTAAGTTCGGTGAAAATCCAATGCTAAGAAACAAAGGAATTTTCCAATGAAAAAAGGTCTTTAGACCAAAGCGTTGCAAGCCCACCAGATGAGCCACGAGCACTCACAGCCTGTCCTACATTCTTTTTCCAAAATTGATTGTTGATGGTAAGAAGGATGCTTACTTCAATTTTTGTCTCTTGGAGTAGAAGAACATCAGGGAGAGCCATAGTTATGAGATATTTCACAGCTTCTACTTTGAAGAATTCCCCAGCCCCATGCAATTCCAAGAGACTAAATTCATTATTTACTTATGGAAGGAGGAGGACCTACTTTGGGAGGCCTGGTCCGAGTATTTCTGTTGATTGACATCTCTAAAGTTGCTTGACTTCCTTGCATCTTGAGACGTTCATCTTCTCCCCCCCCCCCCCGAAGAGTCTTTTGTGATTTACGACCTTTTTTAGTGGACTTCTCGAGAGGGTCTTCATCTGAACCAGAGTTTTCCAAGATTTTAATTTATTTTGCCATCCCTGCATAGGTAGGAGGACTACCATCCATAGGAATATCGATAGCAGATTCGGCTTGACCTTGAACTACTTGCATATACAATTGAGGAAGCTCGCCCTATTCAAGCACTGAAATAACTTGATCACTTGCAACTTGAAAAACAGGTTGTAGGGATTCTACCTCTACAAGTACTGGGGTGACCTTATCTTCTGCGATACTTAATACTTCAAAATTATTTTGAGATGAAATTACCTTCAAGGATGACCCATTATCCTTTTGATTCTGTCCAGGGGGGTTGCTACTCGAACCCTTTTCTCCTTTTGGTACCTTGGCTTTAGTTCCTTGCTTCACCAAGCTAGATTTTTGGACTAGAGTCCATTGAGCTCCCTTCTCTTGAACAGTTTCTTCTTCAAGCTTTTTTTTACAAGTTCTGCCAAAATGCCCATAACCATGACAAAATCTGTACTTAAATGGCAATTGTTCATAATCTAATTCTTGAACATGTTCCCACCCTGCCACCTTCAAGGTAATTGCTTCAGGAATCCCTACCTCTAAGTCTACCTCAATACAGATTCGAGCACAGGTGTATTGATCTCTTGTATCAGCCCAGTCAATATATTTCCCAAGAGCGTTCCCTATGGCTTTGAGAGAGTCTGAATTCCAACAATGGAGAGGAAGATGCAGCAACCTAAACCAAACAAGCACAGCAGAAGGGACATTTTGATTAGGATCAAAGTCCGGATTCCACATGTTTAGGTAAAGCCCCTGAGGACCCATGAAATAAGGTTTGTTTCAAAAGATTAGGTCTCTATCCGCTGCATTTTCAAAAATAAATACAAACTAACCCTTGCCTAATAACTTGTTGCTAATGTCTTCAATGATCAAAGGTTTCCAGTTCCTTTGGACACATCCTTCAATAGCTTTTGGAGATGGCCAGAAGGCCAGTAAACTAACCAATGAGTCCCCTGTCAACTAAATTAAGAGCTGATATACATGTTTGATCAACAGGAAGATCAATCGAAGGGATGTTATACAGATTTTTTACGAAGGATTGCTGAATCTGAGTGAGCTTCCTTTTGATGCCTGAAGCAATGAGTCTTCTAAAGGCAGTGAGATCAAAGGAAGGAGAGATTTCCTCCATGACCTCAGAGATCTGATCAAGATCCACTCACCAAGAAATCTTAATAGGGCCCAGAATCTCAGTTAAGAAAGAAAGAGACCACGATCCTCCCAAAGCATAGCACTATCTCACTCTGAGGAGAGCATAGACCTTAAGAGCCTTCCATCGACTGTAGAGCCTTCAAAACACTTATATCCCACCTATCAAAAGCTTTGAACCAGCCGCACTAAAGAACCAAACCAGGCTGGCACAATGCTAAGATCCAGAGTAGAACCCACCGAAGCCAACTCAAACCATCGAGGCCTCCAAACTGAACCACCTCAGAAGACATAGACAACCTCCTTCAGCAACGCAAGCCAAAACACCATCAGATCCTAAATTCCTCCTTCAGCAAATTCCTCCTTAAGAAAAAACCGAGCCAAAACTTCAGAACCAAAGTCTTGAAAATTTTAAAAATTTTCTTGGAGCCCGAATTCAAAAAAACCTATCAACCAATTTTTTAACACCTTGATTTTTTTGATCAGGTGTCAAAGATGCAATTGATTGGGGAGAGTGTTCTTGTTCATGGCTTGAATAACTATTCTTGAGTCTCCCAATGCTATAAGCTCAATGATTCCTTGATTCTTGGCAATCAAAAGGCCTTGCCATAGGGCTAGCGCCTTGGCAATATTGTTAGTTTTTGTGTCGAGCCCCCAAGAGAAAATAATTTCCTTTTGTCCCTCCGATGTAAAAATAACCCCGCCCCCCTGCCACGCCATGCCATGGACATCTTTTTAATCATTTGATCAACAGGCTAATTGGTTTGACTTGTAAATAGAATACATAATCCAACACTCTACAAATTGCAATGAATATAACTCAGCTCACAAAGCTCAAATCTATTAATAAAACCTACCCTTTTTCATCAGTAGTGCTCGACTATTCAATAACGAAACTTCGTCCCTTAACCCATATAACACAATGTTTAGTAATTACAAATAAATATATCTTTAGTTCTCATAAAAAAATAGAGCTTTGTTCTCAATATCTAACAAAGAGTTCTTCGTCGAGAATTACGTCTCTGTGGCTTGACTTTTCAAGCCATATACCAAGGTCTTGCAACTTACAAAACAAGTTCCTAAACCTAGCATTTGCACCGGGAGGTGCAAAGGAACACCGAGAGGGTAAAAATATTGAAAGTGGAAACTAAGGTTAAGATAATAATAATTTGTTTAATTTTAATATTAACAAAAATATATTTCATGCAAAGAAGATTATATTGCAAAAGATAAAAATGCATTTACTAATAAGAATAAAGATTACTGAAAAAAAGTTAGCATATAGCTAATGTAGCTTTTCATAAGATAGGTATTACAATTGATGTATGGAATATTTTGAATTTAGCAGTAAGTGTTATATCATTGTCTTGTGAAAGGGAAACAATCCTTTCCCTTTGACTGATTTCCATGTCTTTTTTTAATCTTCTCTTGATGACATATTTGTAGGTGTACTTGAATTTGAGTGAGAACACTTCTCTCATTTCTTTAAAAATTAATAATAACTCTTATTTGATTATTTTAAATGTTATTTTATGATTTTCCTTAGGAAATTAATTTTAAACCTCAAAATTCATCCAATGATTTACAGAGGATATCCAAAACATGTTTATTAGTTCTTGTTGGTGATACTTTTAGTTTTATGTGTATTGCTCAACCATTTGTGCAACCATAGGATATCAAAAGCATGTTTATCACTTCTTGTTGGTGATACTTTTAGCTTTATGTATTGCTCAACCATTTGTGCAACCATCTTTGAAGACACTCATCCATTACATAGTTGGTTTCCTCTTTTTTGTTTTCCTTTTTGTATCTACAATGATCTATCCAAGTTGTGTGTATTTGGTTCATGTGGTTTCTTGATATTCCCTCACTACAAAAGGTGGGCACAAATGTTCGACTCTGGCATTTCCTTTACTGTGTTACCATATGTTTTAGTGGGCAATGATCAATTGTTGAAATTGTTGTAATGGGAAAATTGTGGACTTTGTGTAATAGGTTGGGAATGGAATGATTGTTTTTGGTCTCTTTTAAGGGTTTTGGTCATCTAGTGTAAATTATAAAGGGATTTTTATCCTAGCCCCTATTTTGGATAATAGGCACAACACATGTTTTGGCCGAGACAATTTTGCATCATCTTGTGTCCTAAACTCGCTAGTAGACAACTTGCATTCAATGTAGAAATTGCATTGTTGTCAACTTGTGATTGGTGATGTTCATGGTATGTTTGCCTCCTAATTTTGTTGTATTGCTTGAGATCTATATCATGTTTATCATGGAGAGATTTGTTTTCTTCAATTCCCTTAACATTAGTACCATACCCAATCTCTATAAGGTGAGGATCCAATATGTTATTCATTTGCATCCTTCAATTTATCTAAAGTCACAATACCCCGAAACATAGTATTAGCAATGTTTTACATTGTATCTACTACCTTAACCTTGTAAAGAACTAAAGTTGATTCCTTGATACCATTCACACAATCATAGGTTGCAAGCACTATGATGACACACTCTGCAAGTAGAATCTAGTTTTCAATGTCCATGTATGATAAATCAATACCATTAGATCTTATTAGTGAGCCTAGGTACTTCACCTGGAAATATGTGGGGATTTTTTATGTCTTCAATTATCTAGGAAGTATGTAGCCCACCTTTGAGTTGCAAGTGTTCCAACGATCACAAGATTCTATGGTAGATTTCGACATAACTTGAATAAGGCCTTTGAAGAACAACATGATTGGAAATAAGATCTAGTGTTAATTTATTGAGCATGCCCATTTCTCCCTTTCGATAAGTAAATGGCTAGTTTAGAGATAGTAACAACATTCTGTAGTAATATCAACAACAAAAATGGTGTGAAAGGCCCCTTTATGTATATTGAATGAATTAAACGAATGCTTATAGTGTAATGGCATTGTGTCAAAATAGTGTAGTATGAGACTAAACAAGAAATAAAGCATCGACATTGTGAGTAATGATGCAACTTTGTAATTATTGGCTAATCTAATAATCCATTTGGTGTATGAGTAATCATACAACTATTTAATGTGTTTTACTTCACAAGAATTTTGTGTTTGTTTAGAAACTTTATACAATTTACTCATACAACTCTTTTAATGTGATTTAATTCACACGAATCTTGTGTTTGTTTAGAAACTTTATGCAATTGCATTGGTGCCAAGGTATAAGAAGTCACCCAATCTAAATTCCGAAGCAAACTTTTTTATCACCATTCATGTTTTGGCTAGTGGTTATATCATCTATGGCCAAGACAATTTTTCATCATCTTTTAAAATGGATATGACTTAATTGTTTGGTATCCAAATTGAAAGCATTGTTGCTTATAACCTCAAAAATGACAAGGTTTATATTTTTAACTCTGTCTTTTACATTTGAAAAAAAGTATTCAAAGTGCCATGAACCTAATTGAATCCATTGCAGGAATTGTTTTGTCCCCAACTTGGAATTGGTTATGTTCATGGTAGTTTTGTTATAATAAAACTTTTTAATAATGTTTTGAGCTTTCTCGTAGACAACTAACATTTGTTGTGCAAACTACTTTGCTTGAGCTCTATCTTATGTTGCTCAAGGAAAGATTTATATTTTTGAAATCCATTAACATTAATATCATACCACAATTGCAATTGTCTTTAACTTACTATGCATAGAGATTAACATTGAGTTGAAATGTGAATTGGATGTGTACATTGGATTGAAATGAGAATTGCATGTTTGAGAACTTGCAAACTACAGTTCCATTAAGTTAGCAATTTTTGAAAAAAGGAAATAAGATCTAGCAATAAATTAGTAAGTATACTTACATATAGAACTTGAATACATGCTAATTAAGGCTTATCCTAAGAAGAAGAAAACTTGACACACAAAAATATGTCATTGTAACAAAATCAAATCCACTTTGTTAGGCTAAACATATTAAGGGGTGACTAAATTCATTGCATATGTATGTTGAGTTTTTTGTATTGAAGGGGTGAGTAAATTCATTGCCTAAGCATGTTGAGTTTCTTGTATTTGCTTCATCCTAGTATGTTGACTTTCCTACTACATTTGTTTGATCCATTGTTAGATGACATTTTTTCAATTCTTATAAAATATTTCTTCAAACAGATCAAAATGTTAGATGACATTTTCTCAATTCTTATAAGATATTTCTTCTTTCTCTTCTTATAAGAGCTTTGCTCTCTTCTTACCAAAGATATTTCTAATTTCTCTTATGAGTCCATTTATCTCTTCTTACAAAATATGCCTTCTATATTATAAGACCTTTCTTATTACCTTCTCCTTTCTCTTATAAGTCCTTTTCTCTCTTCTTACAAGATATTTCTTCTTTCTCTTATTATGTCCTCAACAAGGGGATATATATGAATTGCTCACGAGGATTATTTGAACAAATTTGTACTAATTTTAAAAAAAATATAGAGGTTAGACTAAGGTTGTGTATTGTTTCTTTATTTTTTTTATTTTTTTTTAGTTTCTTAAATTTCTATTTTTTAAGCTTATTATTGGTCTAGTTCACATGACGTTGCCTTGGCTTTCTGTGCCCCAAGACCCGGCGGCGTCGCTGATATGAGCAATGTTATAATGCTCCTAGTAAACAATACCTCCAGTAATATTTGAGATTTCGAGATCCCTCCTTTAATATTCAGGTATGCATTGATGGGCTCCAGTACTGCAAATGGATCCAATGCATCCTGCTCAACTGCTGCACATTGACCCTACAATGCTTTTGCCATTCCGAAGTGGTATAGGTTGCTGCCATGCCTAAAGCATTTTACACATTGATCTGGGTTTATGGGTTTCAAAGCATTTTGTAGATTAATCTGGTTTTATGGATTTCATCCACCCTGTACTCAGGCTTGGGTTATGCTTGTCTACCCTCCTAGCATTTATTTGACTGGAGTTCGTTCAATTTCCAGAAGAGGAAGGTATAATTGGAGATTTTGAGGCTGGATATAAGACTTCCTTTACATATACGTATGCCTTTTAATGCAGGGTCTACCAAGTATTAAATTGACTTGAATACTACCCCTACCCCTGTCTATAATTTCGTGTGAAGATATTAACTGGCACTCATGCATGAGACCTGGATTTCTCGGTACCTTAAATGTCGCCACAGTCTGCGTTCTTATTGATGTTGCTTGTCACATAAGCATTGTTTGGTTCTTTCGATATATACACAATCTCATTCTAAATGAAAATATTTATTTATCCACAGGGTACTTATCCACGGGGCAAGGTTTGAGAATAACTTATTAATTTATTTGTGTATACTTTTTGTTTGAGTTTCTAGTTTTTAGTGATCTCATCTTTTTTTAGTTTTAAAAATGTGAATGTCTTTTATTTATTTAATGTATGTTGTCTCTTATTTTATTGTGGCCTCTAATGATTTTTCTTAATCTTTATATATATGTGTGTGTGTTTACAAATTTATGGGATGTTGTAATTCAAATGTTACATTTAATCATAAGATTATAATAATTTACGTTTAGATATGAAGAATATTGTAATCTAAATGATGCAATTTAGTATTAAATATTTTGATAATATTGTATAAATATAGCTAAGAGGGCATGCATTCTTTGATAATTTTGTATCTATGAATATGAATATGTGCAAGGTAATACTGTGGATTTTGTTAGTCATATCCATAATACCCATGGAACTTTTCATTTCCATTGTTGATGTTTTGAATTTCTCTAAGATCATCCTTGCATTGGCCTTCAAATGTTCTGTAGTTATCAAATATCAGAGAAGACTTGCTTCGTAATTACTACACTTTAATATGCATAATTGGCCCACAAGATATTTTATTATTTTCTTTCCTCAACTTCCAAATATGTATCATATTTTTGCTCAGCTTTCAAATATGCAACATATTTTCTGCTTAATGTATAGAATTAAGAAGCAAGAGCATGGCTCAAAATTTCACTTTTCCAACTAAGGTCAGCTTAAAATTTCAAATTATTAAGAAACAAGGACATTTTCATTTCATGGATCTTGGTATAGTAGAGTAGTTATCAATCTACCATTCCTTAAAATTTATATTAAACTCGATATTTCTTCATTGTCGAACTGTCATTCAAGCTGTCTCAATACACAATCCAACCCAATCGAGTCTTAAAGGATGCATAATTGGTAAGACACCAAGAAAGGGAGTGTGTCATGCACTGGCCATGTGTTCTTAGCAGTTTTGTATCTTGGTAGTTGGCTCTCAATGTGCAACCTTCAATGATTTCTTCTACATTATCTAGGCTCTTGACCATGTTATGTATGAAGGGCGGTTTGTCAAGATCAATCTTGATAACACTTATGATGGTATTTATCTATTTAATTATTATTCTAAATGCAAAATTTGCTTCCAAGAGCACATACATATTTGGAAAAGAAAATGTGTGAATTATACTCGTTCTTGGGGACTCTGTTGGCACTATCGCTACAATCTATGTAATTTCTAGTTTCCATATACATAAAACCAGACTGAAACACATTTCTTGGGTCCTCAATTTATTTGAACTTGAAATGACCCAATATATACCTAGTGATGCAGATAGATGGTGGAAATTATATCTTTATATCAATAAACTGGGCTTTAATTACAGGAGCAGATTCATTCATTTTGTAGATGGGACAAAATTTTATGTTTTGGTGGTGGGCATACGAGGCTTGGTGTGGAGGTGGTGTATGCATATAATTGAATTGCGGGATCAAGAAGATAGAACAGGTCCTTTTTGTCTCTCCTTGATCTCTGAGACATTGAAGGTCTTTTGACGTTGAAAAACTTGTGCAAGTGCCAACCAATGCACAATATTTACAGATCTTGAGGGATTTTGTGGTTCAAAATCTTGTGACATGGTTTGAGGAAAAACAAGCCCGTGAAGCCGAATAGATACCAAATCTGAAATACTCCAGTCAAAATCATCATTGCCCTAGCTATTATAGAGGTTGCTTCCTTTGGACTGGCATGATGGCAAGGGCTTACTACAGGGCCTGAGAAATTCTTGTTCGTAGGACTTGAAATGGTGAACAACAACTTCAACAAAATCATTTGGGAAGAAGGCTCTTAGAACTGTTCAAGAACTTTCTCCGGTGAATCAACAATATGCATTTTTTTTCTTTTTTTGGCTATTGTTTTTTAGGGCATGGCCCAATAAGATTTTCAAAATTTATGATTTCAAAAATAACAACATGTTTTCAAATTTTATTAGAACTTTTATTATGGACCAAAAGGAATTCAAATATTCTGTACAGGATAGATTAACAAGGGACTAAAATAGTTTTCAAATTTGATTAGAACTTTGATTCAAATATTCTGTACAGGATAGATTAACAAGGGACTAAAATAGTTTTCAAATTTTATTAGAACTTTGATTCAAATATTCTGTACGGCATAGATTAACAAGGGACTAAAATACAAATATTTTAGTCCATGCCGCTAATTTTGATAATAAAATTATTAAATAAAAGATTGAAGGGTGAAGTTAAAGACAATATGAGTATTCCTCTCTAATAATTCTCTAAAAATGCTCTTCGGTGCAGTAGTGACAGAACATAGATTAATTATGTATGTACGTAGATAAACAAATTTATTTTTCATTCTCATGGTTGTACATAGATATATATAAGCAGTGAGAGCCTTGCTACTATACACGTATGTACATCACAAAACATGAAGCAATGAAAGCCCTACTACTATACAAACTCTGCATAGATAGATAGATGAATAAAACCTAAAGCAATTAAAGCCCTTGAATTTGTATTTGGTTTTTATCTTGTGGGTTATAGGATTCAGAGACAGGATCGCTTAGTCAATAAGTGATCATTTTTGTGTTTCAAAAACAGAAGGTATTCATTTGATGTTTTGGATAATGGTCAATTCATCTTTTCCCAGGCGTTGCTCTAGTATGCTCGGGGGTGTCTAAGCTGTTGTACCATGTATATATATCAAGGATACTAAGCATAAACACAGTGGAATTAATGTTGTTTTCTTCATAGAGTT
Organism: Pseudotsuga menziesii; assembly: GCA_001517045.1. Classification (NCBI taxonomy): domain Eukaryota; kingdom Viridiplantae; phylum Streptophyta; class Pinopsida; order Pinales; family Pinaceae; genus Pseudotsuga; species Pseudotsuga menziesii. The sequence goes on along the minus strand of LPNX010468182.1, from coordinate 604,941 downwards.
GGAGCTCTTATGCCGCGATTTTTATGTTAAACGTTTTGCAGGATTGAATCGTCTTGGGTGAGAATAAAGCCATGGAGAGTGCAATGATCGGCCTGAGCCTAAAAAGCATGTACGTTCGGTCCATCCAACGGACCAACAGCAAAGTCAACCATTGAATTCGTTGTTGGCCTGTTGGATGGACCGAATGTACATGTTTGTTAAGGATGGCCCAATGATCGGAGCCGCAAGCAAAGCGAATTCTACAGCACATAAGTGGGTTAAATTGATGAAGATGACATTCGCTTGTTTATGTTCATTTTCTTGATCTTTGCCTTGCTAGAAACTATATTATAATGTTAAAAGAAATTTTTTTGAAGACGTAACTAGAACAGATCGTTACTTCTCATATGCTTGTTTTCTCTTCAAATGTTATTACTTTACCTAAAAAAACAATATGTTGACCATTATCCAGACCATTACTCTATTTTATAAAGTAGTAACAACAATAACAATTGTTTTTCATTGAAATTGTCCTAAATAATTTTATATTTTATTTCTAAATTGGATTTAGAATTTTCCCAAATGCTTGTTTAATTATTCAATATACTTTCTTTTAAAATCGTTACATAGAATCTAACTTTGAATTTAACTTGAAAATTATGGCTTCACCTAAAATTGTTAAACGCTCTTTTTTTTTAATTACAAGGATTGTTCTAATTGTGCATATAGAAGCACTGAGTATATTTCATTGCTTGTTTGCTTTAGATGGGGCATCAACAAGAGACATATGCTTATCCTTTGCAAAAGAAAAAATTGAGATGCAACTCCATCATCCATAATTACACTTAATGCCATATTTTCAAGGTAATGTCTCATGTACATAGCTTAATACTACTTTGCTCTTCGTAATATACTAACTTGGCATGTTCTTAGCTCCATTCATTTCCTTACATGAGCTTACTTGTTGTATCAAGATCAATATTTATAACAATAACAATATTTATTTTGTCATTTTTCTTAGACTAGATTGGTTTTTATAAAATATTGATCCCAACAACAACCATGTATCTGGTTATGTCTATATATAAGTTTTTATTATATCTATTGTACAGTTTTGTATGACTGTGTAAACAGAAGTGAAATACTTCTTAGTTGTTGCAACTTTTTTCCACAAATTATATAATAAATATTTCGAATAATGAAAAAGTTATTTTATGTTCTTCCAATATCTAAAACAAAACAAGTAACAGAGGCCAATGTACCGTATTTGTTGCTATTTGTTGTTCATGAGGCAAGCCCAGCCACGAGAGTGACAGTAAGGCAGGTTATCCAATGCCTTTCCGTTGAAAGCATGAACGGATGAGAGATTGCCAGCCTTAGCCTACAAGTTTTATTGGCGAAGTCTTTCTTGTAAGTTTTAGCTATGTTGTTTCTTCTCTATATAGTATAGAAATGAATGTTAATCAATAAAATAATTGAATGTTTATTAATAAAATAATTTATTTTATCAAGCATAGAGAAAAATAAATGTTAACAAAATCCAGATAAAAAAATATTGAAATCTTTTTGCCACTGAAGTTGACAAAATACAAATAAATAAATATTGAAATCTTTTTGCCATTGAAGTTGACAAAATACAGATAAATAAATTTTGAAATCTTTATGCCACTAAAGTGATTGGTTGAAAACAAATCCTTATTATTGCAAAATTGCTAGTACAACTCTATATGGCAATGTCGGGACATTGCCACCACGTGGCTCTTGTATGAAAGTATTTAACCAATATTGCAATGACATAGATACAATTCCCTATTCAGATTTGAGTTAATATAATTTTGAATATTAAAAATAGTACTTTTATTTTAATATTGAATATTCCTATTTTTAAATATAAAATAGTAATATGTTATAAATGTTCGCCATTATTTATAAATACAATTTCGTATTCAAATTTGAGTTAATATAAATTTAAATATTAAAAATAGTACTTTTTAATTTTGAATATGGAATATTCCCATTTTTAAATATAAAATAGTGATATGTTCTCAATGTTAGACATATTTTTTTATTAAATATTTTTATAACTAAATAATTTATTTATTTTAAATATAAAATAGTAAGATGTTTTAAATGTTAATGTTGTCAAACATGTTTTATTTATTTTTATTAAATATTTTTATAGTTAAACAACTTTATTTATTTATTTTTCAACTATAAAATAGTAAGATGTTCTAAATATTGATGTTGTCAAACATGTTTGAGAAGATATACTAGAGGATGTTTTCAATGTGGCAACACAAAATTAAAAAATAAGTATTTAAATTAAAATTAAAATATATATATATATTAATTTTAAAAATGTGACTGTGTGACTTTATAGCCTATTTATAGTTGTGGCCATTGCTGTTATTTTTTAAGACTGTGTTGATATGGTTTTATTAGTTAGCTTTTAAAATAAATAAATAAACAAACAAGGCAACCAAAGAATCTACGTGTGTTGTTTTTCGGTTTTTTGAATCCTTGAAATACCATTTTCAATCCTATATCAATAAATTTGATCCCCGAGATTTGGATTTAAGCTAGTCTAATCCCAGAAATTCCACTAATATAAACTCATATTTAAATTATTGTAATTTTTTGTATATTAAAAAGTACTATTCAAGAGCTGACACAGCAGAATGAGGAGCTGACAAAAAGAATGGAAGATTTGGAAGCAGATCACCAGAAATCCAGAAGGAAGACCCAGGCTTTAGAAGGAAGTGCTCTTTTAGCAGAGGCAACAAAAGACTTGTTAAAGTACTTTAAGACAAGCAGTTATTAGTTAGTTTTTTAAAGTTATTTCATTTTTGTATAATGATGGTTTTATGGAACAATTCGATAGATGACCTAAAGGTAGTTTGTTCAGTTATATAACTGTTTTTGAAATAACAAGATAAATGTAAGTTTGGGAAAGGACCAAGGGTTCGATTTTTGTTGCAAGGGGAGGCTATCAAGCTGTGGTTTATGAGCTAAGTGTAAAAACTCTTATGTGTTTTTGATGACTGAATTATGAAATGTATGCAACTATAAGCCCTATTTAGACTATTGACTGGTTTCATTTCTGATTTGTGTTAATCACTCAGTTGATATACTCATTTCTTGTTTAAGGTTATTATGCATGAAATGCTTGTTGATTGTGGGTGGAATTCAGTGATGTGATTATTGTGTTTGGTTTATAGTTTATATGCTATGCATCTCAGTCCTTCAAAGGTTCATGATTTAGTGTTTGCTTTAGTTTCATGAAGTTTATGCCCTCTTGTCTACAAACTGTACAACCAAAACCCTAGAAAGACCTATTTTACTTAATTGTGTTTATTGAGATTGTGTTGACTTGTTCTTTCATAGTCTGAGAAAAAAAATTTGGCACTAACATCTTTGGTGGCATTGCCGGGGACGAAGCTGAAAGCCTATTTTCCTTGGGATACTCATCATTTCACTGGTTTTGAGAGGTGAACTTAAACCAACAAATTTTAAAAGACTACTTTTCACCGGTATTTCACAGTGGCTACTAAAGGAGTTGGAACAAGAAGTAGACCTAGTTCACCTTTACAACTGGGTGTCTCAGACCCAGAGCAGATATTGAAAACAGCTAGGAAAATCAAAAGGTCTCAGTCATCACCAGCCCTATGTAACCCTGATCAACTAGACATATCATCACCTTTTTTCTGTTTTGAAGGGAGAAGAACAACATTCATCTTGGTTGAAGCCTACAATCCCTATTAGTAATTTTCAAGTTTTTACTGATCCTCAATCTTTCAAGAAAGCAAAGACTTTATCTCCTGGAAAAATCTCTTTATTTCACCTCAAAGTTGGTAAAACTCCTTTTCAGCCAAGTTCTAGTCAAGTCTTTCCATCATCTAAACCAATCAACTTAAAGATGGTAGCCCAAAATCAACCATTAGTTATGATGAACCGAATGGTGGCAGCTAGGTATGCACCTCTAGTTTTGCCTTGGCCCTTAAATGCTCTCCCTGTGGGAGATTACAAAAATACTTACCTAGGTTTAATGGACAAGGTGAGACCACAACTGAGGAGAATTGGGATGCATTTCTCAGCTATGCAAATAATCAGAATATCGAGGCAAAGGATGTGTGGATGAGGATGTTCATACAGAGTCTTGATGAAGAGGTCAGAAAATGGTTCAAAGAGTTACCTGCAAATTCTAGTACTATAATAGAAGAGCTTCAGGATCTTTTCATGAGACAGTGGGGTGATATTAAGGATCACCAATATTACATTACAGAGTTTGGAGCCCTTAGAAGAAAGAGGATGAGACTATAGCTGATTTCTCGAAGAGGTTCAATAAAATGTATGGCAGAATCCCTGCAGAGATTAAACCTTCAGAAACTTTTGCAAAACTCACTTATGCCAATGCTTTTGATCATGAGTTTTCCCTACTCTTGAGAGAAAGAAGACATGTTACTTTACTTAACATGCAGGAGTCAGCATTAGAAGTAGGGTCTAATATATTTAGCTTCTAATAGACTGAAGGGAAACTCATCTCAACAGATATATGACAGGAAGGGTAAGAAAGAGGCAGCTCCAGGGGTTTCAACATCTCATTCTGCAAAGGGTAAGATTGATGAGATGCCAAAGCTAGTGGAAATCTTAACATCCAAACTAAACAAATTGGAATTAGAGAAAAATTCAAATAAACCTATTCAAGAGGGAGACATAAACCCTAATAATCCAAACCAATTTAGAAGATAGTTTGTACCTTGTTTCATTCTAAGAGAAAAAAGAAACAATGATATACAACGAGAAAGGAGGGAAGCTGAGGATCAAAAAGTGCCACCACCACTTCAGAATAATGTAGCTAATGAAGGAGAAATAGAAGAGGAAGAGTTCTTTGAGGATCCAGATCATGATATGAATTATTTTGGAGAACAGTTGACTAAAGGTTTTGTGACTGAAGAAGATTTTTTAAACTCAGAATATTATGATGCCGATGTGTTTGAAATAGAAAATGATTCAGATCTTGAAGTGACTGCTGTAACTACTGATATATCAGATTGATCCAAAGAAAACCTTAAATTTAAGATCAGGGCCAAAACAAGTGGTTCAAAATCCTAAGAAAAAGGTAGTTTTGCCTCCTAAACAGCAGTCTAATCCAGTATTAGAGAAAAAAAATCAGGGTAAACAAAAGAAGATTAGTGAAGTTGAAGAGGTAAATAAAAGTATGCAGAATTTCAATCTTGAAAATGAATTATGCAAAATCAAGATCCCTAAGCCTTTCACTGAGTTGATGAAGAATCCTTCTTACAAAAATTCAGTTTTGAAAATAATTGGTTCAGCAAACAGTGAACTTCCTTCTAACACAGTGAATTTACAAGAGGAAAGTCCTAAAAAATTTATTGGGTTAGCCTTGGCAGAAAAAGCTGAAAATGAGGCAAGTGCATCTCCTCCTTTTTACATCACACTAACCATTCATGAGCAGATGATACATAATTGCCTTTTGGATTCAAGAGCATCTCATAACCTAATGCCAAAAGTTGTCATGGAGGCTTTAGGTTTGAGCATAACAAAACCTTATCATGACTTGTATGCTTTTGATTCACGAGATGTAAAATGTTTAGGAGTGATAAAGGATATGGTGGTTAGTTTAGCTCAGCTACCAATGAAGAGTGTGATTATGGATGTAGTAGTAGCAAACATTACACCTAAGTTTGGATTGCTCCTCTCTAGATCTTGGGCCAAGAAGGTTGGTGGAACTCTTCAGATGGACTTAACATATGCAACCATTCCTGTCTTTGGAGGTGAAAACAGAAGGTTGTATAGAGAGTTACAATTTGCTTATATTGTGACTAATGACAAGAATCCTACAAATCATCCCTTGTATGCTGTTGAAAAGGATTTGGGTACTTGTATGTTGCATTTTAGTGATGATAATGATACCACTGGTTTATTACAAGTTGAAAAAGAAAAATCAGTCAAATGCACTAGGGAACACGAAGATGAACTTTGGCAAATGTATTTTGATAGATCATCATGCAAGGAAGGTGCTCGAGCAGGGGTTCTTCTAATATCTCCTGGTGGTGAAGCAGTAAGGTTAATGTATAAATTGGAATTTATTACCACCAATAATACTGCAAAATATGAAGCTTTGTTGTTAGGTTTGAAAGCTGCAAAATATTTAGGTATTCAATAGATTTTTGTGTATGGCGACTTTGAGTTGGTTGTTCAGCAAGTAAGGAACAACTATCAAGTAAAACAAGATTTGCTGAAAGTGTACCATAATGAAGTATGGGATGTGATAGACAATTACTTTGTGGCTTTTAATATCCCTTATATTCCTAGGGATCATAACCAAACTGTTGATTCTCTTGCCCTAGCAGCCACACATTTCAGGATTCCTAAAACAACACAGCTGAAGTATCCTATTGAGGTTAAGCACGGACCTTTTGTGCCTGATAATGTAAAGCAATGGAAAGTTTTTGAATATGATATTGAAATAAAAAGGTTTTTAGAGCTGATAGGTGAGTTTTCCAATTCCTTAATTGATCAAGAACAAGATGATGAAATTGAAGATTTTGAAGGTGTTGCAGCGAAATGAGATTGCATGTCACAAGATTATTGAACTTAAAAGTAATTTCATTCCTAAGGGTCTCGTGCCTTTAGAGGGGATATTTTCAAAGGATGATACACCTTTAAAACCAGTTGTACAGTCTTCAGAAGAAAATGTAATGGATTGTAATATTGGCACCCCTGAACATCCCATAATGGTGAAGATTTCAAAGGCACTCACAACAGCGCAGAAAAATAGGTACATCAAGTTGTTAAAAGAGTATGTTGATGTTTTTTCTTGGTCATATGAAGATTTGAAGACATACGATACAGGTATTATACAGCATAAAGTACCATTAAAACCAAATGTTAAACCTTTCAGACAAAAATTAAGGAGGATCAATCCTGCTTTGTTTCCCATTATACAAAAAGAAGTTAAAAAGTTGTTAGATGCTAAGATTATAGTTCCTCTCAGATATTCTTCATGGGTAGCCAATTTAGTTCCCGTCAGGAAAAAGAACAGTGAAATCAGACTGTGTGTTGATTTTCGAAATCTAAATAGGTCTTCATTGAAGATAATTACCCTTTGCCAAAAATTGAACAATTTTTGCAAAAGGTAGTTGGTGCACAAAGAATTTCTATGGTTGATGGTTTTTCAAGATATAATCAAATTGCCATGTACCCTGATGACAGAGAAAAGACAGCTTTTACTACGCCTTGGGGTACTTTCATGTACGACAAAATGCCTTTTGGATTAATGAATGCTGGAGCTACTTTTCAAAGAGCTATGGACATAGCCTTTGTAGGGGAAATAGATAAGTTTGTAGTGATTTACTTAGATGATATTACAGTTTTTTCATAATCTGATGATGAGCATCTAAAACACTTCAAACAAACTTTTCTGAAATGCAAAAAATATGGTTTATCTCTCAATACAAAAAAATCACATTTTGCTATACAAGAAGGTAAGTTATTGGGTCATTTAGTTTCAGCTGATGGCATAAGGATTGATCCAGAAAGGGTGAAAGCAATTCTGAAAATAAGTTTACCAAGGAGCAAGAAGGATGTACAATATTTTATTGGTAAAACTAATTTTCTCCATTGGTTCATACCAAATTTTGTTGAAACCATCAAACAGATTACAACTATGTTGAAGAAGGATCAAGAGGTCAAGTGGACTGCAAAAGCAAAAAACTCATTTGAAAAGATTAAGATGGCTCTTACGGAAGCACCGGTATTAGTAAGTCCTGATTTTACAAATGAATTTTTAACTTTTTCTTTTGCATCTGAGGATACATTGGCTGTTGTTTTATTATAGAAGAATAAGGATGGTCTTGAACAACCAATTGCATTTTTCAGCAAGACTCTCAGAGACTCAGAGCTAAAATACAGCACTTTAGAGAAGCAGGCTTACTCATTGGTAAAAGCATTGAAGTTTTTCAGAATTTATGTTTTGCATTCCAAGGTTATTGCTTATGTTCCTAATGCTGCCATTAAGGATGTTTTGACTCAACCTGACAGTGAGGAAAAAGAGGAAAGTGGATTGCAAAAATAATGGAATATGATGTGGACATTAAATCTACAAAGCTAGTAAAGGGACAAGGTTTGGCCAAGGTTTGGCCAAATTGTTAGCTGATTCAAATTGCCAAGCTTTAGGTCTACATCTCATGGCAGAACAACCAGCACAGGAAGAATTTCAAGCAGAGCAGGAGAAAGAAAAGATTATGGAACACTATGCAGAATCCACATGGTATGCAGATATTGTACATTTTCTTTTGTATTTACAATGTCCGGAACATCTAGACAAGAAAGTTGCTAGGTCATTAAAGTTGAAAACTACTAAATATTGTTTGATAGAACAGCAGCTGTTTTGGAAAGATCCAGGAGATATTTTACTTAGATTTAGAAAAGCCATAATATGAAGAAGTAATATCTGAATCGCATGAAGGTGCTTGTGGGGGACATAAGTATTGGATGGCAACAGCTTATAAAATTCTAAGAGCTGGATACTATTGGCCTTCCTTATTATCGGATGTATATCAGCAGGTAAGAGCATGTATCCCTTGTCAGAAGTTTGCTGGTAAGCAAAAGTTGCTGTCATTACCATTAAAATCAATTGCAGTAAATGCCCCATTTCAGCAGTGGGGTTTGGACTTCATAGGAGAGATACATCCTTCCTCTTTAGGGCAACATAAATGGTTTTTTACTGTTACAAATTTCTTTACCAAATGGGTAGAAGCTATTCCCACGAGAAATGCAACAGATAAGGTGATCATAGAGTTTATTCAGGAAAATATTCTTAGCAGGTTTGGATTTCCTAGGAAATTATTGACTGATAATGCTCAAGCTTTTAAATCTAAGGCTATGGTGGCATTCTGTGAAAAGAATAGGATTATGTTGAAACACTCAACACCTTATTATCCTCAGGGAAATGGGTTAGCTGAGTCATCTAATAAGAATATTATTCAGAGTATCAGGAAGTTATTGAAGCAGAATAAACGATCATGGGATTCAATGTTAAAATATGCATTGTGGGCAGACATAAGAACAATTAAAAAGGCAATTGGAACTTCTCCTTTCCAATTAGTATATGGTACTGATGCAGTATTTCCTGTCCAATTGGGTATTCTAGTGATGAATTTTTTTCAAGATTGTCAGGAAGAACCTAGTGATATGCAAAGAAGAATTTATGCATTGATAAAGTTACAGGAGAAATGTGAAACAGTAGAGGAAAAAGCTCAACTTTACAAGACAAAGGTTAAATAAAGGTTTTACAGAAAAATCAAGGAGAATACCTTTTCAAATGGAGATATGGTCTTGAGGTGGGATGCTAGAAAGGAGCAGAAAGGAAAGCATGGCAAGTTTGATAATCTTTGGTTTGGTCCTTTCATAGTATCAAAGATTCTTGAAAACAATACTTGTGTGCTACAGACTTTGGATGGTGAGGAATTGTCTAATCCAGTTAATGGATGATTCCTCAAACATTTTTATAGCTTATGAGGTAAGTATTGGGCTTTCATTGTATATACCGGTGGGAATAACAGAATAAATACTCCATAACCCAATGGAATTTTTGCAAACTAGCAGACAGCAACACAGAAGGCACTAGTCTACAGGTTCTTGAAGCCTCACAGGGAGGACTTCATCCCGCAGCAGCAGCCAAATGTTAGAGCCTGTTTTTGTTTTTCATTTTTAATGCCTTTGTTTATGTTTTGAAACTTGGTTTTGTTCATTTCTCCTAGAAAAAATTGTTTTTGAGGATAGTTTGAATCTTTTTTCTTTAATCTTCATGTTTATATGATTTCTTAGTTTTATTTTTCAATTTTGATTATATTTTTTGAAATTCACACTTAGGGAGCTTATAGAATGTTTATATGAATTAAAAAGGTCCTAAAAATATCATAAAGTTTTGATCTAGATCATTTTACCTAAGTTAGATCATTGCTAGTTGTTATATTTTTTAAAATCATTAAAGCAAACTTTCTTGTAGCGCAAGCCTGAAAAAATTACACATATGCGCTACAAGAAAATCGCATAGTTTGAAAATCATCATTTTTGTTCAAATTTTTTAAAAATTCTCACACATGAGAGGTCATTCATACTTGGTTGATGGATTTGATACATGTTTCCTCTAGAATGATCATTGTGATACGTGTGAATACGTCAAGCAAATCATCATGAGGGCGAGTTGTGGTGGTATGTTGCATAGTGATGGAATAATGATGGTTAAACATGATGAGACAAATGCGCCTTGAATTTCGTATCCCCTGAAGTGCATGAAGATCATATGAGTTCGTGGCGAAGTATTAGCAGTGCTTAATCAAATACTGAAACAGGTCGAAAAATTAGGGCTTTTGAAGAGCGATCGTTTGGAGTTATCGTAGTGGTCAGAGAATATTGAGGAATGAAATTGGACACCTGACAGTCAAGAAAACACGCTGGATTCATCACTTTGACAGGTAGGCTATGAATTGATATCAAAGTCCATGTATTGGGGTTTTTACTAAGCAAAGGATTAATGATGAAATTGAATGAAGATTATTAGTATGTAAACCTAATTCATACCTAATATTGAATTCTCTATCAATGGAATTAAGGCATTTAGCAGTTTAAGCGAGAGAGTTCAGTTTAGGGTTTCTGGTTTCCCAATATAGCATTGTCTGTCAGATTGTCAAGAGTTGAATAGATTTAGAGTTTGTTTTACTGAAAGAAGTAATTTGACAGTCATTCAAAATGAAAAGAAGTGGTAAAACCAATAGAGTTGAACCTTCAGACATGAGCTGGGTTCAAACTTTTCCAGACTGTGCAAAACTGTTCTCAGAGGCAAGGTGGTTAGTTTTTTTTGAAAGAATTGAGGGACATCATTCAGAAGTCTCTTATAAATTTGCTCAGTCATTGGATAAGGATATGGTGACATTTGATACTTTGAAGTTTAAGCTGACCAGGGAATTGTTAGCAGAAGCTACAGGGATTTTAGGTGAGGGTGAATACTGGTTTTAAAAAGTTCCTTTCACCTTTGGAGCTCATAAATACTTACTTCCGGATGTAGTAGCAAATTGGGGAAAGGGAGTACCTGTTCATAAATTTAAACCAGAATGGATAGAGCCTATCAAAATATTACAAAGTTATATCACTTGTGAGGGGAGATTTGCTTTTGTTTTTAAGTATCATTTTAGATTCTTGCAACATCTCAGCCATGAAGCCAAAATGAATCTCCCATTCTTCTTCTTGAAAAGTTTACAGAAGATGTCTAGCAGGGTGAAGGAACATCAGGATCACACCAAACAATTTGTGTTTCATCATGGGCTTATAAAAATAATTATAAGTACTATACTTCAAAAAAGGGAGAAAACATGGGAATATGTATTTCCTATTTTGGTCTAGTTTTCAAATAGAGAAGGAAGAGCAGTCTCAGAAGTGACAGTTAAATAAAGGTCAGAATTTGGTCAAGAAGGTCATAGTCAAGAATGAAGAAGGTAGTGAACCAGAAAAATCTTTGAACCAAGAAGATGAAAACATTGAAATTGAACAACAAATCAATATTGAAGAAAACAAAGTTTCAAAGTCAGAAGTGAAGGAAATCGAGCCTGTAGGAGATGTTTTTTTTGTAAAATTGAATCAAGGTGTAAAGGAAGATGTAAAAGAACAGGAACATGTTCCTATTACCATACTCTATGAAGAAGAGGAAAGGTCATTATCTGATGAAGCTAGGGTTCATACCAAACAGGATATACATACACATTCTGAAAGAAGAGACAATGTCACAAGGAAGGAAAAGGAAAGTTTTCCAATTAGCTTCTATTAAACATCAAGGGAAGGTTTTAAAAATGTTAGGAGAAGTTGGAATAGCTTGGAGGCCCAAGACTAGGCCAAAGAACAAACTTAGATTAAATACGAAGAAGTTGTTAAACCCTAAACTAGCTGAAAAGAAGATTACATAAATTGAAGACTCTTCATCTTAGGAAGAGCTAGAAGACTATGAAGGTCAAAATAAAGAAGTTATGAAGGGTAAAAAGAAAATAATTTCAGAAAATAAACCAGTTTTTACTGAAACCAAGATCTCAGAAATATTCATGGAGGTTCGAAAGAAGATGATTCTAGAACAACATCAAAATGATTTAAAGAGCTCTTATATAGAGAAAGGAGAGGTTGCTGAGAAATCAGCTCAGTGCAATATTAAAGCTGAAGAGTATTCAGAAATCCCTGTGACCTTGACAGAGCATATGGAAGAAGATGAAGAAATTTTTAGGAAGCTGAAAATCCCTTGGATGCCTGAAGGAATGCAGCCAGTATTAGAAGGAAAATGCATTGATTCTGAAAATGAAAATTTGCAGAGGAGTATCAAGCAATACAAACATCAAATTGAGTACCTACATGAGACCAATGAAGGATTAGTGACTGTAAATAGAAGACTGAGAGAAGATATGGAAGAAGTAAACAGTCATTATCAGGAACTAATTTCAGTTTCTAAAGAGGCTTTGAAAAGAAAGAGACAGACAGAGAGCATTTTTACAGAACTAAAACAAACTATTCAAGAGCTGACACAGCAGAATGAGGAGATGACAAAAAGAGTGGAAGATTTGGAAGCAGATCACCAGAAATCCAGAAGGAAGACCCAGGCTTTAGAAGGAATTGCTCTTTTAGCGGAGGCAACAAAAGACTTGTAAAAGTACTTTACAACAAGTAGTTATTAGTTAGTTTTTTAAAGTTATTTCATTTTTGTATAATGATGGTTTTATGGAACAATTCTATAGATGACCTAAAGATAGTTTGTTCAGTTATATAACTGTTTTTTAAGAAACAAGATAAATGTAAGTTTGGGAAAGGACCAAGGGTTCGATTTTTGTTGCAAGGGGAGGCTATCAAGTTGTGGTTTATGAGCTAAGTGTAAAAACTCTTATGTGTTTTTGATGACTGGATTATGAAATATATGCAACTATAAGCCCTATTTAGACTATTGACTGGTTTCATTTCTTATTTGTGTTAATCACTCAGTTGATATACTCATTTCTTGTTTAAGGTTATTATGCATGAAATGCTTGTTGATTGTGGGTGGAATTTAGTGCTGTGATTATTGTGTTTGGTTTATAGTTTATATGTTATGCATCTCAGTCCTTCAAAGGTTCATGATTTATTGTTTGCTTTAGTTTCATGAAGTTTATGCTCTTTTGTCTACAAACTGTACAACCAAAACCCTAGAAAGACCTATTTTACTTAATTGTGTTTATTGAGATTGTGTTGGCTTGTTCTTTCATAGTCTGAGAACAATTTCTGGCACTAACATCACCCATGCTCAAAATTAGTCTGAATTGCGTTCAAGGGTTTTGAGGGGAAAAATAATATGGCAGCTCCTGCTGAGTTTACTCATGTTCTTGCGAAGCATAAAATAATAGAAGAGCAACGGGAGAAGAACAGTGGAATGTTGAAAGTGAGCGAGTTCCTCTTTCTAAAGGAGCCGCTGGACTCGGCCTCTCTCCTCGTGCGCATACGGGAAAAGTGCCTCCGCAGAAATGCAGAGAGATTCCTGAGAGTTGTCGGGCGGCGATCATAGGACCGTTAAATTTGGCAGTGACCAAGGGACCTTCCGTTGAAATTTCCAAGGGCATAGTAAGTCTGAATTCATCCCTTCCAAATCCCCCAAATCCGTGCCCCCAAAATTCGTCGCTTATTTTCCAGTCCGTTAGCACTAAAGTGAATTGACATGTGGCGAGATTCTATTTGTTAGGGGGACAAAGAATCTTCTGAGACAATGCCTCCGTAGAGAACACCTCCAGCGTAATTACGTGACAAGACCCTTAATGATTATTTATAGAGCTCAATTAGAGCTTGGCTCTATAATTTTATATCCAATTTATATAAACAGGAAAGGAGACCGGTCTTATATAAAAAGAAAAGGAGATTGTTCTCGTCATTCAATGGAACGATATGCACTTTATATAAAAAGCACTACAATCGCTCTCCTTATTCAACAGAGCAATATTCAATTCATATAACAAGGACTGGAGATTGTTATCCTCATTCAACATAACAATATGCAATTTATACATATATTAAACAAGGAGTAGGGTCAGTCCTCTATGAGGTTGCTCCACCTCCAATTGTTAATTAAAAACAATAAATATACTCAAGTCTCAAACCCGTTCTCTATAGAGGTCGTTCTCTTTAATTCATAGTACGCATAAACATAATGCATCACCCTGTGTATCCTAGCACGCATCGTATGTCTTTAGGGATATTCATTCATAAAAATCCATAATAAAGACACCATTTTTATAAAGAATGTAATCAATATTCACAGGAATGAGAGCCGCCCCTTCTCTTTCTCAACACAAGGATAAGAAATAGCCATAATTAAAGATGAAAAAACATAACTAATAAAAACATATACTAGAATGAAACCTGGTTTTATTTTCACAAAGTAGTCACCCTTCAAAAATATTAGCATAACTAGGGTAGACTTCTTCCCAAGTTGCGACTCTGTCCTATTTGCCCCATGGTATCCCAAAAATAATAGAACAAGAGGGGTTGCAAGGCAACAAGTCCCTACCTATTGCTTTGTTTGTTTCCTTGAGATTGTAGATGTTGCATGTGGTGATAGTAGATGTTTTAAGGCTATGTTTTCTCATCTATGCGATGGTAATTGCATAAAACAAAGATATGTATACTTTTAATCTAGAAGCTAATTAGCTTATCTCGCTTGCAATTTAGTGGCTTCTCATAGTTACTTGTAGGCATCGTTGCATGCTTCTAGAGTTGTTGGTAGCTTACTTGTTTTATCAACATCATTGTATCTATATAATGTGTTACTAATCTGTAAGCTCTAAGCTATTGTTATGATTTACATTTAAGTTGGATTCCTATGTTTAAATTACAAGGAGCTTGGTTACACAAGTACTACATCTCTTTAGTGTATTGAGCAATACCAGCTTATATAGGTATGTTGTCATTAGTATTATTACAGTCATGTTATGTCAATTCAAAAAGCTTGTTGGGTTATGTTTGTATTATTATTTTTTGTTTGATTGAGTTTTCAAGAAGTATCTTTACCTGTGAGTTCTACTATTTGGTCAACCGCTGAAAGAGGGAAAAGATGGCTAGGGAGTAATTTACTGGTTTTTGGCAAAACTAGTTTATACGCAACAGCAGTATGGAGAGCCATATTTAATTAGAATGATAGAGTTTGATTGCATGAATTGCAACTGCACGCAGCCTTGAGCAATATATAAATTGATTGGAGAGATCAATATCCAATTACTGTTTGGGCAGATTCAGTTGCGTACGAAGGTTAAAATATTTTGACAATGATTCAATGAATTAACCAAAACAGTATAGCTATTCCGACATGTTTTTAATTCTAAACAACCCCGTAAATACTTGCGTTTAAAACCAATATTAAATCACGGGCTCAAATATCTAAATACACTTTGTTATTCTTTATCAGAAAGTTTATGCTATAAAATTAAATATAATTAAAGCAAGAACGCAACATCTTATGATTTGAAAATGCTTTCTATTTAAAAATTTTGAAGTTTCTTGAAACTTGAATTGGACGGCCATTATTCTACATAAAAAATAAACATAAAATGACAACCTATAAAAGAAAAACATAAAAGAATTAAAAGCAATAAACATCGTATAACAATCTTGAAATATATATATATATGAAGTGTCTCTTTCAGGTCGGCAAGATTTCAACTTCACATTCATGTTAGAACACAGAGATGATTTAAGATCTTCGTTTTCCAACATCTATATAAATTTCAAAATAAAATAAAAATAAAAAATAATAATTAATCATAAATCTTAGCACTTAGCGATATTATTTCAGTTTCTTGGAGTTGGATTTGAAAGACTGTTTAATATTATTGCATAGAAATTAATGAGCGCGGATTATAAACTGATAACACTAGTTCATGTGATTTAATTGAATGTTAAAGGCGTTGAGAGATAAAGTAACCAAGAGCTAGTTTATTAGCGGGGGCAGGATGAATCCATAATTCTTAGGACCTGCGGCCAGAGCATTGAACCCACTAGTAAATAACATTGATTTGATTTGACATCCCACTCGTTGACGCCGGTTGAACATAGAAACACTCGTTTTTACAAAAGGTTAATTACATCAAGAGAATCGTTTTAATCTTCATATGTACCAAACTCCTTTATGCCTATCAACTCATTTCATACACTTGCCACGTTTAGGCCATGCACATCATGCATCCACCAAATGTATGAGGTAGAGGCTTGTAGAGGCCTAGGGAGAACACGTTTAAGGAATCACGTAGCAGTCTTGGGAGGTCGTTGTTGCATACATCGAACATGAATCCTGTAGCATACTTAGGAGGTCGTTAATGCATACATCGATAACCATCAAGTTTCAACTTTCAGTTTGCAGTACATTTCATTAAAGAGAGAATGCAGAGTACTCATGATTGAAGGGCTCATATCTACGACAGGTGGATCGCTTTAAATATAGGTAGGTGATATCTACAGAGGTAGTTGTATTCATTTTGTATTTAGCCATTCACACTGGCTACTATAAATCGATCAGATCGACTAGTTGCTTTCCTGCATTACTAGCTAAGTAGGTAGTTTCATATCTGCTCCAAGAAGTAGCTCAACCGAATCTAAACCTTATTCAATTTGATTGTAGAGAAGATTAACGAAACGTCCAAAGGAGGATTAAAGTCTTAAATGATGTCTGAAGGGTAACAGATCGGAATGTCTTCCTCCAGTAAGGGCGGTTCATAGAGCTTTGAGTTGTTTGCATTTATAACGTTTTGAATACCAAGATGTAAGGGTAAATCCAAGGGATATGCACCAAACACTGCTCAAAGTACAACAAAGACAATAGCAGGTCTCCAGTAGTATATAGTTGCTTCTTTATTGGCGATGGATGGTGCTATATATTATCAGGTATTTTTCTCTCCAGTGGTACTGGATGTTTCTGAATGCTTGAATTGTATCAATTGCTTGAACTAAGGAATTGTATTCAATTGATTTACTATGTTTTTCTGTGACTCTGCATTTATGATTTACTATTGTGTTTGATTTTTTAAAATCTATACAGCTACACTATTTTGATATGTGCATCACCAAAAATGAGGAAGCTATCAAGATCGATCCTCAATTTGCAAATTGTTTTGGCAATATGGCTAATGCCTAGAAGGTACTGTTTTACACATCCCCTTTCCTTGAGCTACAAATTTCTGTGTCAAGATTAATAAAACAGCGGCAAGCCGATTCATTGAATCCCTGCTAGATGACTAATAATAATAGAGACTCCCTTTTCTCTACTTCAACACAAGGTGAAAAATCCTTAACTACTCCATTTTTCATTGTATCTTTTTATTATCTACTAGTAGTAATTTTAATTATATAATAAATCGCTCAAAGACTAAAAACAAAAAGCAAAAAGAATGTTTTCTTTCACGAGATGGTTAGTAATTTTAATTATATAATAATCGCTCAAAGACTAAAAACAAAAAGCAAAAAGAATGTCTTCTTTCACGAGATGGTTAGGCTTCTACCCAAGGGGGAAAACGCTAACCGCAAAGTGTTCCCTCAAAAACATTAAAAATACATTCACTTTTCTTTTTCATATTTGGCCATCCATCATAAAGTTATTATTTTGTTTATTTTTATTAGGAGATCTTCACATTAACCAACATCTTTAACCTTCTCTTTAAAAGATGTGTATAAATAGATATCCAACTTGAAATACTAATTGATAATTACTCATACTTTATTATTCTGCATTATACAAACACATATATATGTATATTCACTCAAATAAATATTATTCTTCTACTTCTGGTAAGAATATATATTTACATTTTCATTTCCTTTTTGTGTACTCACCATAATGTTATCTATTTAGTCTTGTTTAGGTTTGTAAAAATAGTAATATTTTGACGCAACAATAATACTCATTTGTTGTGTTTTTGTAAGTTATTAAGTTCAAAATACCTACTCTCGTACTTTAAAATAAGCTTGTGGTATTAGCTATTCGCTTAAGCTAATAAACAAGCAAGGACAACTTACTTACACTTGAGCACTTACACTCATAAGCTAATAATTGTATTTAACTTTCTTTTCATAACCCATAGGTACTCATAAGTACCACGATGACACCAATCATTATTACTTGGATTCCCAAGGCTCGCTAGCCTCTAACGTCTCTCCTTAATAGATATTGTCACCCCTCAGTTTAGTTGCCTTGCACATTTAGCCCCTAGGTTTATTTTTCATTAGTTTGGCATTTACAACTTGCATCATGTTCATGGAGTCACCAAGCCTTTCCAGTGCATGATTTTGCTATATAGTAAAAAAAAAAATCCATGTGGTCCACAACATCGAAGATTGGTGCTCGCTACGTCCACGAATCCCTCCCTGAAATCCGTGAGGGAACATGGAGTGGTCGAGAGTTCCATAACATTGGGGGCTCAACAACAAGGGCGTCTAATAGACCCATTTAAGAGCTCGGCATGTCACTTACCAGGATTTGAACCTAGGTGGGGAGGATCTCAACATTCCTCCCAACAACTCGTTCTACATCCAATGGACAACATAGTCAAAGATTATTAAGTGTCGCGATGTTCATTGGAGGGACCTTGTCCTTGAGATCCACGCTAAGAACTATTACATTAGTACATTTACACTAGTTATAATGAATTACAATTCTACTAGCTAAGTACGAGGGATATTACATCCCCTCCCCCTTAAGATAACACCGTCCTTGGTGTTTCCATTCTTTCATACTTTGATTTTAGTTTTCAACTTCCCGCGTACAACAACAATTCTATTTACACTTTCAATTGCCCTTGTTGGGATTTCAAAGACAACCACTTGTTCGACATCTTCTTGGGACATATTCAAGGTCTTTTGCGTCTAACCATACCTATGCTCTACAATAAACAAATATGAGGCTTTCTCAAAACCAAGGTAGAACATATACATATGTATGATTACTTTAGAGCAAAGAAGACAACATAATAAAATTAAGTATTTGACTTGCATAGTTTCATTGGACGACTTTACTTTCTTCTTCTTCTTTTTTGCACCTTCCAGTAGCAATTTCTTAGAGCCAACTTTTACTCTTAAAGCTTTATCTTGTGATACCAATAAGTTAGTTTACACATAATTTATTATATGTTTATGGGCAACAATCCCAAGGCGTTAACCTATTATTGTACATGCAGTATTTATTTGTATCATAAGATATGTACATATCATAGGCACGTGAAAATTGCTATGCGCGACTTTTAAACCCTTTATCACGTATATACGCGGGTTTGACCTCTAAAACTGTGTACATCGAGATGTGTACAAAAATCCAAATCCTTTTGGAGTTTTCCTTGACATGGATCTGACTCACTTGTCTCTTGGCCTTCCATATGCTTAGAGATCACCTGGATTCGACCTTTCATTACCCCATTGAAAAGCTATATAAGGAACCCTTTGGATACATTGAAGGCATAAGAGAATTGAGAGCAAAGAAACTATAGTCCATTGTTGCCGAAACTTATACTTGAGTCTACATCCCTTTGTCCCTTGGAGCACTTAGGTGTTCTTCCCAAGCTTGCCTTTTGCTTGTGAGCTTGCTATCGAGAGATGGAGGATTGAGGTGGTGGAGGCCCAAGTGGGGGATTCAGTTTCTCCGATTCGCAAATGTGCCGACAAAGGTTATATTCATTGTAATCTCTGATTTTATATTAATAGAAATATCTTTTCCTGTCCAATAATGTATGAATGAATATTTTATCCACGAATGATTTCAAATGCTTATACATTGTTGATTATATATGCTAGAGTAGATCTAACACTAATATATATAGTATGCTTGTCTTGTTTACTTATTGTTGAGGAAGTGATTCATCAATTCAAGCTGGAGTTGGAAAGCTCAACGGGGATCTACTTCAACTGTCCGGAATAAGGTACAAGTTTTGATCCTTTAGTGTTAGATATTTGATTTCTCTTGCATATTGGAAAGGATTGACTTCTAGAGTCAAGCTGTCTGTTGTGGTGCCCCAAGCCATAGGAATTTCTCTCCGTAACACATATCTTTTGGGTTCCTCATGCCTAAATGGACTTGTTATTGCATTACATGCCCCACTCAACTTGAGGATGATACCCCTTCGTTACTTTACAGTCCCTTGGGTGTATCTCCTACCAATGCTCTTCATGGTGTGGATACAACTGGGGCATCCCCATAGTTGTTGAAAATAACATCTCTTACTCATTAGTTATTATCTTCATTATTATCTATACATATCAATATGGGTTCGTTTGTTAGGCAAGGTGCCTCTGCTTATGTTTTTTTTTGGTACAGAAATGGTTGAAGAGTTTTTTTTTATAAAAATAGGAAAGTAAAATTTACAGTAGGCTGGTCACACACTACTCCCAGGGGAAGACCAAGTCCATACCTCCTTGAACTTCATTTTCCATTATTTTTCTTTTATCTCCATTTCCTATTGTATGAGTGTTGAAACTCCTAATAAACTGCCCTAGCGGGAGGATACAAAAGCAAAAAATTCAGAAGATGAGGAGGAGCGGTTCACTATTGTTAGAATAATCCATCGGGATTATTGTAAATAAATAATAAATAGGAATATGAATAGATAGGAAGGTGAAAAGGCTGGTTCTCAACCGCCACATTGTAATGTATAAATATTTGCTTTGGTAAGGGAATAATATCAATCGAGGGTTATTACCAACAAGTGGTATCAGAGCGCTGCCATAACTCCTGCTTGTTGCCAGTCTGCCCATTCCTGGCATTCTGCTTGCCAGTCCATTGCCAGACTACTCCATCAGTCTGCCAGTCGAGTCGCATGCAGTGTATGCGTTACTCCTCCTTTTTGAATGAGCAGTTGAAATTTTATTCAGTCGTTTAATAATGAGCGTGTTGTATGAATATTTCTGGGTGAGTTTGAATTTATATTGATAGCATTACCATCGTGTTGGAGCTGAAGACCTCTCCTCCATTAATTACAACATGGCGCTGGACCGGAGGCATACAGCGCAAACCCTAGACTCTCCATGAGTGAAACCCTAATTTTTTTCTGAGAGAAGCTACCTGCGTTCTGGCTGAGGCTGCGATTTCTGTAATAGCGTGGAGAATGCTGGTGTTATTACTGAAGACTGGTGTTTAAAGACTGTGTTACTGCGTTGAAGACCCATTTACTTGTGAACTGCGACCCACGTTGTAAGAGCTGCAACCCATTCCACTCATATTTTGTGAACTGCGGCCCATATTTTGCAAAAATATCAGAGCTGCGATTTCATGCTGGGAGTTTATAATCTGAAGATTGTGGAGATAACTGCGTTGGAGCCTGCGTGGAGAGTTGTAATATACTACACCCATTGCTCAGTCACGTGAAGTTTGAGTGGTAAATTTCACATACATTTTCATTTGTGGTGAATGAAAGAGGCCCGTGAAAGCTATGTATGGTGCATTGAAGCACTCTTTTGATGCTGCGTGGAGACCTGCGTGGAGTATGAGCCTGAAGGCTGCTGTCATTTGATGCTTGTGTGAAGGTAAAAGTTGTACAATTTTTGCTATGTTGGGGACTGCATTTATTAACCTAATCAATCGCGTGGGGCCTATCGTGAATCGCGTGGAGCCTGTCTGAGTTCTTTATGACTTTCAAAAACCCTAGTTTATGCTGCGAGCTGTGAGTTGTATGCTGCATGGAGAAGACTGCGTTGAGATAAGTGAGACTGATATATATCTGCGCACTATTGGAGACTGCGCACAAGCCGATATGTTTCAAATTTTATAGCTGGAAACATGTTTTGAACTTGCACATGATTACCATTTAGCATATCATGTCTCTCTATGTATTGTAGAGCAGTAATGTTTCTGTCCTAAGTTTTTGGCCTTTGATAGCTTTAGATTTTAAAAGTTGGATGTTGATTTTGCTTTGTAAAATCTGGCAATGCATCTGCAATACATTTTAAAATCTAATTGATATTAAGAAGAAAAAGAAGACTGCGCACTATTGTTGACAGTGTCGGTTCCAGGTTTTTCAGCAGAGTGAAGACCGGTGGAGATCGTTGGAGACTCAAGTTTTTTTTCTCTCCAGAGCAGAATGTTATGCTGTGTAGTTGACTTAATGGAGAAATAATTTGCTACGTATGAGCTCAAGCTATATATAAAGAAGCCTGTGTATGACTGACAGTGATATATTTGCTATAAACTTGCATTGTATTCACCTTGGCAGAGACTGTAGACCTGCAAGGTTATTATTTTTTATTTCTCTTTAAAAATTACTCTAACAATTGTAAAAATGCAATCTATAGCATCTATAGTCGGTGCCACTCTCACTCGCAAAGACACCTATTCAGAATGGTGGAGGAAGATCAAATATGCCTTCATCTACAATGACCTTTGGGACGGCATTTGTGAAGGCACCACAATAGAGACAGCAGCCGGAAAGACCATAACTAGAGACCCTGAACCTCCAGAATCTGAGAAAGAGAAGGCCATTTGGAGAACAAAAGATAAGAAAGCCTTAGTTGTTATCACTGCCACTGTCAGCGAAGAGGTGAGCCAGCACATATTGCCTGCAAAATCATGTTTTGAAGCATTAAAAACATTAAAAGAACTGTATGATTCACACTCTGGAATGGAAGTTATTCAACTAATGTTAAAATTATTCAGTCTTGAAGTAAAAGACAATGATCCTATGTTAGTTGCCTCTGAAATCAAAGCCATCATGCACAAGATTCAAGCCTCTGGTATGAAACCAGATCTTCCTCTTGCAGCATTTGTAAAATCTTTGTATCCTACTCACTCCAACTATCTTGAGTCATTGCAAGCTAGTGACAAGTTCAAATCACTAACATTTGACACCCTGGTATAAAAGATAGCTGACAGAGAGAAAGCCTTTGGTAAGAAGACAACCGAGCCTACTGGAGAATCACTTTGCTTTGCTCAAAAAGCAAAGAACCACGCCAAAGACCAATCCAAAGATCATCCCAAAGGAGAAAGCAGCAAGAGAGGCGGAGGAAGAAGAAGCTTCAGAGGC
This sequence comes from Pseudotsuga menziesii, assembly GCA_001517045.1. Classification (NCBI taxonomy): domain Eukaryota; kingdom Viridiplantae; phylum Streptophyta; class Pinopsida; order Pinales; family Pinaceae; genus Pseudotsuga; species Pseudotsuga menziesii. The sequence goes on along the minus strand of LPNX010468182.1, from coordinate 581,893 downwards.
AGAGGGGGTAGAAATAACTTCACCAAAAGATCAGATTTGCAGTGCAAGCGTTGTGGAAAGACTGGGCACACATCAGATCAGTGTTGGGCTTCATGGGACTCCATCAAAGACAAGCATAACCAGAAGAAAGATGACAGTAAAAATCAAGATGCTAGTAAATCTTCTGATTCTGCTCATTGTATTGTTGCACATTGTAATCTTGGAATTAATGAAATGACTTCTCTTTCATCTTACAAAGATTGTTGGCTGCTTGATACTGGTGCAACATCACACATGACATTTAGAAAAGACTGTTTTGAAGAACTGAATGAAACAATAGATGGCATAGTTTACTTTGCAGATAAGTCAAGTATTAAACCAAAGGGAATGGGCACCATTCGACTGAAGATGCCTGGATTCACTGATTTCTTGCTGAAGAACGTTCTCTATCTTCCAGAGTTGCAGAGAAGCCTGCTGTCCTTGGTGGAGATTCGACAGCAAGGCCATTCCATCCACATGTTTGATGGAATCGTTGAAATAAGAAAGTCCTCTGACAACCAAGTCATCATGACTGGATATGAAGATGGGAAGCTGTTGAAGCTCAAGGGTTCATCGGCAAGATTTCAGAACTATGCCTACCTCTCTCAGCATGGAGAAGGTAATATGTCATCTAGCTCATTGTGGCATGCAAGGTTTGCTCATCTAAATTATAACAGTCTTCGCTTGTTGAAAAAGAATGGTGTATTTGGTTTTCCCACCATTCCCAAAGAGAAGAACAAATGTGATGCATGCATATTAGGGAAACATAGTAAGCTGCCATTCCATGAATCTAATTTCAGAGCAAGTAGGAAATTAGAACTAGTGCATTCTGATTTATGTGGCCCAATGCCAACTCCTTCAGCAAATGGGAATAAGTATTTTATGACATTTGTTGATGACTACTCAAGAATGTGCTGGATTTACTGTTTAAAGACAAAGTCAGAAGCATTTCAAACATTCAAAGACTTTCATGCATTAGTTGAAAAACAAGCACAATCAAAAATTGGTACACTTCGTACTGATAATGGAAAAGAATACACTTCAAATGCTTTTGAAAATTATCTTCGCCAACATGGAATTGCACATCAGACTACAGTTCCCTACAATCCTCAACAAAATGGTGTAGCAGAGAGAATGAATAGAACCATAATGAATATGGTTCGCTCACTG